>JAPDPK010000008.1:7957500-8302500 GCA_031772115.1 Heritiera littoralis | reverse complement strand
TCAGCTGAAAGGAATAAAATAAATATGAAGTTGATGTATAAATGATGTATGAATGATGTATGGAATCTGGAAGAAATAAGAAAATTGAAAGTCAATGAGTTAAATAATTAATGTTGATATCAGGAAAATAAACTGAGTAGGAGAAAAGAAATAAAATCAGAATTTTGATTGGTAATTAAATGGATGAGTCATAGGAAGAGAGAGAAGGAGAATTAAATTGGTCAAATGGTCAAAGGAGTCAAAGGCTGAGATGAATGGATGAGATAAAGCATGCATTAAATGAAACATGCATAGTCATCATCTTTCCTTCACCCCCACGGCAGCTCCTTTCCAGCTCTTTCCATCGTTCCATCTAAGTTTCCAAGTTTTCCTTCCATAGTTACCTTGACAAGCTATCTCAATCCCCCATCGATTCAACTAGTTTATTAAACGAAAATCAATACTCGTCGCTAGACTAGGTCATATATGAAGTTTGGTAGATTGAATCCAAGTATTGGAGGAGATCTCAAAATCTAAAATTTTGGTCTCTAGCCAAGGTAAGAGGAGAAATGGATTCTTTCAATTATGTCCATGGTTTGGAGTCATATGATGATAGTAGAGTATGTTTATGGTAATTGTTTAAAGATTTGATTTGTATGATGTTTATAGATTTGAAGAAGTGAAAAGCTAGGGTTGACATGCCAAGTGATTTCGTGTTCTCGAAGTAATCGAGGTAAGGAATTTATGTAACGGACGTAAGGCGGCTATGTCCGCATGTTTTAATGTGATTTTGAAGTGTTTTGGAAGAGAAGCACTAGTTGATTTCATGCAGGAAAAGTTGCATTTTCGGGCTTTACTCCTAGAGCCAATTAGGCTAGGAGCAACAGATTGCCTTAAAGGGAAGTCGACTGCCTAGAGACAACCAAAACGCTGTTTTCCAAAACCGAGAAAAACCAGTCGACTGCTATACATACCAGTCAACTGCTATTTACCCAGTAAGCATTCTGTTTCAAACCAGTCGACTGCTATAAGGAACAGTCGACTGCTTTTACAAGAAAAGCATTCTGTTTCAAAACCAGCCGACTGCCTATAAGGCCAGTCGACTGCTAATTGCAATAAAGAGGTAATTATTTCTAAATATTAAGTTAAGACCATTTTATTAAAACTAAAGGATAACATATATGATTAAGATGATATCGTTTTTAAACGAGTGTTGTGAGATTGCTAATCCTTCCCACGCGTAACTGTACTCTCGGACTCAACTTTGTTTTCGCATACTCCAAAATTATCGTTTTAATAAAATTTAATTAATTTTAAATTTTGTTAAAAAGATAAATATTTTAGATAACCAATCACACTTAACCAAAAAAAATTAATAGTGACTCTATTTTTAATATTTTCAAAATTGTTAGGCGATCGAATCTCCAGATAAAACCGAACTAACTCTTTTTTATAGTCTGCACGTGTAACTGGAAGCTGCTGTGATATTATGTTAGAAAATTTCAAAATATAAAGTGAAAAGATTGATTAAAATGTTGTTTAATCAATGTACAAGTAAAACTAGTGATTGGTATGACTCCGGGTGAAGTAAAATCATGTTAAAATGATTTTTACTAATTTTATAGGGCAGTCAACTGCCCATATAGGGCAGTCAACTGCCCTTGCGCAGTAAGTATTCTGTCCGAAAAATGCACTTGGGCAGTCGGATGCCCTGGGAGGGCAGTCGGCTGCCCCGGGATGGCAGTCAACTGCCCAAATAGGGCAGTCAACTGCCTATACAATGTGAATACTCGGATTTTAAGATACTTTAAGGCAGTCGACTGCCATATGAAGGCAGTCGACTGCCCTCCTGGAAGTTGCATACTGTTTCAAAAATACACTAGGGCATTCGGATGCTATTTTCGGGCATCCGACTTCCTTGCCTGGAAATCTAAGGGCAGTCAACTGCCTCTTATGGCAGTCAACTGCTCTAGTGCAAAATGAATTGTAACGACTAGTTTTCTTTGAATAGGTACAACCTTATTCAAAGGGTAATCTTTCACTACATAATGGTTTAAGGACATAACCATTGAATTTGAGAGGTTGTGAACAATCTGAATGATGTGTTTATTTAAATGAAACAACACAATTGAAAGGTTGTGTCATTCAAACCAAAGAACACATATCTTGAAATTATCTCTATAAAAGAGATGACAATGTTCATTCAAGAAGAGATATAGAAGACAGAAAAAATATAACGAAAATATTCTGAATTCTTTTTCCTCTCCCAATCTCAAAATAGAAAACAAGTCTCTTAGACATTGTTTGCTGCAGAAAACTTTGGCTAAGACATAATACTTTTGTATTTGTCTAAAGTGTTTAGTGGTTTAATATTACAAGTGCAAGGTAATATTAAACAAGTTGACTTCATTGTATCCTGAGGCTATTTCTATAATCCCTGTTGCATACCATAACTGGTGGGGGTGAAATAAGTCTTAAGGAAAGTGGCATTATAGCAGCACGCCTTGAAGTCTTTCTCTGCATTTAGTTCGTGACTGTTCGTGATCAAAGAAGTTTAGTTCCAGAAGTTGAAGTCCAAGAAGAAGTTCAAGTTTTCATCTTCATAGTACCCCAAGTGGACAAGATCTGTAATCCCATATTTTACTTTTTTTTTGTTCAACATATTATGCACCAAAGATATACAAGGACATACGGTTCTTACCAATGTGGTACAGATTTTCTTTCTTTTCTTTCTTTCGCTTGCAACTTGTAGTCATTAATGAGTGAAGTTAATACAGCAACTGCAAATTGCAATGGATTCCTGGACGCGGGGCGACATCCCTGTTGCTATGTCCTGTGTGTAAATTGTAATAATCTCATAGGCCCAGAACTCAACTCTGGCGGCTATTGACTCGTATTCAATATCTATCTACCTGAACTGACTTGGTTTCCTTCAATCTAAATTCAGGCTTATCAACTTTTCCTTTTTATTAAAATTCTTTGCTCATATTTTCCATATCTATAAATAAGTACGTGCGATCACTTGCAAAAATCCATAGACAGAACTCTGAAGCCTTTTCTTCCGTTAGCATTTCAAAAGAACTTAGCATATTAGTCTAAAATAGAGCTAAATTCCTGAATCATGCAATCATCAATCCCGAATGCATCTGTTTACGATGAGAAAAGCTCATCAGGGCAGCCCCATGATGAGGTTCCTTGGTCGGTTGAATTCTGTGACTGCTTGCCCGATATGGAAACCTGTAAGTAAATCGCATCTTGTATTTTAGTTCATGAATTTTGTCCCATGTTAAATTTATCATTGCATTCTGATCACCAAACCATATAAAATATTTAAACCTCAGGTTGCATTGCTTGCTGTTGCCCGTGTATCACTTTTGGCCAGATTGCTGAGATTGTTGACAAAGGATCGATCTGTAAGTTAATTTATAAGTTGAATTTGTTATGATATTAAGTGCAAATAAATACATAAAAAAATTGAAGATGATTTTCTGATTTGAAAAAAACTGTCGGCACTGCAGCCTGTGGTGCAAGTGGAGCAGTATACACATTAATACTGTTCCTCACCGGTTCTCCTTGCTTGTATTCTTGCTTTTACCGTTTCAAATTGAGGAAGCAGTATATGTTGAAGGGAGGCGGTTGCGGTGATTGCGTGCTTCATTTATGCTGCGAGACTTGTGCCTTGGCTCAACAATACCGTGAGCTCAAGAACCGTGGATTCGACATGTCCATCGGTAAGTAATTACATATCAAGTTGAAAAAACTTTCTCCAACTTCAAATATTTCAGTAGCTAGGTTATGAAAATTCATTGATGTTTTAATTGATTTTGTGGGGATAAAAATGTATGTAGGCTGGCATGCCAATGTGGAGAAGAATCGAGGACTGGCCATGGCTCCGTTGGTGGAAAAAGGGATGAGCAGATAGATGACAATTTTTACTTAATATGAATGTGATTCACTTGTTTTCGACATTAATGTGTTTACCAATCTCTTTACTTTCTCTCCCTTTTTTTATTTTTTGGACTTTGTTATTTAATTTTCCTTTCATTTGGATGATTGTAATGTTTGTATTTTTAGCAATTTTATTTTGAATATGCATGATGATTGTCAACTTTTTTTTTATAACTAAGGTTCGATGTTGAATTTGTTTGAACTCAAATCTAAATTTTATAAACATATTATAATTTTTTTCTTAACCGGGTTCGATTAAAACATTATTGATACGTATCATGTATGATGATCGTAAAAATAGCTATCGTGTTTATAATTAAGATTATTATGTCAATTAATGATTTGGTTTCCAACTTGAGATAAATCTCTTCAATTTAATATAAAATTACTAATGTTAGATTTTCATGAGTAAAACGTAAATTGATAAGAAATCATAATATATTTCTTTTTATGTAGCATTAACGTTCTACATTATCACAAAATTCATAATGGAATTGTAATGTTAAAATCTTAAAAAAAAAAAGGAAAACAAAATCAGTTCTAATAGTTGACATTAGACGCCTCATGATCCGGATTTGAACCAATTGCATTGTTGCCATACATTATACGTACACATTTCTGATGTCTTTGATTGTTGTTGTTGGCTTTGGATGAATATGATATTGACATAATTGTGGGTTTGTAAGGTAAAATGCTACAATTGAGAAGGTTACGAATAATTATCCAAAAATGAACTTAAAAAAGTTAGGAATATTACGGAAGAAGAAAATAAACCAATTTAAAAGGAAAAATAACAAATGAAAAAAATATTAATTTATTTCATAATTGTCAATAAATATTTATTTATAAAATATATTTTTAATTATCACTCAACTTACATACGTGTTCAATCATAACAAAAAACTCTCAAAACCAAACACGGATAAACATTATTTAAATTTTATTTTTGCATATATATATTTTTATACAAATAACATATTATTCCATCATTTTATCTTCAATTTATACTATTCACTATCTAAATATGAACGTGTCAAGATTTTAGAAATATGCATAAAAAATTAATATATCATTTTTTTTATTTACCCTTAATAGTAAGAGTTTTTATTCCATTAATTCGATTAATTTTGAATCAAATAATTCGAAATATGTTAATATTATTTTTACTAACTAAATTAAATTTATCAATTTTTAAAATTTAATAATCAAAGTTAATTCAATTAATTTTTAAAGTAATTGAATAATAAAGATTTAAATTTCTATAAAAAAAAGATTTAAATTAAATTTTAAATTTTTTATATTTCAAATAAAATAGTTAAAATCATTCAATAAAATATTAAATTAAAACCTTTAACAATATTTGTATCACAAATTTTTTGTGGGATAAAGCAAAGTCACATTTCTTCCTAGTTTCCACTAACAATGAAATGAAGGAATAGCCAAATCTATGGTCCGACAGCAAGGACACTCGACAAACGTGGCTTGTCGAGGACCCAATAATCGGGATTGTAGGACCGGCACTTGAGTTTCACAGCTCTTTTAACTACCAAACCACAACAGAAGCAGAGGTTTAGACTTTAGACTGGTAACTGGAAATATCTTCCATGGCTCGCGTGGCCTCAAATCCTCTTACTCTTCCTAGATTTCGTCCTCACTTTCAGGTTTCTGATTCTGCCCAGCTCTTCAAATCTCCTTTCCTTTCTCAGAATAGAATTCGCAAGTTTCCAGCCTTCGCTTGTCAAACAAATCCAGCTCTCACTGAAACAGAACCCTCCAACAAGGTAACTCTCTCTGATTTCTTTCAGTCTCTACTTTTAATTTTCCCTTGTTTTTGCATAACCATTTGCCTGCTATCTTCTTTTGTATAACGGGTTGCTGTTAATTTTAGCAGAGGGCAAATTGGCATGTCTATTACAATAAGCAGAGACATAAATATTGTTTTAATCTGCTTTGAAGGGATACATATTCTAGTAGTTGAAAGAGATAATCTCTTGATTAGCATGATTTTTACGTTAATTGCTACCTATATAGTTATGTGACTAGTTGCTCCATTAAGTATACTAGAAGTAATTATGAATATTTACCGAAAAAAAAAATTATGAATGAAAATCATGGTGCCAGAAGCTAAGCTTTAGGTGGCCTTGTTTTTGGCTCTCTTAATTAACCATTTGTAGCTTCGGCTAACTGGCGCTTTAAAAGCACTTGTTAAGATACTATCTATTGAGATATTTTCACACTAAATGAGGTAATTGATAGTTAATCTGATAATTCCCAAAGCATTGGATGAATTCCTTTAATAGTAACTTTAGCTAATTTCCTTAAAAACTCGGAAGCAAACCCATTCCTTTAAATGCAAGAAAGAAAATTTTGTAAAAGTTACTATTCTCCAAAAGTGTTCACTACTAAGGGCACTGATGGTCGTTGGAATGGCTAATTTATTTGAATGTAGATGGGGTTGGTATGAGGGTGTCAATATGTTTATATCTATGTTGATGATTGTTTGCTGCAAAAGATTTCTCTCTTTCTTTTCTTTTGGTGGTATGTTTGGGCTGTGTTCTACTTCACTGCATGATAAGTGTGAGAATCTAATTGATCCTATCTGCGAAGTCCAAGTGAGTTTTGCACATTGGAGATCATTTTTTCAATTTCTATCATGTTGTTGGATTGTTCCCAATCAATTCAAGCTTCCCTGTAGAGTACATTTCAGTACTAGAACCTTATGCAGGAAGCCCAACTTAGAAATGTCGTGGAAGTCACTAGTCTTCCCACTTAGCACTTTACATTTCCTCATTTATTAGTATCATGCTTTGGTTGTAGCAAACGGATTATTCTTTTCCCCCCAATTGAACTTTTGGTATGCCTAATCATCTACTTCTTTCAGCAGGAAAAGGTACTTGCTGAGCCTGATTCAGTTAAAGATAACCCTATCCAAGCTACAACTTCCTCTGTTGGAGTTGGATTTTCTGAATTTCCAAACAAAAATATAAATAGGCGAATAGCAGTAGGTTCTATTCTTGCAGCAGCGGGACTTTTCTTGTTGTCACGATTAGATTTTGGTGTTTCGTTGAAGGACTTATCTGCTGCAGCAGTGCCTTATGAAGAGGTTTTAGTTCTTAACCTTTCTACTCAATTGATAAATAGCATATTGTTAGGACCTAGGTCTCAGGTAAATCCATTGTTGACAGGCTAGGTTGAAGTGGCGATTCCACATGTCTAAACTAAGTTGACATTGCCGATAATGCCTTATCTCAATGGCAAGGTGGAGACTTTGGAACATTTAGGTCCTAGGTTTAAGTCCCATGGTATGGGTTTGGTTCAAGTTCATGTTGGACTTTGTCCAGCTACATGCTGGTTTGTTTTGTTTTATTTGTTTCATTGAATTATCATATGGGATGTAATAGTTGCTTGTGACTGTAACTTGTAACTTCATCAAGAAAAAGAAAGTCAAATTACTCTCTTTCTAATAGCAGATTATGTTCCTTCTAATTAGGTTGGGCTCCTCTCGATATGGCTTTTTTTTAAGAGAGGCCAGGGTTACTTATCTAGTTGTTCTTTAATTGTTAGATTTGTATTATCTAAGATTTTACTTTGTTTAGATATTTGTCAAATGGACCGTGCTTGGTTGGTACGGTCCATTTAAATATTAGCTCATGTGTTAATGGGTCGTGTTGGCACAACATAGTTTTTTTAATGGACCGTGTTGGCACGGTCCATGAAAATTAAGGGCATGGCCCATAGCCCTAATGGGTTGTGCTGGGCTAGGCACGGCACTATTTTTCTTGTCATGTCGTGTCAAGCCCAGCCAATAAAATATATAATTTTATTTTTACAAATTACCAATAAAATATAAAAAATATAATTTCATCATAAATAAAAAAATAACATAAATAAATTTAAAGAACTAATAAATTAAGTCCAAAGTGTCATTTATAATAATTATGGGCCAATATGGCACGGCACATGGGCTTGTGTGCTATGCCGTGCTAGCCTGCGTGGCAGGTGCTAGCATTGTCTCTTAACGGGTCGTGTTGATCCATGTGCCTTAAAACTTGTAGCCTAGCACGATACATGTATATATGTCGTGCTTGGCCCAGCCCACTTATTTAGCTACAAATCATGCCAAGCACGACCTATATCATGCCAAATCGTATCGTGCCATGGGCCGTCCAGCCCGTTTGACACTTCTAAGATATTATAATAGGGTATTTAAACCTTCCAGTCTGTTAAGACAGTGCTCTAAGGTGACAAACATTTGCTGGAATATAGGATTGCTACATTATCTAACACTTGTCCTTCTTTGCTGGATGTAAAGGCTCTTTCAAATGGAAAGCCAACTGTTGTAGAGTTCTATGCAGATTGGTGTGAAGTGTGCCGGGAATTAGCTCCAGATGTTTATAAAGTAGAGCAGCAGTACAAGTAATGACTTCGTGTTTTTACAATAGTCATTTACTTTTCTTAATCCTTCCTCTTTCTACATTTTTTTAGAAGAGAATTGTATTTTTATCCTCAAGTGATTATCCTCCATTGTAATAAAAATTTATTTTCTCCTTTAAAAATTACACTTGTTTCATAAATTACTTCACTTTTTAACATCGAGTTACCACCTTTGATTCAGGGATCGTGTGAATTTTGTTATGTTGAATGTTGACAACACAAAGTGGGAACAGGAACTTGATGAGTTTGGTGTTGAGGGTATTCCACACTTTGCATTCCTGGGCAAAGATGGGAATGAAGAGGGCAATGTAGTAGGCAGGCTTCCGAGGAAGTACTTCCTCGAGAATGTGGACGCTCTTGCCCGTGGTGAGGCATCAGTACCTCATGCTCGTGTGGTGGGACAGTATTCTAGTGCTGAATCCAGGAAGGTGCATCAGGTTGTTGATCCCAGAAGTCATGTCTAGATGTTACCTTGTAAGAAGTGACCCATTAATCCCTCAGCAGAAATACACATACAAGGTAACTGATTTCCGACTTTTTGTGTTAGATTTACCGTTTTATGTCCAAGATAATAGGATTTACCTTTTATAATTTTTTACCTGCAGGTTCATATTCTCTGCGTATCTTTGTTGCTGTTACATTTTACGGCCTGTCACTATACGTTTCTTGATTGTAGAATTCAATCCCAGGAATAGTTCTTTGTCCTGTAACCAATGACAATTTGTTTCTGAAATCATTGATTGGTATATCCTGTTATGAATTCTGAAACAGGGGAGTTATTTTTTAGCTATGAGGCTTTGGCATTCTTCTAAAGCAGTCCGCCATTGCCATGAAAAAAATAGTGTCTTCAAGTCAGTGTTCAGGGTCAAAGGAGTGACAATTCACATCAATTCTACGCAAGCTAAGAAAAGGGACGAAGGCAAAGCCTACTGCTGAAACGAAGCAGCCTCAAAGGATTGAAGTTTAGGGTTTGCCTTCGTCCCTTTTCAGCAATAGGCCAAGGAAAAAAGATAGAAAGATAATACAAATAAATAATTTAATAATATTTGTAGAAAAAAAAGTAGTTTAACAAAATTAAAGAAAGGGCAGAGGAGGGATTTTCACCTTCCCCCACCTCCCACCACAGGGTCCGGTGGCTCACTGGAGGACAGTGCGGTTGGCCAATTGCATTTACATACCAAACAAAGCCTAAGCCTTATCGTTTATAAACCAATAAGGAAAACACCCAAAACCAAGGCCAAGAACAGGCCTTTATGCCTGATGTAAGTGATGAATCAATTGGTTCCCAGTCCTGGTTCGAGATGTAATTATATATGATAAAACCACACATTTGGTCGATCGTCCTAAAAATGAGAAACACAACGAAAAGGACAGAGATTCAACAGCAAACCAAACAAGCAGACATATCTTCAGTCCTAGAATGTTATCGTCGAGGGAAGAGGCAACTAGAGATCGTTCTTCACAAGCACAATATACATAGCAACAAATACTGGAAATTATCAATCCTTCTCCTCAACGTTGCATTCTTCCTTCCGCCATGGGAGCCATGGTTACCCCGCGGTTTTGTCTCTCTACATTTGCTTGCCATCCTAACAAGCAACGAAATTATCAGTTAATTTCATGAAAGCCAAGAAAAGACAAGGTTCTCTTTTTAGTATTTTCTTTCTTCTCTTACCGGCTACCATGTCCAAGCCCCGGTTTTTCAGCTCGCGTTGCTCTTGACACAAGGCACAGTAGTGGCAGAAGCAGTGAACACAGATATCAGGACAAGGGCGTGCTTGCAATTCGTACTGGTGCCTGAGTTTTTGACGATAGGAGCATGCGTATATAGACGAAAGTACACAAGCAGTAAAATGATGTACTAGCACATAGAGAACAGCATTTACAGCACAAGCTGCAACATTAAATTAATCCCTTTTAGAAAAACATAATTATAAACGAGAATTAAAGAATCAAGAGCTTACAATATATAGGTATGCATTTATGCATCTGTATATATACTTACAGGATGATCCTTGGTCTATAATCTCTGCGTTCTGCCCAAAAGTAATACATGGACAAAAGCAGGTCTTGCAGCCTGTAAAAGTTAAGAGAGAAGGCGAGGATTTAAAACTTAATTAAAAATTTCTCATGATTTCTGATTATGACATCACATAAGAGTAGAATATTGATGTTCAGTTTGGTAGAGAAAGAATAGAAAGACTAATTACAGAGGAAACAATCAGAGAAGCAGTCGCAAAGTCCCGTGGACCAAGGGATTGCTTGGCCGGGCTTGGAGGTGATTGAGTCCGCTTGAAGGCTGGTCATATTGTTGAATCTTTGCAGCGAGAAAAGCTTCAGGGGTCGGTTAGCCTTTGCCAGATATGATGTGATATTTATGGAGATTAATAGAGGGTGAATGATGTTAATAACGTCAAGTAATCACACGCTCTGGCTTAATTGGAGAAGTGCTTATTGACTTTTTGATTTTGAGGACTTGCTTGGTAGAAAAATAAAAGACTGAAAAATTTACTAATAAATTGATTAAGTTATAAAATAGAAAATTACTTATGAAATACTTTGTGTTAGGTGGCTATTACGCTCTTTGTGCAAAATGAACTTTTAAAGCGTTGAGCGTTTTGTTGGACTTGGATATGTTGTAACGTGGGGTCCAGTTCATTATTGTTTTCCTTGGTTTGTTTTAGAAGGCATGTGATTGCTTAGGCTCAAAGAAATCAAAATAAACGGGGAGGAGGTATTTTAGTTTTATATAAGCAGTGTAAACAATTGTATAATTGTGAGGGAGGCTGGTACACTGAGTGGCTACAGCCAAGAGAGAAAAGAAAATTTTGAACTTTGAATATATATTTTTTTTCATTGAGAGAGAATGAGAAGAGATAAATTGTACAACAATTGAAGTATTTTTTTGGATAAATTATTTTACGCAAAAAGCTAAATTTAATTTTTTTTAGGCCAATTGCTGAAACTCTAAGGTTTGGATAAAAAGTTTAGGGTATTAAAACTTTGTAAATTACTTATTTGGTATAGTGAATTTTTATCCAATACGCCTCATGGTTGACATTTCATTAATCAGTAAACTAAAAAAATGCGAAGTCTTTAAAAATAAATACAAATAAGTTTTTTTTCAATTTGTTCATAAGAGCTTAGTAGTTTTTTAGTTTGCTCATTAATGAGGTGTTAACCTTTAATACATGACAATGTATAGAGACTGTACATTGTCAATGTATCATGTACCCAATATAATTATATGTATATAAAATATTGTTGATTAATAAACATAATTAATAAATGAAACTAGAGTAATTAATATTAAAATTGACATGCAAAGTAAACCTGATGATCATGGGTCAAGCCAGGCCTAGATAAGATATTAACAAATTTTATGTTTGCCCAAACTCGGCTTGGCCCGATGTTCGGACTTGAGTTTTCTGTCCAACCCCGTCTAAATAAATAATAATAATAACCACCCCCCCCCCCTCTCACCCCCAATCCCAAATAAATTTTTTTTATTCAACAAAAAAATTTGGTTTTAATATTAGGTTGATTTCTTTAATTGTGTCGTTGAATATGAATTTCTTTAATTATTAATGGGTTGGCATATTTAATGGGTTTAATGGATTTTATTGATTGGATTCAATTTTATTGGGTTTAATTGACTTAAGGCATATTGGAATATTTTAAAAATATATAATTTATATTGATAGGTCGGACTGAGCCTAGACTTTTAAAAGTAAGATAAAGGTCAGACCTGAATTTTGATTGTGCCTATTTTGTTTTTCAAGGTCCATTTTAGTAGATTTACTATTTTCTCTAAACCTAATCAAATATCGGACTGACCTTTAAACTTAGATGGGTAGTTTGATCCTTGAACATGTCTAATTCAAAGTTGATAAACCAAATTAAACAGAAAAAAAGTAAATGAGTAAAAAGGAAAAACAAAAAAAAAACGAAAAATTAAAATAAAAAAAATATTTGGCATTTTAATTCCTCTCTATTCCGTGAAAACCCTCCCACTTATGTTTGGCTTGTTTTTGGCCACAAAATTGGGATTCTTCGAACATCTCCTCTCCTGCTGTTGGGTGAAGGAAAAACATATTTACATATAGTCGACGACAGAAACATGTTGTTGCTTCGGTGCTAAATATGGTAATTTTAGATACGATACGATTACATGATATAAACACGATACGAATAAGTGATACGAGATGACACGAGATGATATAAGATTAAAATTAAGTAAAATTAATATATGAATATGGTAAAAACTAAAAATAACATTTTAAATTTTTTATGTCGATACAATTTTGACACAAAATTTTCGTATTTTACACGATACAAACATAATTTTATATGACATAAAAATAAATTATAAATATGAATTACCAGATCTATTCGGTGCCAACGAAGCGAACAAAAGACATGAACGTCGAACTCGTTCTTAGAATATGCCATTCTTATCACGGTCTCCATCGTTGCATGTATAGCCACATTCAGTGCCTTTAAAGTAGTGGTTGATCTTCTTCTCCATCACGTCAATGTTGTTTTCGTTAATCATGTCACCTTTGAAAAAAAACAAATTCCTTTTATTATTTTTAAAAATGAGAAGCCGATATATATATATATATAGATGCTAAATCAAGGATTTCATAAATAACAAGATTGATGGTACAAAAATCTGAGGTGAAAACATCAATGATTGAAGAACCAAAACAGATAGAAAAGAACAAAAGACAAAAACAATGACAGTAGACTTGGTTACGGATCAGATCGGGTCGGTTCTCCGTCGGTTTTCACTAGTTTCAGTTCTAACCAAAAGAGAATCGGTCCGAACCGGTAGTAAATCAGTTCGGTTCGGACCGGTTCTATCTGTTATAAGAGGCGAACCGGTCAGATTTGTTGGATCGGTTTGCTTCAAAATCGGACCGAACCGGTTTAAACCGGTTCGGTCCTTTTTTTTTGCTTTTTAAAATTTTTATTTTTAAAAATTTATATTAATTTATTTTAATATATATTAATATATTTTAATAATTTAATCTAATAAATTTATTTTTATAATAAATAATGTTAATAGTTTAATTTAACAATAATTTATTATAAATTTATATTATAATTTATTTAATTAATGTAACAATAATATAAAAATAAACTATTATAAAATTATCTAATAAAATTTTTGTTATAATAAATTAAAGTTATATTATGAATATAATATTATGATAAAATGATATTTGATTCAAAATACAAATAATGATATTATGAATATTATTATTATATTCATTTTGCATATCTTTATTTATATTCATTTATTATATTCATTTTGCATTTAAAATAATTTATTATATTTGAAATATCATTTACTTAATATTTATTCATTTATTTAATATGTTTTTAAAATATTAATTCATTTTGTTTAGGGTTAAAATTTTTTTAATTATAATTAAAAAATAAAAAAATTAAAAATAAAAAAGTATTTTCTTTTTATTTTTTTTTTACTGGACCGGTTCGAACCGGTCCGGTTATGAGCCGGGCCCTTAACGGGCCCGATCCTAAAATTTTAAAACCGGCCCAAACCGGTACCATACCGGGCCGGGTCGGTTCCGAATGGGTAGTGTACCAGTTCGGATATTGGGCCGGATAAATCCGATTCGGTTGCAAATCGGGTCGGGCCAACCCGGCCCAATAAGCACCTCTAAATGACAGGACACCAAGCAAAAAATCAGAACACCAAGTAAAAAAAGAAAATCCTACCGTAACAATCACCAAGTAAACAAGGAGAAACTGATATATATATATATATATATATATATATTATATATATATATATATATTTATATGCATGCACCATAAAAAGAGTTTGCAAGTGATTTTTTCATAAATAACAATGAAATATAGTGAATTTTATTTTAAAAAAAAATTTATTTGCAATCGCATTTTTACTTAGTACGATTAGATTAAAAGAAGAAAAGTTCGGTTGTATTCAGAAAAATATGATTGCATAAAGAATTTTTTTTTTTTTTTTTTTTTCAATCAACGTCATCAAGCTTTCGACCAACTTGATGGAATAATTGACTGACTCAACTGATTAATATGAAAAGTGGGTTCGGATTC
Source organism: Heritiera littoralis (assembly GCA_031772115.1). Classification (NCBI taxonomy): domain Eukaryota; kingdom Viridiplantae; phylum Streptophyta; class Magnoliopsida; order Malvales; family Malvaceae; genus Heritiera; species Heritiera littoralis. Next base: position 8,288,031 of record JAPDPK010000008.1, on the reverse strand, counting down.
CTCTCCATTATTATTATTTTTTAATTCTTCCCACTGAAAAGTATAGCTTATATACTCTCAATCAAGTATAAAAGTGTCATTTTATTAATGAATAAAATTAAAAAATTTATAAGTTTTTAAAATAAATATTAATAAAATTTTTTATTTAATTTTTAAAGACTTATATATTTTTTAACTTTGTTTATTAAGGATGTAATAATTTGTGGTTAGCTTATATAAAATATAAACCCAAGTTAAAAACCTAAATGCATCGCTATAAATTAGAGGAAATGAGGAAGGTTTTGGAAAACAGAAAATAAGTTACCTTTTGTAATTTGACATTTTATCATCAACTCACAAAGTTTTACAAAAAAAAATATTATTTGAAAAAAAGTTTATATTATGCATTGACAATGTATATAGAATTTATACATTGTCAATTAACTATAGAGTGTTTAGTGTTAATTCATTAATGAGTTTGTATATGATGCACTGACAGTGTATAATTTCTATACACTGTCAATGCATTAGAGATTGACATCTCATCAATAGGCCCTTATGGGCAATTTTAAAAAAATTATTTATATTTGCATATAAAGACCTATTGATGAAGTGTCAATCTCTGGTGCATTGACAGTGTATAGAAATTATACACTGTCAGTGCATCATATATAAATCCTTCATTAATTAGTAAAGTTTAAAAATGCACCATCCCTTAAAAATAAGGATAATTATTCCATACACTGTCAGTGGAATATTTTTATTCCACAAGCAGTATTAGGATCGTAACATGTGTTTTGTTTTATTTATTTTTTATTTTTTAAATATTTTTATAGAATACGTATTACGATCCTAATAACACTTGTGAAATAAAAGTATTCTACTGACAGTGTATAAAATAATTATCCTAAAAATAAATATTAATAAAGTTTTTTAATTTTTTTTAAGAATATGCATTTTTAAACTTTACTTACTAATGAAATGATACTATTTAGTTGGCTGACAGTACACATTGTCCATGCATCAAATATAAACCGATTTTAAAATATTGGTTTTGGATTACTTAGGTCAATGTTGTTTAGCAAGATTTTAACAGTTGAATAGTCTCGTAATTAGTGTAGCATTTTTACATTAAAAGTAAATTTTTACTTTACTAGCGAAAAAGAACTTATGCTTTGCAGTTGGTACTTCTCTCCATCCTTATTTCATTTTATTTTCCCATAAAAGTGTTTTAAATGATGAAATGAATATATGACTAATAAAAATTTAAGCAATAATACTATATAATTGAATAAACTGAAAATCAGATAATTAAAACCAAAATTAATAGTAAATTTTTTCCCTGAAAATTATTAAGTGCCAAAGCCACAAACTTTATTCATCCTTAAAATACAAAGCCACACACAAGACAGATGATCATCCAGTATCATAACAAACATACATGCTCTACAGAAGAAAAAAAAAAGAAAGAAAAACCATGCAAGTTAAACGTCTCTCTTATTACAGATAACAGTACTTAGAACAGCCAAAACACAAGAAATTGGTAACCATAGCCAACATCGAAGCAGTTCACCTTTTCATCCCTCCTTCAGCCACTGGGGCCGTTGTTACGCCGTGGGTTTGTCTCTCCACATTTCCATACCATCCTACGGACAACATTTTATCGAACGAAAGAAATGAAAAAGAGAATAATTAAAGAATTTGGATTACATATAGAAAACTGAAACATCAATAATACATTAAACAGTCTTCTTATTATTATTATTATTTATTTTACCAAGTTTCATGTCGAATCCCTTGTTTCTGAGCTCACGATACTCTTGACACAGGGCGCAGTAGTGACAGAAACAGTGAACAAAAAAATCATGACAAGGACTTGCTTTCAACCCGTATTCCCTCCTGAGGTTTCGGCGATAGCAGCATCCATACAATACGGGGACAAGACATCCAGTTGCATAATTAAGTAATAAATAGAGAAGACAGTATCCGCCACAAGCTGCAAAACAAAGTAGCAATAATCCAAAATTCAATCTTCAGCAATATATATATATATATATAAAATATAATATAAAAACTAATGCTTACTGCATGATGAGCCTTTTGATATAATCTCTGCGCTCCTGGCAAAAGTAATACATGGGCAGAAGAAAGTCTGGCAGCCTGTTAAAGACAAGATAGAAATAAAATGGAAGGATTTAATTTTTGAGATCCCATCAAAGAAGAATTTTAATTTGATTGGTTTGGAAGAGATAAAACAGGGTGAAGAATGTTACGTACAGAGTGAACAATCAGAGAAGCAGTCGAAAAGACTGGAGGACCAAGGGGATTCTCCGCTAGGTTTGGAGTTTGCCATTGTCGTACGTACACCTTGGGAGCAGCAACAAACTGTTCCTGTGTCCGGTCAATTAACTTGTTTGATTAATTTTATATATGTATTAAAAGTTTTACATAAGATTTAATGATGTCAAAAGGATAGAAATGCATATAGTTAAATAGATCATGAATGTTAGAGTGCATGTGTTTAAAAATTAAAAACTAAAATGGAAAAACCTTATTCTACTGTTGTGCTTGAGAGAAGTTGTCTTGCCCAGAGCTAATCGCAATTGTGATGGTATATATAGAAGAAAGAAAAGAGGATAAGGAAGGAAAGGATAATCCATTCTTTCTACCAAAAAGAAATTAAAAAACGAATGTGAGCGAATTGAGTGAATTTGAAGAGACCACAATTTCAATGTCAAGTTTGAATATAACAACCAAAGTTTGGTTTAATAGTTAATATCTTTCCTTAAGAGGAATTAAAACGTTCGATTCCACATTTCTCCTTGTACCTCCTATGGACCAAAAAAAATGTCAAGCTTGAATTTGGTTCAGAATAATTGAATTTTAATTATTTTTTGTGCTTAAACTCAACACAGAAAGTAAATGAGTTATTCAAATACTACTTACTAGGTTTGATTTTCATCAACTTAGTAATAAGTTTAAAACTTGAATTGAGTTCAAATTTCTAATTAAAAAAATTTTTAAAAACCTATAAATGAATATAATATCTTTTTATGGATAATTATCTAAAACATTGCAGTGGATTTCTAAACTTCACAAGTAAAATTAAGATGATAACACGTACATTTTAAAAAATATTAAAAAATAAAAAATAAATAACTGTCAGTGTATTGGATTTGTAGTTGGCACTGACACAAAAAAAATTTAATCTGAGACTTACACCACTGAACTAACTCTTTAAATTATAATAATCTTATTTCTATTCATATTAAATAGTAAATATTATTAAAGAAATTCAAAAGCTATGATTTATGAGTCATCAGATGCAGTATTACAAAAATCAAATTCAACTGGACTCGTTAATTAGTAGCATAAGTTTATCAAATGAGCTTGAATAGCTTACTAGTTGTTTTGACTTGTTTACACTTTTAAAAAGTTAGATTTTTACTTTTCCTTTTTCTCCTAAATTAATTTTTTTCAAAAGTAAAAAAAGAAATCATTTAACTTTTTTTGTTGAAAAAAATTCATTCAACATAAATTAATAATTTTTTTTTTACCTCCACCTTTCTTTCTTATATCTATTTTCCATCTTCACATTAAAGACAAAAGAAAAACAAATTTTATTTCTTCCCATCAAACATATATAATACTGTAAAGCAATGTGGCAATATCATTATCAACGCATGCGGAGACGGGGCAAACTTTATACGTAAGTCCAAATGAAAAATGGAAGGAGGGCGAAGGCGATGGCAACTTATCAAAGGCATTTCCCACTGTTGTGAAGTAAAGGAGTAAAGCCAACAAAATTTAACTCATTCTGCAGATTTTTTTCGTTTCGGTATCATTATTTCCACTCAGATGTGTTTCTTAACTTTGACTTAGAAACCCAGGTGCCATCAAGTCGTAAGCATGCCACATTCATGCTGAGTTGTATTTGTACCAATGAAATTCAACTGTTGTGACCTAGTGTTGAGAAAATTCGATTGTTTGCTTGAAATTGGGAATCCAAATAATTGAATCCGTTGCTATATTTTTCTTTTCGGTATTGATATTATTAATTAGATCAAAATTACAGAACTCCTATCATAAAAGAAGAGAACTTAATTATGTTTTTGGTATGCATTAAGATTTGAACTTTAGACTTATTGAAAGTTGATTCTTAAAGAGATTGTGTGGACCAAATTTATTCTTGTTGCAAAATAGAAAAAAATGAAAGAAAACAGACATACCTATATACATGAGGAGGATCGAGTTTGTAACATCTCGTTACCGCATTTTTCACGTATTTCCATACAACTTTACCAGTTGGGCTGTCTGTGATGCCATTAACATTCAAACAGTGACAGTAATAATTGTTAAACATTTATTTAAATATGGACTATGAAAATTCTTTTCATTATACCATATATCTAACATCCCCTTATTGTCTTATTACACTACAGTAGTACTGTATACTTATGTCTGAAATGTAAAAGAGAAGAGACTGTACCTGTCATGTTTAACATCCATCTTGGAGCTACTTCTCTAACTCAGTGTCTTTTATCTGTGGAGTTAAAACAAAGGGGTGAGCGATTCATACGTTCAGTAAAGGAAACATATGCTGATTTATAAAACCAAAACTATATACCACAAAATATTTGTTTTTCCTAACATCTTACCAAGTAGGAAAACAGTGGATATAGTAAACAGTACTCTCAAAACATCATTCAAATCACTGGCTAATCAGTTTACTTTAAATTGTAGTAAACAGTAAATAGGATTTTACAAATCCTCTTAGTAAACAGAAATCAACAAGTTGAGACTAGGCATCACCCTATAAATAAGTCATGCTATCATCGTTCCCCCTCCCCCTTGCGAGAACGGAATAATAATCCCAAAAAGGGAAACAATAGATCTATGGCCACAATCTCTAGGTGGTCCTCGGGTTCACTTGCCAAGTGACCTCGAGACCGCTGATGACTTGGCGGGTCCATCAGCCCTGTGATGCCCTGAGGTGCACTCGTTTGTCCATCGACCGAGCCACCGCCTCAGGTGGGTCACGCAATAGTAACGCATGAACTCAGGGCCTAAAGTCTCAAAAATAACTTTTATATCCCAAGAAAACCTTTGTGGAATTATCTCACCCATATTATCATTTTCTCAAAATGATTTGATTTTCAAAAAGGTTTAGGCTTTCTGTTTACAAAACACCTTAAAAACATTCCAAAATCTCAACGTTTAAAACCTGCTCGCCCATGGTTAGCTCGCCCAACATGGCTCGCCCATGGCAGCTCGCCCAATGCGGTGAACTTGTGTTCACCCGCCAACCTTACTTTTAAAATCAACAAGCAACAATGGCTCGCCCTCAGTGGCTCGCCCATGACCAGTTCGCCCACTATGACATTACCATGATCAGTTCGCCCAACTGCAACACTTCCATGGTCAACTCGCCCAGTGGATACTACCATGGTCAACTCGCCCAATGCGGAGAACTTGTGTTTGCCCGCCCAACTTCGCTTTTAAAATCAGAAAGCAAAACTGGCTCGCCCTTAATGGCTCGCCCATTTGTCAATTCGCCTAAAAAGAGTTTATATTTTCTATTTTCAAAAATATTAAAATTGCTCATTTTCGTTAAGAAACACCATCGAAATCTTGTTCGCCAGGGTCAGCTCGCCCAGAATGGCTCGCCCATGGTCACTCCAAAATGGGGTGAACAAGTGTTCGCCCGCCACCCTCTGTATTTAAAACAAAATACTGGCTCGCCACTTTCGGCTCGCCCATAGTTTCCTTATCAAAACGGGTCGCCCGCCCTTAAAAATATAAACGGGATTTGGCTCGCCCGCCAATACCAGTTCGCCCAATCAAAATATAAGGGTCGGCCTTTAGCTCGCCCAAATCAAAACAATTATCAAAATAATGCATGTCATAAAACAAAACAATTTCTCAATAATTTCTAAGAAGTTTACTCCACAGGACATGCATTCACTTCACACACATCTCTCTTACCTGGTATTACGAAGCCTTGCTTCGTCTTGCCTCCTGCTCGCCAATAGCCATTCCCAATTCCCGACTGCAAATAATATATTATTTCCATTAATATTTCTTTTCATATCAATTGGCGAGATTGAGACAAATCAAATAACTACTCGCCCAACAGAACTTTAACCAGCTCAGCCGACATAATTCGACACTAATATATTTAGGAGTTCGCCCAACATTCACTTCGCCAGGCCTACATTGGCTTAAATGTGGGAGTTCGCTCAACATATCAACTCGCCATGCCTTTGCAGGGAGTTCGCCCACTTAGTTTTTATTTCGAATTAAGTTCACCTATAAATTTAACTTGTGTTGGGTGACCTCGCCCAATTGACAACAACTTTGGCGAGTTCTTTATTTCTTACTCACCACATTGGCGATTACCACCACTCAACATGGGCGATCACTATAGTCACCATACTCATCACTTTTCCAGTATTTTCCCATCATTCTACTTCAAGATATGAATTTATTCTATTTCTATGATCTATCAAGAATAAATCAAAAAGCAAGACTATACTCATGCTTCTCATACTTGAAATCATAGAAATATATCATTAAATCTCAAGAACCATTAAATGTCACCTTAATCAACTGCACTTCCAAAACAGAATTCTTCCTGTCTCCTGTTAGCCTCACTTTGCTTATTCCTTTAGCTCATCAACGATGGAGGAATGGTTTTTGCAAGCTGGTTTATTTGTTTAGCCAACTTACGGTTGAAGTTTAGTGGATCAAACATGGCAGAGAAATGGAAGGAACCGAACATGAACTTGCAGCAACAAGGAATCAGTTTTCCATTCAATCTTCATATATATATATATAGCCATGCTTTACCAATCAACATCTACCACCTGTCCCTTATCCTGTTTCTTTCATCATTTCACGTCTTTCATTCCAATGCATGAAGAAAAACTGCAGCACAAGTGGCGTGAAAGTCCTCCTTCCACAGGCCTTTTTCTCTGCTATTGACTTTGTTTTTGTTCCTTAACCAATAAGGATAAGTTCCTTACTGACTTCAACATCTTCTCCATTAATTCTCTTCAACCGTATGACTTATAAGTCAATTTTGGCTACCAATTGGTTTAAATCTATTTTTATTTTGTCCATGCTGATTCCAGTCCGCCTCCTCATCTTGAGACATCAGCTCGCCAATCTCAATTTCATATTAGCCAACCATTCATCTCGCCAGTTATCCATAGGCTCGCCTATGTTTGCACCTGGGTACCTCCTTGTCTTGATGCCAACTTAATATTTGGCAGTTACAGGATTATTTCTTTTTTTCTTGGCGATCACTTAAGGTTTGGCGATCACAGTCATAGTTACCTTGCTGGCGATTATAGTGAATTGTTCTACTCGCCAATTGCTATGATTCCCACAAATTGGCAATTTTTATTTAACATTTTAATATACTCAATACATCTGGGCGATCAGAAGCCCTCGCCCGAATCACCATAACTTGGCGAACTCTACATTTGCCATCGCCATCTTCCATTGGCGATATGCTCGCCCATTGGCCAACATCCTATCTTGCTCGCCCATTGGCGAGCTCTTTCATTAGTACTCGCCATCATCAACTCGCCTTCATGCATTGGCGATGATCATCTTGCTCGCCCATTGGTGAGCTGTCCACTGTAGTACTCGCCCATCGAGTATTTCACAGAAATTGCTTCTTTCACAACTCAAGTTAAGGAACTTTTCATCCAAGTGAAAATCAATATTCATTATTTATTTAATTTTCATTATTAATTTATGAAATTAGACTCTACATTAGTGTAGAATCAGATCTTATAGAGTTTTTTTTTTGGTTCAGCTGAGGAGGATCAAGTTGTACAAGTGTAAAGCAAATTGTTTTACATATTTTTATAACTTTACATAGGATATTTAATATTTTAATAAACCAACCATTAGATTTAACAAATTACCCGTATATGTTATGCATCTAAAATTTTGAATTCATTCAATATCCCTTATAACTTTGATCAAGAATAATATGGCTGAAATTTTATTATTATCGAAGTAATAGTTAAACATTGATCAATTTGAAATTTGATATGTATGATTTATTTAAATAGAGTATAAATTTGACAATCGGATTAAGACAATTTAAATCGTATAAAAATATAAATAAAATTAAATTAAATTAGTTTTACACTAATGTAAGTACATTCTTTCTCACTCTTTATATGTATTGCTTCTGAGTTGTACGCTTGACAGAAATGGATGATATAAATAAATGGTGAAACAGAGTCTAATCCAAGCATTCATTCACGTACACATAGGGTATGGTTTCACATGGGAAAAAGAAAAGTGTCAATTGCCCAACTGGCAAGACTTAATTATTAACGATATGGACCGATCTAACAATATTCTTCATGAAACCAACAGCTAGTGCTCCTCGTCTCTACTTGATAATATTCTTCATGCCAAGTGTTTGTTGGGATTTTTTTAAAGCAGAATCGTATTCTACAAACAAATGAAATCAATGCGGAATTAAATCAAACACACAAGAGACAAGATTTAACGTTGTTCGACCCAAGTGCCTACATCCACGGATGAGAGAGAAAAATCTACTATAAAACATAGAGATTACACAAAGTACAAAACACTTTAAAACAAACACTAAGCCTAAGCTCCGAAACAAACGTAGTTTCTGCTCCATAGTGTTTAACCCATGAAATTCTCATGCAACATACTGTTTTCTCCAACTTTTTCCCAAATCCCTACAAACTCATCTCTCACACAGAGATTACATAGTGATTATATCTCTCTCAATCCCCTTCTAAAGGTTAAGACCCACTCTATATTTATAGAGCCAAGTTACTTGATCACTAGGAATTCCTATTTACTAAGGAATCTAATCTATTAAGAATATTTATCTCTAAATAAACTTAACCACCAAGTAATTCTCTAACCAATAGAATTTTATTAGAATCCAAATTGATTCCCAATAGAATTTGAGTCAACATCTAACATCTTTACCTTGACACAAATTCTATCAAAATATTGGCCTTCAAGAAATCTCAGCTACACATAATCGAATCAATCCTGACTGTTCTTGATTCACACACAACCAATACCCATGCGTAGCCAAATCAACTCCACCCAGTTAACTTCAGAGAGGAACCTTGATATAACCTCTCTCATCAGGAATTGTCTCTCACTATGTCTTCATCCAGAGATTGTAAAGCTGGTACCATCAAGATTTTTTTTTCTCTACCAATCTCACACAGTCGAAATAACCACACTTTTCTACACACGTTGCCATGTGTGATTTCTTTGGCAAACTAATATTATACACACTCTATATATTTTTAGGACATGTCACACCATCTAAAAATTGTGTGCGTACCATTCACCTTACGCAAGAGTATAATATCACAAGAAAAGTGTCAATACCTCTTAAAGTAGTGAGACAACCTCTAAGGTATTAAATGTGCTCTATTCCTATTAGCCAAGATCTGCACCTGCTGACTTTAGACCTTCAACAATCCTAATTCTCACCTAGATCCAGAAATTTATCAGAGCACCACTGGATCAAATTGAGAATTACTCCACCTGCAACTGACACCTTGCTGCAGCAATTTTCTCTTGCACGTTCTCGATCTCACGAACACAATCTGCAACAACAAATCCTCTGAATCGAATCATCATCTCTGCATCACGCTTCATGATAATTCTTAAACCATAGCTCTGATACCAGTTGTTGGACCTCAAACGACAAATACACGGAAGCAGTGTCACAATAACAATACCCACAACAAGCAACAGCAATATCCCAAGCCAATAATAATAATAAATCAAGCTACCAAGCCACAAATAATACGCAGACAATAAAACGTAAATAAAACGACACCAAAGTTTAACGTGGAAAACTCTCCAGTGTAGAGAGAAAAACCACGAGGCAAACCGAATAAAAATCCACTATGAGAAATAAGCAAATTACAAAGTTTCAATACCCTAGGCTTTTTGCCCAAAGCTTAGGGTTCCAACAATTGGCCTAAAAACAATAAAGTTTACCTCTTTGGATTCACCAAGATAATCTACCCAAAGAATACCCAATTGTTGTACAAGCTTATCTCTCCCCTTGCTCTCTCTATGGAACAAGAAAAATATCACAAAGCCTAAAGCTTATTTTTTCTCCTTTGTGTTGCCTCTCACCAAAATAGACTTCTCACTCTCTGTCTTTACAAATTGTTTATGCAACACTTTATATAGAGAAAAAACAAATCCCTAACTGACTCCAAGTAGGACTCTAATAATTAATGTGGGCTGGACCCCACACATCTAACAATCTCCCCCTCCAGCCCCATTAGGAGGAGATCCATCACCACGACCTATCATTTAGAGTTCACCTTGGCCAAAGTGTTCATCCCGGCCAAGTCACTACACAACTCAAGTTTATCTTTGGGAAGTGTCTTCGTTAACATATCAGCTGTATTCTTATTTGTGTGAATCTTCTTCAACTGCATCTGTTGCTTGTCAATCACTGAGCGCAACCAATGGTACCGAACATCAATGTGTTTCGTTCTGGCATGGTACATGGTGTTTCTACTCAAATCCAAAGCACTCTGGCTGTCACAAAATACCACATACTCTTTCTGACTTAACCCTAATTCAAGAAGAAATCTCTTCATCTAAAGCATTTCTTTGCCTGCTTCGGTTGCTGCAATATACTCAGCCTCTGTAGTAGACAAGGCAACACACTTTTGTAGTTTGGACTGCCAAGATACAGCTCCCCCTGCAAAAGTAAATATGTAACCTAAAGTAGATTTCCTACCATCAAGATCACCTGCCATGTCTGCATCAGTAAACCCTTCAAGAACTGGTTCTGTAGTCCCAAAACTCAAACACATCTTAGAAGTACCCCTCAAATATCTGAAGATCCACTTCACCGCTTCCCAATGTGTGAAGGGAGAGATTGTTGGGATATTCTCACATCGGTTGTGGAAGGGGCTAGGTGTGTGTTTATAAGTGTGAGGGAAAGCCTTACCTTTTGAGTTAGCTTTTGGGGTGAGAAGGCCTAATAGCACCTAACAGTGTTCCCTTTGTCTAAAAGGGAGACTTCTACGGTTAGATGTTGAGGTTTCGTCTTCAAGATCTCAGGTTCAAAGTTGGAAAAAGGAATGGTAAATTATTTAGGCAGACAGAGATCTCTCTTTGTGTAGCTCAATTCCTAATAGATCTCCATACGTACAAGAAAAAAGATGTTCTTCCTTTTCTTCAGCTGATAATATTTATTGCAATTGGAATATTATTATTGGTGTCATGAATTAAGGTATAAAGTGTAAACCTACAAAATTGCAGGAATTTGTAATTTTTTTCTGACGTTTCTTTTTAATAAATTTTCCTCTTCTTTCCTTGGGTGTTTGGAGTTTTTTTTTTTTCTATCTATGCTCAGCTGATTTTGGAGTGTGGAATTCCTTTCATCTTCAATTAATTGTGGGCACAATTATGCAATCTCAATTATTGATGGTTGTGGGTGTGAGTGTACTGTCACATGATTATTTTTATTAAAATAAAATCCAAAACTATCCAAATTTTCTTTAAAAAAACTATATTGTATTTGAATAAAATTTTATTCTATGATTCTTATCCAAATAAAATCTTATATTGACAAAAAAAAAACCACATGGTTTCGTGTTGTGAAATTGATTGATTGAAACGATCATTTCAACAAGCTTTTTTTAGCAGATATTTTTTCTGCTCTTTGGATTAGTAAAACATCTTTATTCAATATATAATTGTCTTCTCCCGGTAAGGAGTAAACCTGCTTAAGGGCTAGATTACTTGCTTAAGCCCGAATGTTAACCTGAACATAATTAAATTTAATTTTTTTAAAAATTTATTTTCTAAGTATTCTAAGGTTTTTTTGGCAACCCACATGTTTTCATGTTGTGAAATTGATTGCAATGATCATATTAACAAGCTTTTTTTAGCAGATTTTTTTCTCTTTGGATTAATAAAACATCTTTATTTATCAATATATAATTGTCTCCTCTTGGAAAGGAGTAGATCTATTCAAGGGTCGGGCTACTTGTCCGAGCACGAAGGTTGGTTCGATATTTGGTCAAGCTGGGCTTGGGCTTGGGCTTGATCCTTCGAAGCCTGAGCTCGACCCAGCCCGAACATAATTAAATTTAAAACTTTTTAAAATTTATTTATTAAGTATAATATAATTATACATATATAAAACATTTATTGATTAATAAACTTGATGATATATTAAATATAAAAATTGACATGCGAATTTTAACAAATCAAATTAAATTTCAAATGGATTAAAAGAATAAAAAATAAATAAACAAAAAAATAAAATACAAAAAATAAATAAAATAATATTTAGACGAGCCAAGTCAAGCTCGAATTTTGCATTATAAAATAAAAACGGGCTTGGACAAAAAGCCAAGCTTGAATTTACTAGTTGAATCGGATTTAGGTTTATATATAAGTTACTATTATATAGTCTAGGTCCGACCCGAAACTGACCCAAACCCACCATGATCAAGTCTAGAAAGAAGACAATTCCTTATTTACATGTGGTAAATGCTACCGTTGAGTTTTGACACATTCATCAGACCCAAAATATTTAGTATACATTGAACATTTCATTGTGTATAGCCTTGTCCAACATCCTACCCAAAATATATATGGCAAGTAATTAACATTACTTATTTCTTTTGCTTGATTTTTGTTGTTCTATACTTTATTAATAAAAGTAAAAGAGGCAAAGTAACATTACGTGCTCATCATCTTTCGTCTTCAAGCTCGAACCAATATGTAATGTAAAAATGGGTCCCTATTCACACCACCATTGCTCTGTCAGACATATTATCAAGCACCTTACGATCCAAATTAAAGAATGCTACTTGCAAAATAAAATGGAACAAACTATGCATACACATTACACAATCAATCTACTAAATCACATAGCACTGAGATATTTCGTACAGCAATCAAGATCAACAAACATATATAATTAATTAAGAATTGTAGGATATTTCCACATGATTTTGAAGAACTATTAATGTTTTATACCTTAATTTTGAAGAACTATTATACTATTATAAAGAACAATGAACATATATATATCAAAACCAAAATTCAAAAAAAAGAAAAAAACACAGCTGCTTTATTTCATGAAAAGAAAAAACCAAGATCCCAAGTCTAAATTTATTATGCTTTTATTATTCACTCAAACGACTTGCTAAAGTAGTTTATACATTTATCCTAACAGAAATTTAATATAAAAAAATAAATAAATCAAATTACCAAATCCTAATAAATCCAAAACAAAATCTAATTCTACCTAACGACTATAACTGACTTTGACTGGAATTGATACGTCTCCCACAACAATTTTATGCAAACCAGATGCCAAAAGCCTATAACCAGAATACTCAACAATGTTCAAGCTTTTGCAAGCATTAAGCACAAACTTAATCTTCTTGCTCTCTTTCGCCTGTAAATGAACCCTTTCGAATCCAACCAGTTGTTTGATAGGAGTTCCATTGATACCTTCTGGAGGGACTGAGTACACCATAACCACATCACTCCCATCCCTTTCACCCACATTCTGCACGTTGATCTCAAAGGTAATTTCTTCAGTGCATGGCAAATCATCAATTATAACTGAAGGACAAGTTTGATTCTGGCTTTGGTTCTTGTAAGACAATCTATGGCAGTGTTGTAGTCTGTCCAATTTGATGTCGAGAGACTTTTCTGTAGAATTATACTCGTATTTGAAGCTTGTGTAACTCAATCCATAACCAAAAGGATAAACTGTTGAGCCATTGAAAAATTTATATGTTCTCCCAGGATAATCGCCAACTGGCCTCAAAGCCATAGATGTCATTGGCAACTTATCGACGTAGTCAGCCTCGTACCATGTGAGCGGCAACCTGCCTCCAGGATTGTATTTTCCGAAAACAACTTCGGCAATAGCACGGCCACCCTGTTCACCTGGATATCCAACCCACAGGATAGATTGGATTTTGGGGTTGACTTTAGCAAATGAAATATCGACCACGCCTGCAGTCATGACGACTAGAATAACTGGACCTTTAGCGGCTTCAGCAACTTGATTGACAAGATGAGTTTGATAACCAGGAAGAAGAAGATCCGTTCGATCAACCCATTCAGCCTCCACAGATAAATCTAATCCCACAAAAAGTATAGTCAAATCTGCCTTCTTTACTACATCAACGGCTGACTTTATCAATGTGTCGTTAGGGCATTTAATTGCAGAACATCCTTCTTCGTAAGTTACATTTCCAAATGCAGAAAAGCCATCGAGTGGAGAAACGAACTTGCATGGAATCCCTACATACAGATCGAAAAGAAATTAAACTTTAGTCAGTCAAGAAGAATAAAAACAATAACCATAAAAAAAAATTGCTGCTAAGAACCTTCGTAATTTCCGAGCATTGCAGCAGTGGCATTGGCATGTGGCCCAATCAATGCTATGGATTTAAACTTTGCAGGGTCCAATGGCAAAGTTTGTTTATCATTCTTAAGAAGAACAATCCCTTCTCTAGCTGCTTCAGCTGCTAATTCAATATGTTCTTTAGTGCATATGTCGTTTTTGCTCAGTGATGCCAAAGATTCAATTCCGTCAAAAAACCCAAGTCTCATGAGTACTACATAGAGGTTTACGAGTGACTTGTCCATGTGAGCCTCTTTAACTTTTCCTTGCAGCACTGCATTTGGAAGAAACCTGGTGTAGTACTCTCCACAGTCCAAATCCAAACCTAATTATTGATCAAAAACCATTTATTAATTAGTATATGGATTGTACAAAATATCTCAAAGTAATAGATCAAAGTGTACGGCTACAAGCCTGCTTTCAGTGCATGAGCTGAGGCTTCTTCCCCTGTGTCCTTGAGCCATTTGTGGCTGTTCACCATTTCTGAAACAGAATCACAATCTGCAACTATGTACCTAAACAAGTATCACATTGGAATTAAGATTAACTTAAATATATATTATAAATTATAAAAAGAAATTGATTTCATTATTACATACCCATGTAAATTCCAGTCTCGTCTGACTAATTTCTTCAAAAGATAGGCATCGGCGCAAGCTGGAATGCCATTGACACGATTATAAGAGCACATAACACTGCTAACATCACCCTCTTTAACACACATTTCAAAGGGCAGATTGAAAGTCTCCACCATATCTTGTTCAGACACCTGATTCACAAACACAACTTAATTAATAAAACCACTTGAAGAATTATGAATCATAATCAACAATTGAAAGATATACCTTTGCATCATAATGAAGTCGATCAAGACCGAGATAATTTTCGATATCGTAAGCAGCAAAATGCTTACAGCATGCAGAAACTTTGAGAGGTCTCGAATTTGGATCATTAGTATTTTCTTGTCCCTCAATATCTTGCAAGCCTCTCACATAGTTAACCGCATACGTTCCAACAACAAAAGGATCTTCTCCTGGCGTCTCCAACGTTCTTCCCCATCTCGGATCTCTTACTACATTAATGTTAGGACTCCAAAATGTCAATCCCGCTCGCCCCAGATTATACATTGCTCTTGCTTCTGTTGACACAACCTGCATAAAAACTTGAATTAATTTACAAATCTAATCACTAAACACTTCATCAATAGTAAAAAAATTCACCTTGCCAATAGTTTTCCAAAGTGTTTGATTGAAAGATGCGGCGGTGAGAATAACATTTGGAAAACTTGTTGCACTAGGAACAACGGAATCAAAGTCAGTGCCTGGGCCAACTTTAGCCACACCATGCAAAGCCTCGGACCACCACTTGTACGCTGGCAACCCTAACCTTGTCACTTCTGTACTATTATGATCTCCCATTTGTTGAGCCTTCTCAACCAAAGTCAATTGATCAACCAAATCCTTAGCCCTAATCTCGAATGACAAAGATTTATCACAAAATGCAAAATTAGCCATATCCAAACCAAGCATCTTAAATCTGGAAGGGTCGCAAACATGGAGATATTTTGGTATATCTCCATCGTCAACTTGAGTACCTATAGGTCTAGCAAAAGAAACACTTGAAAAAGAAAAAATAAGAGAAATTAGAATAGTAAAAATCGTTTTAGAAGCCATGATTATTTTTTTTTGGCTACAAAAAGTTATGTTAGGTTACAAACCTCTCCTATTTATATTTGTGTCGTGTAGAAAAACTAATTATTTTACTTTGAGATTATCTTATTTAGAGATAATTCAGATAGATATCAATCTGATGAAGATTACCTGAAGATCTCACTAATTAATTAAAGATCAATAACTAATTAGTTAATATTGAACTCATTTCTAAATGGAGGAGGATTCAAACTCTAGATAAGTAGACAAATGATTATATTTATTTATTTATCTTAAAATATCTATATTTTATTTATAATAATCTATATATTTTTAAAAGATTATCAATATCAGTATCATCAATATCTATAATTTATATCTATAAAACTATAATAATTGATTAAATAATTATTTTAATTGATCTTAATTTTTTTAGAAGAACGAAGTTAATAAATTGGTTAAGGAATTCTAAAAGAAAAAAAAATCCAAAATATAATATTACTACTATACTCTTGACTGTTTGCTTAGTTGCTTGTAATGAGGATTCTCATGGATTATAAGACATATCAACAATACAAAGTCCAAACCAATTCAATTCCTTTCAAACAAAATTATTGCTGGTTAGGCTGGATCAAAATTAAATAGGCTTGGGTAATTGCTCTCTCTAGTTTTTTTTTTTTTTATAAAGTAACACTATTCTAAAAACATTAAAAAGAATTAAAATCACTCTACTACTATAATTTAATTACTTCAACCTTCAACCATTTGTTATTAACGTTTATTAAACCAAAAGTTTATTGATGCAAGTAGAGGTATATCAGCATAGAAAATATAAAATATAATTAATAATAATTAATTAAAATACTAGTATTAGTATTACTTAAAAAGAAAAGAAAATTTCTGATTTTAATTATCTAAAAATTAAAAAATAAAATGCAAGTAATTAAAGCATAATATAAATAATCTAGAAACAAAAAAGTTTGAACATTTATCACCATCAATATCGTTAATATCTATAAGCTAAAATCTATATTTATCTAAATGTGAAAAATTATCAATATCAATATCATCAATTCCTATATTTTATATCTGTCTATAATTATCTATAATCTATAATGCCACAATGGTGTCGATAGCTTCTCCACCCATGTTTGAGCAATTACTGAATAACATGTTGCTTTTGCAACTATTTACATTTGCAAGAAAGCAGTGTCCTTCAAAATTCAAATTGTCCAGAGACTATAGCACAAATAGCTTGACCAAGAGTTGTTTTGCCCGTACCATCATTTCAATTCCCCATACTCCTACAGTAGAAACTTCTTTCTTATCACCAAAACATAGATTTGTTCAAGAGTTAGGCTAATAGTCCAAGTTCAAAGGATAGTTTAATTTTTGGACGAGGTTGAACAAAATTATTAAGCTCGTTAAACAGATTAATGCTTGAAAATCAAAGTCTAATAAAAATGAGTCAGGCTTAGATTTACAATTTCAAATGCAAGCTCGATTTGGCTTGATAATAATAATATTTTTACGATTTTTTATACTAATGCATTTTTAATTATTTTTTATATATTTTTTTGTGCAATTTAATTTGAGCTTATATTATTTTTTTAGATTTTAATATAAACTTTTCTTGTTTCTTGTAATATTTTTGTAAGAAACTATATTTTAACTTCTTGTATTATACTTAATAATTATATTGTGTTTTAATATTTTTTATTTTTTATTATATATATATTTTAAAAATCAATAGTTTTTGAGTGGGTTTGGATTTATTCTTTTATATAAAAACGAACTTAAACAAAAAATTAAGCTTGTAAAATCAGATCGGATTAGATTTAAACTAACTATCATTCTCTTAATACCTCACTTTTAACCCAACCTAAATCCAATCTGACCGGGCCATGAACACCTGCATGTACAACAGCGATTTAATTTTCACAATCAGAGGACCTATTTCTATTAGCCCCTTATGATCACTTGTGGACATGCGATTAAGCTTTTTTCAAAATACCTTGAACAATTTCCTCAATGACTATGAATTCAGGATAGGAGTAAGCAAAAAAAGGAAAAATGAGAATGTTAATCAATTAGAATATTGAAGCATATATTGATTCAACTGTCAGAATAGCTCTCGCATTTCCCTAATTTCCATCAAGGGATTCTTAAAAGAAATTCCATGCGATAGGATAAATAATTATGAGTAATTTGAAATAAATGAAGCCTAGAAAAATAATAAGAAACATAAGAAATTATCTCATATATCGATAATGGAATTTAAAACCTTGATTAACTAATTGGCAGAATGATACATACCTCTGAAGTTATGTGTAAGAGAGTAAGAACATCGTAAATTATCTCATACCACATCATATTCTTCAATTGGTCCGTGCTTTTTTCTGTTATTTGTTATTTTATATTTTTAATTCTAAAATATTTTTTAATTGAATTTTTTACTGTATTTTTTAGTTAATTGCTTCAAAATTTGAAAGAAAATAATAAATTTACTCCAAAACTAAAGTGCATTTTTATAAAATTTTAGTACCAATTAAAAGAGTATTGATAACTTTAAACCACTCACATAAATAAAGTGATAAGTTTAAACATTATCCCTAAAAATAAATCCAATGTAAGCTATGTTTGGATTCTCACTACTGCATCGCCCAATTAAAAGTACTCCTAATAAATAATTGCATTACTATTGAAAGAGAAACGAATTTGATGAATTCCAGACTCGAAAATTCTTGTTCCATGAATACCATTTATTAAAGAGGATTGAGTGTTTGGCCAACTTAGATTCTATTTTATTTTTCCTTTTGTTAAAGGCATCAATATTAAGGCCAGATTGGATATCATAACAATACTTGACAATGATCTTACAACTTTGCCCAACAACGAAAAAAGGATGCTTTCTTTCTAGAGTAAAAATGCAGCTTTCTTCCTTGATTGGGAACAATTGGAATCTTTTCATTTCATAATAATTGGGCAGGGTGACCATTTCGCACACCACTTAACATTATCACCATCCTTTACATTTTGCTGAAGTCAAGGGTGGGCTGAAAAGAATGCCAGGAGGCCGACAAGTGGCGCGTTGATGTACGTTGTGGGCTCCGACTCTTGAAAATAAGGCCTTGAATCTGGAAATGCATCAGACACATTGGGCCCACCGACTACGGCTCCCACCAATAGATTGGGGTTGGGGTTTGGGCTAAGGTAATAGCGAGACCCCGCTTTGCAGCCTATGCGGGCCGTGTGGGCCTCCACCGATGGCAGTGAGCTGCCCCTGTGATGAATCCTCCGAGGAAAGCGTGGACCATAGCCAACCATGTAGGACATCCCTAGCGGATTGTCTCCCAGAATATAGTCCACCTACAATTGCCACAAATGTCAATAAATATTAATTCAGTGGTCCTTTTTCCATTAAAGTGAAAAAAAAATTAGAGCCCACAATCACGTGATGTCTTTTGACGATCATGCAAAACAAGCATTCCTATGTCGAAGATAATTTCTTATTTATCATAAAGACAATATCTAGCCGCTAAATTTGTCTGATTTTTAATATGGTCCCCTGATCTAATATTGATGTGTTCTATTTAATTTCTCTAGTAGATTGCGTTACAATACCTGGCGTTTAGCCAACTGTTTGAGGAGCGCAGGGGAGGCTGATCTTTCACCACATGGCACCACCTTGTTGGCGTGGCTTAGATAATTAGAATAGGCTAGAAGTAGGAAAGACAGTGACGTCACATGCTGCATGTTACTCCCTCCAGCTTTGAAGATCAAGCCACCTTTTTGTTCCATGGCAAGACAGGCGAGAAGAGAAAACGGGTTAGTTTTTTAATTAGCAGAAACCGCCTGGATCAAGCAATCGCTTAGCCGCAAAGAATCACTTAATTAAAAACTGAATATTTTGCAAACACAGCTGGTCCAGCCTTATAAAACGTCTGACAAACTTGTTAATTTGCTTTTCTATTTATAATTATAAACTTTTTCTCCTGAGATCTGTGGTTATCTTTAGTTTATACTATTAATGTTCCACAGGCAGCTCAATGCAACTGCAAGCAATCAAACGAGAAAGTAAAAGGAAAGAAAACCATTTACCGGGAGAGTATTGAACCTGAGGATGAGAAATTCCAGGCAATAAAGAACAAACAAAACCATCAGCATTTTGCTTGAAAGACTCGAAATACTCAGCTCTTCCCATCAGCACTTCCTGTGACAGAATTTTCACAGATAATATTAACATGTTTAGTTTGTCGTATCATATAAATATAAGTTTCGATGCATAATAATATTGCATGGACTGAGAACTGATAACCAATTGGTACAAAAACCCAGAAATCCAATGATCAGTGAAAGGTCCTTAACAAATAAGTCGTCTTCACCTTTCAAGAAAAGTTAATGAGTGAGCATGGGAAAGAAAGATTGCCCCAGGCCCCAGCCTTAGGCACATGCATGTAGCAGAACCTCACAGATTGGGGACCCCGTAGGAACATATTACTCTAAACTAGATCCGTATGTAGACTTTGATGCCACCTCCAGTTCAGCACAAACTTTGGTTTATGATTGAGGAGACAAGACACCACTATGACAACCCTAAATCGACTCCATCAAAAGACAGTTTTAGCCTCTTTGGCATCGATAAGTTTTTTAATTTTTGAAGAGAATGTCCAGATTGGGTTGTCACAGCATAAATTATGCTCGCATGAAAGCCAAATTCTATGCTACATACATCGTAATCATCGTCATGTGCAATCATTAAGTAACCTTTTTCCTGTCACATGATTATTTTATTTACTAGAACTTTAATTTATTCCCATCCTATCTAAGTAGTACGGTCACTTTTACAGCTAGACCCACCATTGCCATTAAGAAGAGCTATTATTCATTTTTTTCATTTTGATGTTCTTTATAAAATCAAAATTTATTGTTGTATAAAAAAAATAGAAAAGTGAACAGTCGAGCTTAGAAAGTATGGCAATCTAACAAGTAACTTGTCTTTGGTTTAAATCCTGACGAAATGAAATCTTTTTTTTCCCGTGACCTTTGATAATAAGTCCAACAATTCACACCTTGCAATTGCAAATTGTTTTCAGTTGATCCAAAAGTCTACAAAAGGCATCAGAAATGAGTTTCGAAAATGTGAAAGAAGACCCCACAAAATGTGAGGTCCACCTTAAACAGGATCTAAACTCTAAAGTTATTCCCAGCCACGTGAAATTAAGTCACATTTTCTTCTATTTCCTAATAACAAAGAAAAAAAATTCCTGCATGCCCCCAACAAAGAACACAAGACAAGAAGGATAAAAACACTGCACTAGACAATTGATAAGCACTAACGCATATTTTAGAAACACAAAATCCAGGGATTAATTAAGAGATTGGGTTTTTCTTAATTCGTTAAATTTTGTAGTACCTTGGAAATGAGGACGTTAATCCCCGCATGCTTGTTATCCCAACCAAACTCATTGATGGTATCTCCAGCTCTCAAGACGACCTCGTTTTTCACTATGTACTCTCTGTATACGCGCTTCCTTGAGGCCTTGTGCAGCCATGCGGCTCCCCAAAGCAACTCGTCCTAAAATTATTTAGTATATTTAATATCAACGGGCAGCAAAGATGCGGACATTCATGTCATAATCCCACGGTTCATATCATTTGTAAAAAAAAAAAAAAAAAGAGGAAAAAAAAATAAAGAAAGAAGATCTATCTGACCTGGTAGCCATTCACGTCACAATAAAAAGGACAGACTGCAGAGTGCAGGCTGCCGCTATAAGCACCCCGGTGCTTGTCAGCAAAGTTGAACACCTACAGTACAATACCATTTCCCCAACGATCATTTCTATTTTAGTGGAAACTGGAAAATCTATATGTGGTTCTTGTTCTGTCAATTAAATAATTGTAGGTTCGAGATTACTATAGCAACGAACATTTAAGTACGGTACTAGTAAAGTTGTTTTTAGTAACGAATCCTGTAAAGTTAAAATATACTAGTAATTAGTATTTAATTTATATAATAGAGGTGGCGACAGTGACCGTACCCTAACGGCTCGATTGAGGAGCAGCCTCGAGTAGGCAGGGTCGCGTGACCTGAACACAATGGAAGCAGCGGCCAATGCAGCGGCGGTTTCACCTGCCACGTCAGAACCAGGATGCGCATTGTCGATTTTGTACACCGTGCGAAGCGTGTCCATATCCTCCGGCCTTTCCCAGCAGCTATGATCAGAGAACGCATCTCCCACTTGCACGTACACCACTCCAGGCTTTGCAGTCGCTTTCAGAAGATAGTCTGTCGACCATTTCACGGCTTTAAAGGCGTTTTTTAACTCCGGTCCCATGTTTCTCCCGAAATCTATGATGCTCCAAGCCAATAAAGTCGTCGTAAATGCCATCGGGAACCCGAACTTCACGTTATCTCCAGCGTCATAATAACCACCCGTCAAGTCCACCTGAAACAGAAACATCAAACGCCATTAATGACTTACGTAGAGTTTCAATTTTGGAGAAAAGGGAAATGTAGGTTGCGGGAAAAGAGTAGGTACGCCGGCAGTGGAACCGTCGTGCAATGCGGAGTCGCGGCGCCATTTGACACGTTGATCTGCTGGGAGTCTGCCTGATCGTTGGCCTTCGAAAAAGAGAATGCTCTTGCGGAGAGCGTCGTGGTAGTCGTGGCCGCCAATCGTTGGACGAGCCAAGGCGATTAAAAGACAGGAAATGGCTAGAGGTGCCGGGAAAATCCCCGGAAATGAAAGGGATTTCCGCGCCATCTTTTTTCGGGAAGGTTGGCAGTGGGGCTGGCTGTTAAATGCACTGCTTAACTATATTTCTTTTCTTCCTTTTTTTTTTTTTGGCAATACGGTACTGAACTAGAACTACTGCTACGATAATGGCAGAGCCAACGTTGTGCTTTATACTAAAGTGTCATCGGATTCCAGAGACCTTACCAATGGGGAATTGCCACGTAGGGAGACATGACTGGGAAAGTTGAGATTCCAATGCATAATGTACTTAACCGGGTTAATTGCTGGCACAGATTATTCGGGTCGGGTTAGGAAGATTTTGGCCCATCCGTTTTCTGGTTTTGAGATTTGGTGAGTGGCGGTGTGAGAATGGGATGGTAAAAAATGTAATGGAGGGCACATGTGGACACCGCCTATTAATGTTCGACACGTGGAGAGAGGTTACTTAGGTGGGGTCTATTAATGGAATCATGGAGAGAACAAAGATGAACGAGGTGAAATGTGAAAACGAAAAATTGGTTGTATTTTGCATGCATGGTTGGATTACAAATTAATTAAAAAGAAATTATGTGAAGCTTTGGTCTAATTAAAATGTGAAGAGTTTCAATCTTAAGGAAATCATGTCAATAGTTCTTCATTCACGCTAATTCAGAAGCAAAGATTAATTTTGGGTATCAAACTTGACTAAACGCTGTGATAAAGGCTGTCAAAGTGCCAATGACAGCAAAACTTTAGAAAAAGGCAGTAATCAGTGAGGTCGTCTGCCCATCTTTCCTCTTCCAAGACGGGCAATGTGTTAGAACTTAGAATTAATACTTACCAAGCCATTAACACAATATCAAAATAATGAAAACTAACATTGGGTGGGTAAAGTCAAAACTTACCATACCATTACCACTATTGCGACTACCAAAGGAAAGAAGTGTTGCTAGAGGTCCGTCGATTCATGGCTGCTGCTCCATGGTAGTCCTTTGAAGAGAGAGAAGAAGATGATGGTGAGAAAGGATAAGAATCGAGAGAGAAGGGGTGAACTGCCCTTGTTCACTCTTGGACCAAAATGCAATAGTAAGTAATGGACCATCCTGTTGCTTATATATATATATATGTGACAAGAGTAGAGATCTCTTATATCAACAATATCATGTGTTATAACCTATCTCATTATGGATTAACACATTTAAGTATATAATATATAACAATAATATAGGTCACACTTTATATAAAATATAATACTAATTTTTAAAATTATATGATGTTAATTACACTTAACTAGTTTAACATTAATAGAGGTATTTCAACATTCTCACTTGGACAATTAAGTTAATTAACGAAAACATCATATAATATCAATATGTATTCATAAGCCCTTCAAGATACATTATATTGATGGGATATAAAAGTGTAGTCTTACAAATGCTTCAACAACACTAAGTCTTTACAAGCTTCAAAATGCATTATACCGATAGGAAATAAATGCGTAAACTCATAAAGACTTCAATAAAATAGTAGTATAAAAATATGAAATGGAAATGACATGAAAACAAAATTAACTATCCATTTCCATAAGGTCATGCATCTAAATCAAATGATGTATTGCTTTAATAGAAGCACATGAGACTAATACCAGAATGTTTCATCCAACAAAATGCCACATTCATAAGAATGCGCGTAAACAAAATATGCATATATGACAAGTAGGAATCCATCTACACAATTGCAACTGATTTCATTATATAGAGCTCACACTAACTCAATATAGTAAATGGCTCCATATGCCTCATACAAGTGTTATGTCGTCAAAGTATTTAAGTAGCCAAACCCTTAGTTATTAGATGCCAAATGAGCTCTTTAATATTGTACTCTACAATCCCATCTAATAATGGATTCCATTATTTTCTCTCTAATAAACCGAAAGATGATATTTATATAATTGGAGCGTGAGGAACTCCAAGTATTTTAAGAGAGAATGTAAGTGCTACAACAGTACCATAATACATCTCTAGGACTTCGAAATGATAACCACATAAATTAGCCCTGTGATGAAATTCTACAGCTTAAATGGCCTATTATGTAGCTTTATAGTATGCTACATACTTAGCTTCCATAATTAAGGACGCTATAAGTGTTTATTTCACACTTTTCAAGAAATATCTCCTTCATATAATGCAAGTATATATAATCAGAAATTGGTTTCCAATAACAGCAAAACTTTAGAAAAAGGCAGTAATCAGTGAGGTCGTCTGCCCATCTTTCCTCTTCCAAGACGGGCAATGTGTTCGGCTCATGTTCAACTTATCCAATCCAAACATGGAGTGGGGAACCTATCTTTTCTCGATTAGGTTTGAGTTTTCTTTTCCTTCTAATGAAGATAAGAAGGGGCGGAAGATATGGATCCATCGGTGCGGTGCAATCAAGGAGATCGAATGGCAGAAACGTGCCTCGACTGCTTCAGCCTCGTGGCGATGGTCCAGTTCTAGCGTGTGTGGAACGTGGGAGTGTTCAATGAATTCGGCTGCAGAGTGTTAACGCCTGTGAGGCTGTGACTTTGAGTCATGCATAGATTAGATAGATACACAGAGAGAGGAAATTCGGTCATTTCTCTAGTCTTGATTTTTCAACGAGGTTATTTTGAAAGTTTCATCATATTATTTTCCTTTACGAGTTAGACCCAAATGAGTCAATAACTGTATAGCTATACCAAATGATTTGATGTTGTATGATTTTTCTTACCAACCGGAAAGAACAACCTTGGTTGGTAGACAAGGTTGATTTTAAAATACGTAAGTTGTGATTGAAGATGGATGATTTAAGTAAAATTGAGTTATTTTTTCTACCTTAAACCTATAAGATCTTGCAAAATGTTATAAACTAACGGGAAGTTGGAAGGTCTTATGTTTTAAAAGGCAGTCACCTGCAGACTCTGCTAAAATATCTGCCTTACTCTTCACTCAGTTCTTGGTGGCTGATTTCCTAGCAGCTGATCAGCTCCACACTGAGCTGTATTCCATTGAGCTTGTATAAGAAACTTCAATTGGCTGCTTTTTTTGTGGTTGTAGTCAAGCGAGCTTAGCTAGCTCACCAAGAGTTGTGAGGCATATATCTTGTTGATTTAATTATTCTTTTTTTTTTTATTTAATTGCTTTGTTTTTTATTTAATGACATCTGGATATGAACCCAAGGATTTTAAGATTTTTGGGGTTTAGGCAGTCTATGTCTATGACTAGAGTTGTCTGAAGACTAGGCGTGGGTTAAGATTTTTAAGCCTATGCAGCCCAATGTTGTCCAAAATTATTATTATTTTAGTTTATAACGAATGTATTATTATTAAAAGTGTTTAATAGTTAAATGTGTCTTTTACGTTTGTCACAAATTAAAATTAGGATTTATATATGATGCATTGATAGTGTATAGTTTCTATACATTGTCAATGCATTAGAGGTTGACACCTCATCAATAGATCCCTATATGCAAATATAAATAAATTTTTTAAACTTGCCCATAAGGGCCTATTCATGAGGTGCCAACCTCTAATGCATTGACAGTGTAGAGAAACTATACACTGTCAGTGCATCATATATAAACTCTTAAAATTAAGTCATTAATATTTAAATGCATATAAATCAGTCCTAAACGTTACAAAATAATTATATTAAGGACATTTTCGTTAAATCTTTTAATTTTCGTTACCTCTATCAGTAATAAAACTTAACGAAAATTAAAAGATTTAACTGAAATGTCCTTAATTCAATTATTTTGTAACGTTTAGGACTGATTTTTATGCATTTAAACGTTGAAAACTTAATTTTATTTTGTGACAAACGTTAAGAATACATTTGACTATTAAGCCTTGTTAAAAGTCATAATAATATATAAATAAATATATATGTTTTTGTATAAATCACAAAGTATTTTTATAACACATTGAATATAAAATTAAATCCTTACTCGCAATTCGTAGATGACACTAGGCCAAGGAAAAAAAAAATTTTATTTATATAGTTAATTTATATAATCACTATTAAAAATAATTTCCATTAAATTTGACGTTGAAATTCTTTGATCCGCAATTTATCTTCCTATTCATTTCAAGCCTATATATCGACAGTCAAGTTTGGATTGAGCTCATCTCTAAAAGGTTCAAGCCTCGTTACAACTCCTAGCTAAAGACTACGGCCGTCGACACATCGTAATTCATACATCCATTAGGGAACCTATTTTTTAAAAAACATTTTAGGTTGAGTTTGTTCGTAAATATTTATGTTCAAAGTTGCCAAATTAAAATTTTTTTGATAAAACAAGATGCCATCAACTTTTTTAAATAATTTCCATTTGCAAGTGTTTCTAGTTAGTTTTTCTTTATCAAATTTATTCACAAATAGCTTATCGATCGTGTCACTATTAAGCTTATTTATCAAATATATAAATTCAAATACATTCATTTAACTATTTAAAAAAGAAAAAAAAAACACAAATGCATTTAATCATTTCAGTTATTAATCCACACTTATTCATTTGGTTAATGTTGTTTCGCAATGTGACAAATCGTTATGTTTTTACTACTCAAAGTTTAATTTTATTGTATATTCTTCTCATATAATAATTATATTATGTAGTCAGAATTACAAGATCCTGATGGTTTTTACTTTTATATACATGTATCTTAATAAAAAAAAGCGTAATATCTAAATATGTCATTCACATTTACCACATAATGAAATTAAACCCTTAACATTTAATTGCATAAAAATCAATCTTAAATGTTTAAAAGTAACAAAATTAAATATATTTTCTTTAAATTCTTTAATTTTCATGATTTTTGTACAGTAATTAAACTTAACAGCTTTAGAAGGAGTTAACAGAATATCCGTAATTTTGTTATTTTGAAATGTTTAGGACTTATTTATATATAATTAAATATTGAAGTTATATTTTTATTTTGTGATAAACATAAAAGATATATTTGAGTATTAAGAAAAAAATAAAAATAAAAAAAGCGGCTTAGCAGAGGATTTCAACGAGGCCAAAAGTGCAAATGGATCTAAAAGTTCCTTCAATCAAGTTCATTAAAGTATTTTTCGGCCAAACCCACTAAAGTATTGATTATGGTGGGCTAACCCTTAATTTCTTTGGGCTTTCCATATTTACATTTCCGGCCAGCCATTAATTTGATAGATTACTAATACAGGCAGAATTGATTTAGGGCAATGAACCGAAGATAGCGAAGGTATGTTTAGATGAGATATTTTTTGAATATATATTAATTAGAAGATTTAAAAGTTTAAAATTTATTTTTTTATTTGAAAAAAATTAAAAATTTTAAATTTAAGAGGATTTTCAAACTTGAATTTTCACTTAAAAATTAAAAAAAATTGCAAAATTTTCAAGTCTTCTCTTACTTTATTACGCATCGTGCATCATTAAATAAAAAATAAAAATTCATTTTATTTAAATGTAATATATATAGGATTATTTTTTTTCATATTATTAATAACATCTATAAGATAATCATATTGCATTTTTTATATTTTTATATCTAATATTTTTTTTTCTTTTATGATTATACTTTATTTCATCAAATTTTAATAGTCATATTTAAACAAATATTTATTCAAATAATACAATTACAAATACTAATATTTTAAATAATCTATATTAAAATATTTTTACTTAATTTTTTAAAAATTTTTTTCGTTCAGACACATTTTAGAAATTTGCTAACAGAAATTTTGTATTCATGAAAGTATAATCTCCGTACCAACAAATAGTCAGAAAAAGTAAAAATGATTTTCTTTTTCAGACATTTAAATATGATACGAATTTTAGAGTCGTCACTGTTAAAAAAATTTTATTATTTATCATTCTCAGTCTGAACAAGAATAATTTTTATGAAGCTGATTAAAATACATGTTGTTACATCAAATAAACAAATACAGTATCCGTAATACAAGCCAGCCACAAAAAATATGAGAATATAAAAAGATCAAACAGTAATCTCCTTATATGCAGCAAAGCAAAACAAAAAAAAATTGAAGAAGCAGGAAGTCCATCGATTCTTGTCCAGGATAAACACTAGAGAAGATGAAGGTCTAAGAACACGACCTCCCTCAGGGAACATCCGCACATGTCCTCTCTAGACTGCCTGGCTACCTAACTAGCCTAGTGTGCACTGCAGCCCTGATGCAACACGGTGAATTGAAGACAGCCTGGAACCTTGTAGCTGCTTCGTAGATGATGGAAAATATTTAAATCTCGAATTTTCTATAAATTAATTAAACATGATTTAAAAATTTTGAATTTTATCAAGAAGAAATTATGATGTACATGATATGATTGACACGTGGTGAAGCTTTTTTTTTTCAAAAAGACCATGATTCGATCCACAATGATGGGGTTTACAGCTAATTAATTCAATTACGAACTTGCATATGTAGAGAATATAAAACGTGTCATGCATGATTTGTCACTTACGATGTGATTTATTGATAAAAATATTAAAATTTTACTTTAAATTATCACATTCAATATGTATCAAATCTCAAATAAAATCCACCAAAAAAATCTCAAAAAAAAATTTATATAATTGACATAAACTTACAAGAACTACTGGCAGATAAGTCACTCCTTTCAGTTTATGCATATCAAACATGTAATTCATCATAACATTTTTATATTATCATGTTATGATTATGGATTTTTTGCATAATGTTCTTAGAAAGCAATATTGATATGTCTCAAGAGCTGATTCGGCCAATCAACTTTATGGTTCTTAGCTAATGATGAGGAGATTATTCTGAGATTGAACTCTAATTCTAAATTTAGATCTTAAAAAGCTATTGTTAGTGAAGAAGAATTTTCCTCATGACGGCTTAACTATAATTTATCTTCCAGAAGGCTAATTGTTGTAGATTGCATGACTAAAAAACCTGTTTTCTCCTGAATTAAGTTTCATATTTATATATAAAATTTATATTCGTATCATATAAAATTGTATTTTAATGTCATATA
This sequence comes from Heritiera littoralis, assembly GCA_031772115.1. Classification (NCBI taxonomy): domain Eukaryota; kingdom Viridiplantae; phylum Streptophyta; class Magnoliopsida; order Malvales; family Malvaceae; genus Heritiera; species Heritiera littoralis. Next base: position 8,258,221 of record JAPDPK010000008.1, on the reverse strand, counting down.
AAACACAAAAATTTTATATCAAAATTCGTATCGACATGCTAAAAATAAAATTTACTATTTAATTTTTTATCATATTCATATATATTTATCACCAATTTTTAATCTATATTATTTTTATATCATTATGTCTAAAACTATTAGGTCTATCTAATGATGTTACCTTTGTCTCTTTTGTAATGAGTTCTGGGCCCAATAGGTAGCTTTTAACTCCCTTATGCCAAAGAAAAGTTGTGGTTCTCAGCATGCGTAAACACCTATATAGTTTGGATGTAGTGTTGATATACTGGCGAGCATGTGAACAGATCACAAACATCTCCTGCATCCATCTTCGAGCTTCTAAATTGGAAATCTTCGGTTGGAGTCTCAAAACACAATTTTTCATTGTATACTTTAAAATCATGACATATAAAAACAAAATAATAACATTAACCAAGAAAAAAGGGATACAAACAAATCTAATGAACGTTACGGTCGTTACCTACCCAATAAAATATAAAAATCAAAGATTCATCACCTCGGACATATATATCCAAATACAATAAATACATAAAAGTTACGAGGGTCTTCTCCCCTCATTCACGGAGTCGAATTCGCCTGCTTCTTTTTCTAGACAATGATAGGGGGGGTCAGCTTTTGTCCTGAGGCCCTACGTAACAGCTTTTCGTAAAAACATCATCAACATTAATCTGCATAGACAACATCATAAAACAAACCGAAGCTTTAGGTCTGGGGTCTATGATTATGAAGTTGTCGTATCTCTTTTGAAACTAAATTTCAGCCACTAAACTATGTTATTATTATGGCCTCGGGCTTTTAATCAAGATAATGTTCCCCGAATCCTGTCCGCAAATCGTTAACTTAGACAAAGTTGTTAAGATTAGCTCTACAGAGTCAATTACGCCGATCAGTCCGCGAAACTGTGAAGTGATTTGGGCTTTTGTCAAATGGTTTGCGAGAATTTTCTCCTTGGCCTTTAACAACTAACTGTTTTTCATTCCAAAAAGTAAAGCTGTAATCAATTTTCCAACACGAGTAATCAATGCATTAGTTGATTCATTCAAAAAACGTCTTTCGCTTCTTTTTGGCCGACGGCTCTTCTTTCGTTGATTTAGAATCAGCAGATGCAGAGCTTAATTACTTGGTGAGCAATTCCTGTCCCAGCTAGTTTTAATCTCCATAAAAGCAAGATCTTTGCATGTGAAATTCATGTGCTTGCATAATTGCATTCCATGGTGAAGACGTACAAGTTTGGCTCCCATTGGCAAAATAGAGAGATATCCCCACATTCGAACTTTCAACCAAAAGAATGTTTTCACATGTGCCTGCATTCTAAGATTTCTATACCATGCTTAAAAGAGTTTTTTTATCATTTTTTTTTATTTTTATAACTAGAAGTTTAGAGGTAAAAGATGTTATCATTATCAGGGACAAAGTCAATCTATTTGAATTTCACATATAAATTTTTCATACTTGAAAATTATATATCTAACAAAGAACGGTGAAAATTCAATCTTAAATGCTTTGTACACTGCATTTGAACCTTAAGTTAAAATCATAAACTTTGCCTTTTTTGTGTGTGATCGATGCTAAGTATAGGAAAATGCTGAATAGTTCACATGTTTATTCTGGCATCGTCTAGGCCCTAGGGTCATAGAAAATACTTTTTGACAGATTTCATAATTGTTTACTTAACTCTATTCACAGGAGGAAAGTCAAAATGCCAAAGCAGCAGCAGCACCCTACCCAATTAAGGAAAAATTTGGTTTGTGTATTTCATTTTTTTTAAATATTTTTTATATTTTTGAATATTTGATACATGTAAAATATTTTTTATCAATGAAAAATAAAATTCAATCAATGTAAAATTTTTAAAATTTTTAAAAAATTATCTTTTCTTTTTCAAAAGGGAAAGATAATTTTCAACCTATGCTATTTTTAAAAAAAAAGTTTATACTGAAACTCAATTTAATATATTAAGTTAAAATAATAAACAATAAAAAATATTTTTCAACATATCAATCAAACAACAAAAAATATCAATTTTTTTAAAAAATTAAATTTTTAAAAATTATTTTATAAAAATTATTTTACGTGAACAGTCGGTTAAAGCTGCAGAGGTAGTTGCACGCTTCACAATAATGGAGAAATGGACCATTCGAAAAACTGAAAATAAATTTTTTACACAGTTAAATGTGGTTCGAATTTTAAAAAGCTATTGTTAAAATAATTTTATTGTTTATTATTTTCAATCCAGATTAATTTTAAACTGTGAGAAGACATGTTCATTGGGCGGGCCGAGCCGGGTTCGGGCCGGACCGAAGGCCTATAACAACATATTTTGGCTATGTCCAAGCTCGGCCCGACCCGTTAATTCGGGTCTGGATTTTAGTCCAAGCCCGTTTTTAACTTTATTACATAAGCCCGAGGTCAGGTCCTACCAGCCCGTATTTTATTTTTTTATTTATTTTTGTATTTTATTTTTTATTTATTTGTTTTTTATTCTTTTATTCCCTTTAAAATTTAATTTGATTTGTCAAAATTTTCATGTTAATTTTCATATTAAATATATAATCATGTTTATTAATTAATAATATTTTATATACATATAATTATATTATACTTAATAGATATATTTAAAAAAAACTTAATTAATAATATGTTCGGGTCGGACTCGGGCTTTAGACAGTCAAGCCCGGGTCTGGACTCATTTTTGATCGGACCTAAAAATTTTGTCCAGACCCGATAAATACATCTAATATTTTTGTTCAAGTCCGACGAAATTTTGAACAGACCTTCGAACTTGGGCGGATAGTCCGACCCTTGAACAAGTCTAACTGTGAGATTGATTAGATACGTGTGATTAAATAAAAAAAAAAAGTGGGGAAATGGGCTAAAGTGTGTAAAGTCCTTGGCCTCCTAAGTCCCAACTCCCAACTAATATCGTAGAAACGATTGGAAATACTTATAAAATAATAATTAGTTTAAGAAAAGCTAATATTATTTTTTTAAACTCAACGTACTTGTATTTTTATGACATAATGATCAAATGCATTCTCGAATTTTATTAAAAGATACTTTTTTTTCATGAAATTAAAAGCATAAAAATTACTTTATTATAATGTGTCCTCATATTCACACTACGAAATATTTTATATTTTAATAAGACATTGTTTAGTATATGGAAAGTTCATGTGAAATGAAAATAGAATCCATGATTTTTTTCTTTGTTTGGTGAATATTCACTTATTTTAATTTTCCTTATTTTCATTTTTCTGTCTTTCAAATTTTTTATTTTTATATTTTCCTTTCATTCAAATTTTTCATAAACAAAGCCTACAGTTCTTTTGATTGATTGATTTAAATTATAAAAACACACTTATATTGCAACAAAAAGATACTTATATTTATTTGAACTAAAATAAAAAAATATATAAAAAAGTATCATGCTAAATATTATAATGATTAGAATTTTTTCACTTATTCTAATTTCATGCAAGGAAAAATCTATTGATATATGTATCTTTATCGAGCTAAATGCTCGGATTAATTCGTTAAGTTCGACCTAAAAAAAAGTATGGGACAACACTTAAAAATTACACACATTTTAAAAAATAGTATTAATGGCAATTTTGTAAATCCACAAATGGTTATTGTTAAAAAGGTAATTCAGCTTCCATCCACGAGGCTACAAAAACCACTTCCAGTCCTCGCCCACGCCAAAGCAACCAGCGCCCGGGCGACAACACGAATCCCAAAAAAACCTCTCTTCTCAGAAAGCTTTAAAAAATTCTCAGCCATGGAAAACCTTTTCTCCCTCTTCTTCCTAACCTTCCTCTTCTTCTATCTCCACCCATTGCCAACCGTCACTTCCGCCGTCTACTACCCCCGCACCATCGCAGCCAATGACGCAGAATTCATCCGTACAAGCTGCTCCGCCACCTTATACCCTGACCTTTGCTACACTTCCCTTTCAGGCTACGCCAAAGCCATCCAGCAAGACCCAGCTCGCCTAGCTCGTATCGCCATTGGTGTCAGCCTGTCTAAGGCCCGGCGCATGGCGACTTTTGTCTCTAACCTCTCCCGTGAAGCCGACTACGGTGCCGACTCACGAGCCGGCGCCGATTCACGAGCCAGCGCCGCCTTACACGACTGTTTCTCCAACATGGGTGATGCCGTGGATGAAATCCGCGGCTCATTGAAGCAAATGCGACAGCTGGTGGCTCCGGGTTCGGAGTCTTTCAGGTTCCAAATGGGGAACGTTCAGACGTGGATGAGCGCAGCTTTGACAGACGAGGACACTTGTACGGACGGATTCCAGGATGTGGCGGACGGACCAATGAAGACGAAGGTGTGCGAGAAGGCGGCGAAAGTGAAGAAGTTTACGAGCAATGCTTTGGCGTTGGTTAACACTTATGCAGAAAAGGGTACAAATTAATCAGTGTATGAAAGAAATGTATAATTTCTGATTAGCTGATGGTTATTGTCGTGTGTTTTGTTTAATTTCGACTTTTATTTTTGGTGTACAGTGGTTTTGGAGAGTCTGATTTCATTTTTGGTGTGGGTAGTTTTGAATTTTTCTGTAGGAAAGCTGCATCTTTCTGGCTTGTATCTGAACCGGGTTTACCGATTTAAACTAAACTCCAAATGTAAATTTTAATAATTAATTGATATAACTATTTTACATAAATTCATTTTTATAGATTAATAGTAAGGTTTTTTATTTCATAAAAATTCGAATTTAGAAAGTGTGACATGTTTTATTTTTTAATATATTTAAGAGATATGCATTTTCTCATTAATTTTTTTAATATATTTTTAAATTTTATTAATGGTATATGAAATTTTTTATAATAATAAAAATAATTTATTTTTAAAGAATTTACAAATAATTAAAACGATGGAATAAATGCACCAAGTTTTTTTTACTAGTTGCTATATTTTGTGATAAGATGCCAATCATAATAACAAAGGTGCCTTCAAATATTTATGGTAGATTTTAAGGACCCACCTTAAAAGACAATAATTACTTTATTTATTTGGAATATCAGTAATTTATGCCAAAAGTGTTATTTGAATATAAGTAGAGATGATGATTTTGCTCCATTTTCAGGCGATTAATCTCTTAATTAGCGGCTGTTCCATCACATAATTCCCACCACATTCAATTATGATGCCTCTTTCCTCTTAAACTTAAATATATATATATATATATATATATGTGTGGGTGAGAACGTAATTGTCGACTGGTTACTTATTCTCATAATTTTACTTAGATATAATAATCATGCACATCACATGCATATGAATCATAATCTAATTACAACCTACACGGCAATTTGTTACTTAATTTATTTACTTATTTTAGTAACATTTTTATGCAAAATGTAATCATCAATTACAAACCTATTTATGGGTCAGGTTGGATGGGAATTGGACTTAAATTATATATTAAAAAATTTTAAACAAGTTGAATCCGTCAAAATTCGATTATTTGAGCTTAATTTTTAGCTTAGGTTCATTGTAAAATTTTATTACAATAACTTTAGCCTGGTCTGAATTTTTTTTTCTTTATTCTTTTATTTTCTTTGAAATTTAATTTGGTTTGTCAATTTTGCATGTCGATTTCTATATTAATTTCTTTACTTTCATTTAATAATCTTGTTATTAATCAATCAAAAAAATATTTTATATACATATAATTACATTATACTTAGTAAATAGACATATAATCATAATATAATAAAATTTTAAGTCAGATCAAGCCTAGGTCTCAAATGTCATTAGCAAAATAACTTTAATAATGTTGCAAAATATATCCTTCTGCTGTACTGAAAGTATTATGTCGTAATGGGTTATTACAAATTATATTTTGCAACAAGAACATATTGAACACTACTTATACTTTTGCAACACTACCATTTGTAGCACCTTAAATAATTTATATTTTGTTAAAAGAAGGCTTTTTGCTGAAAAAAAACATTTATGTTGCAATAGGTGTTAATTTTACACACCATTTGTAACAAAAAAAAATGTTAGACACTATTTTTCGCGGCAAAAGTATATCAAAATTGTCACAAATACTTTTGTCACATGACAATTTGTAATACTATTACATAAAAATTTTGTTACTAATTATCATATTTCTTGTAGGATTTATTGTCCCTGTAGATTTTGTTATTCATTATAATTCTGTTTATATATTTTTATATATATATATATATATATATTAGATCAAATTAAGCATCGAAGATTATGATCAACTTCAAAAATCTTAACTGATATACAGGTCTTGAGTTGAATTAAATTAATTGTTAGCCATATTTGGTTGGAAAATCTTATAAAAAACAAACTATTATAACTAATAGAATAAATATAAGTAAAATATAATATTGTATCATGATAAATTGATAATTGATAGAGATATATTTTCTTCTTGTGTAGAAAATATTTTATTAAACATAAAATTTTTAGATAATATTTAAGAGAACTATGTGGGGTAAATAGGTTATTTGCCCAAATTCGAAGGTTTGCTCATTTTTTAGCTGGCTTAGATAAAAATATTAGACCCGTTTAAATGGATTTTGAGATTGAAAATTGAGGTCGGTTAAAAAATGAGTTGGGTTTGGGTTTTCGATGAGGTTCATCAGAACACGTTCATTTAATCTTCACGGACACATGTTCATGAGCATGTTTGTTAGTGTTCGTGAATAAGATTAACAAACATGAACACAAATACAAACAAATTTAAAAAATAAACTAACAAACACGAACATGGTAACATTCGTTTATATTTGTTTCATTTACACCCTTATAGAATATAAGTAATATGTAATATTGTACCATGATAAATGGATCGTTGATAGGGATATCTTTTCTTCTTGTAGAGAAAAAATTTTATTAAACATAAAATTTTTGAGATAATATTTAAGAGAACTATGTGTGTAATAAACCTATTCAAGGGCTAGGCTACCTGCACAAGTCCGAAAGTCCATTAATTTTTTTGGCTAACTTGGACAAAAATATTAGGACCATTAAATGGGCTTCGGCTTAAAAATTGAGGCCAATTAAAAAATAGGTCAAGCTTGGGTTTTTGGTGAGGTTCATATGAGAATATGTTCATTTAATATTCACGAACACATTTTCATGAACATGAACACAAAGACAAACTGACTTAAAAAATAAATGAGCAAATACAAATATAGTAACATTTGTTTATATTCGATTCGTTTAGACCATTATAGAATATAAGTAATATATAATACTGTATCATGATAAATTGATATTTGATAGGGATATCTTTTCTTCTTGTGTAGAAAAAAATTTATTAAACATAAAATTTTTAAGATAATATTTAAGAGAACTATGTGGGTAGTAGACTTGTTTAAGGGCTAAGCTACTTGCCCAAGTATGAAGGTCAGTTCATTTTTTTAGCTGACTTGGACAAAAATATTAGGCCTGTTAAATGGGCTTGGGTTTAAATATTGAGGCTAGTTAAAAAATGGGTTGAGTTTAAGTTCATTGTTTCAAGCCCAACCCGACTTGTTAATTACTTTTGCCAAAAAAAATGGGTCGGGTCGGACTTGTACATACTTTCACTTTTAAATACCTTATCTAAACCTAGTCCAAACCCAACTTGGTTCGGCTTATGAATAAGTCTAGTGGGTAGGAGGTTTTGCCTAATTAGTTACTTATTTGCACGAAACTTATTTAAAGAAGCTGAAATTTTTAATTATTTATTAATTTCATAAATTATAATTAATTTAAAATTTTTATCATATAAATTCAGCTAATATCTTTAGGGATTATTATTCAATATACTGCTAGTGGAGTTTTTAGACTCCACAAGCAGTGTATTGATGATGAAATATACTTTTAATTGAATATTAAAAAATAAAAAATAAATGAAATAAAGTATGTGTTATTATCTTAACCTCATTTGTAGAGTCTAAAAACTAATCTGGCAGTGTATTGAATAATAATACTATCTTTAACAAATATTTCCTCTTGTTACAATTGACCCCATTGTCATGGTTGTTTTTGCTATTAAATATATATTCAATCAGTATTGATTTTAATAACACGTCCACAATAATCAATTTCACCATTAAAATAATTAATCTAACATCTACCAATATATTTAATTTCATAAAACTAATCTTATCGCACGTCCAAGTGAACTCTTAAAAATTAAAAAAAAAAAACCTACAAAGACTACGACAAAGACAAAAAGACTCTTAACTCAGAAGTTTATCCCAAATATTGATTCACTCATCGCCCTTAAAAAGTGGAATACCGCAAAGCTGAAGTTCGATCTACAACATTTGCAAATTTCCCTTTCCCAATTCCATCTAGATCATGGCTTCCTTAAATTGTAAAAAAAAAAGAAAAAAATCATTATGTCACAATTATGCATACACGTATACAAAAGAAGTCACATGCATACATGCACATATAGCCAGACAATTGCATGCACGGGAGAGAAATGCCATGGACACATATAATATAAGAAATGTCTAGGCATACTATGCCGACAACCTACCAAAAAATGAGTTAGAAAAAAGAAAAAAAAAGAAGAAGAATAAACTTATGAACAATAAAACCCATGACACAAACTATTTAACAGGTGCAAAAGAGGGTAATGAGAGGGATGGCAGGATAATGTAGGGTTTGTTTTGGAAGCCTAAGCTTTGGATTTTTATTTCGAAAGAAACATGAGCAGTAATCACGTGAATTAAGAATATAAACTTGAAGAGATTTTTTACTTGTTAAGGACAAAAATGAAGCGGAGTGAATCAGGCAAAAGACATGGTTGTGTCTCGTTCATATCTTAGCTTAGCTGGCTGTAGGACCAGCTTGCTTTTGGGTTCACGAGCTACAAATCTTATTTTGCACTCTTCTAATTAATTCCACCATTCCAAGCAAAATTCATAAACGGCTTCTTCCACAAACATTCGTATTTCAACTTTCAAGGACTGCCGGTAACTGCGTTGTGTATTATGTATGAAATTACTAGAGTATACAGAGTAACTCTACAACAAAGACAAAGATGCTCGAGCTATTCACGCAACCAAATTCTTATCCCTATTCAAACACTGTTTTGCTAGCGAAATGATTTCCTTCGTATAAACAAAATCAGCTTTGAGTTGTTGTAATTTGACTAAGGAAGTTAGACTTTCATGTACAGAGATGGAAATTTTGAACCCTTGTCTGGTGCTGGCTAATAATTAACCTTGAACTTGGTGATCAGATAGGTGTAACCCTTTAGGATCTCATATTTCCAAATCAATGCAAGCCCATCATAGTCCAGGCTGAGCAGTGACGAAGCTAAAAATTTATCTAGTAGAAGCTTACTTTAAATTTATTAAATTATAAAGAATAATTTTAAAAAATTAAAATTGTTATAATTATTGACATGATTTATATTTCAAAATTGTTACATAATAATTTCGTTGTCAATGCATTTAAACATAATTTTTTCGATGTATACAACTAACTAATTCTTCAATCATTGATCTCTCATTCTATTAAGTAAATGAGATTTCAAAATATTTATTATTGAAAAATTTTTCTTTACTGTGACAATGACAATCAATAGAATCAATATTAATGTTAATAACAAATAAACAAATAGATATAGATTTTATCAATTTTAATCTCGATCATTCTTATAGTAAAATCTTCCATTCCTTTTAATTTTAAAAACTCAATGCTAGAATATAAATATGAAGCTAATTGCTAAAATTTTCACCAAATTTATTTTTGAAAAAATTTTAACAAGCTGTAAAAAAATTTTAAGACATAAATTAATAATGTTTTTGGGCCATCAAGGGCTTCGGGCCCAGTGGCCCCAACAGGGCTTCGCCTATAAGGCTGATATATGTGCTTATACGCAAAACACTGAAGCAGGGAAAATAATAGTGATAAAATTGTAAAATAGATTTTGAATTTATTTTCATTTTCCCCTCATTGTTTAGAGAAAAAAGCTTGTAAGATAATCTCTTTATACGTACGTACATATATATATATATATATATATATATATAGACACACACACATATACATATATATGTATGGATGATAGGATTGGGGATATTTTCAAATTTTATTTAATCACTTTTTCAAATGATTTCAGAAAAGTATTTTTTTACATCGATTTGATGTATTCATGAATATTTTTATTTCTGGAGTGTTCCAAAGAAGAGAAAAATCCTATTGACAAGAAAAGGTTCCCCCTCTTACCAACTAAACTAATTTCTTTCGTGTAAGTAATCTGATTAATGAGATTTGCTAAGAGAAGTCTTAAATTGAAAATTTTGGAATTTTTTAAAAGTTGGATTAGCCCCAGCATCTCGGCGATTCAACAAGAAAGAGTCATCAGGCCATACTAGAAGGAAATTGGTCTTGATTGTGGTCCAATACTATTGAACATGAAAATTCAACTTCTGTCCAATGTAGATTACTGACATTGGGCTTTCTTCATCCTCTTCTCTTTCAGCTCAGCAACATGTTTTTCCACTTCAAAACATTTGGGTCTTTCTTTTTTCCTTTGTTTCAATACAAATATGTGGTTGGTTGTTTCAACAAAAAGAAAATGTGGCTGGTTGTTCTTGGAAATTTTTTTTGAGTAATACATTTTTATTAGAAATTACTATTATAATCAATATATTACATTTTATGAACAGGTAACTATGAAAATTACATTACTCAAACTAGGTAAACTAGTAAATAATTATAACAAACTAAACAAACTAGTAAATAATTAGACTAACTCAAGCTCACAAGACTCGAACTTAAGATCTCAAAGTCTCAAGGCCTCCTTCTTGCCACTAAACCAAGGCCTCATCGACTTCTTCATAACTTGATTGTTAGTCCAAACCAAATCATAATCGAATCCATAACTAGATTTAGATTCCCTTCTATATTAAGCGGGTATCGGTTTTTTCTAGTCAATTTGGAATGAATAGACTGGATTTGAAATTTTGTTTTAAAGTCCAATTTTTGGAATTGTTTAGAAGTTGGATTTGGATATGATCAAATTGGGGGGACCCATTTGAAATTTTAAAAGGAATAAAGCTATTTAAGCTTTAAATTATTTTTGAAGTAGGTGTTTGTCAAATTCAATCAAATTGAAAATCTCTATCCATTCTCAAATTGATTATTATTAAATCTTGAATCTAAAATTTCAAGTTAATCAACAAGCAATTTCTGATACAAAATCAGAAGTAGAAGATTCAAAATACTTTACAAATTTAATGAAAGGGAATCAATATTTGTTTATTCTTCTAACTGTTCTAAATTGTATATTCATTGACTTTGAATATTAATTTAAATTGTTATACTTTTACTTTTTAAAGTGTGAGAATTCTCAATAATTTTATTTCTCTCTCCATCGTGATAGAAGTTATCATTGTAAAAAAAAAAAAGAAAAGAAAAGAAATTGTGTGTTTTTTGTTTGCAATCTATTTGTATTATAGTTATCAAAATCGTACGATATGCTATACGTATTGTACGATTCGATTAACTATAACATTGATACGTATTAATACAAGGAATCAGATTTATTATGAATCGGTAGCGTATCTATCGATACACAAACGAATCGATATATATCATATGATAAACCGATATATATCGTATGTTACACCGATACACTTCAATACACTTTATAGTGAAATTGGGTCAGGTCTGATTATAATCTAATCTGACCCAATTAAATAAAAATACAATTTTAATAGTTTTTTAATTTAAAAAAAAACTTAAAAACATATTCTCTGTATAATTTAATCTTGAAAATTTGAAAAAAAAAATTGAACTTTTAGTCAATAAATTAAAAATTAAAAAAATTATTTAAAAATTTATGTTATTAATGAGTATGTTAAGAGTTTGCAAATAGTCATATTTATTATTATTATCATATACTCACTTAATCTTATTAATATGTATAATATTTTTATTTTTTTAACCTAAAAAAACTTAAAAAAACATATTCTCTATATAATTTAATATTAAAAAATTGAATTACAATTAAACTTTTAGTTTGTAAATTAAAATATAAAAATATAAGATATTATTTAAAAATATATACTATTAATGAGCATGTTAAGAGTTTACAAACAATCATATTTCTTATTTTTATCATATTACTCACTTAATCCTATTAAGATGTATAATATATTTTATTTTTTATTTATCTTATATTTCTATGTATTATTTATAATTAATTTTAAAATTATTTACCGTATTTTACTATACGATATTCGATTCTTAAAAATAAAATTTCGATTCACAACACTTATCTCTATTTAATAACTATGGTTTGCATACTTTACAAATTTTACCCTCTAAATGTCATATAAAAATAACTAAAGAAACTTAAAATTAGTATTTAATAAAGGATAACATTGAAAATTATAGTATTTTCTATTTGAAGAAAGTAGATATTATTTAACCCAACGATTAATCTAACCTTTTCATTGTCAATCCGCAATCTTGATAGCTGAAACCACAATACATCAAGATCAACACAGTACTTTCATAATACATGTTAACATAATATTATAATTAATGTTACAATCAATTGTAATATTACAATTGCTTTAGACTAATTTATTACAGTTGACTAATTAATTACGATTGATTTTAGGACTTAATTATATGGTTGATTATGATTTTATTTTCTGATTGTATTTCTTTTATTGTCATATTTTATTACCCATATAAAGGCCTGTAACCTTTTTGTAATGCAGACATCATAAATACAATTTTTTCTTTCTTTTATAATCTCTTTCTTTACATGGTATCAGAGCAAATTTTTTGTTCATCCCGAAGGTGAATCATCTTGGGATAACTCGTTTCTTTCTATTTTTCAATTCCATTTTCTTTTTCAAAACAAAATCATCTAGAAAAGATGATAAGTATTCAAAGAGAAACCACGCAACCAATCTTAGTCATTCTTGATGGGCATAACTACAATCGATGGGCATAACTACAATCGATGGGCTTTAGCTATGCGCAGTTATTTAAAGGGGATGAATTATGGCTTGTTGTCACCGGAGAACGTAAGGCACTAGTCAAACAAACAGAAGAATCTAATGAGAAGTACGCAGATCGACTTGAGGAATGGGAAAGTAAGAACCATCAGATCCTTACAGGGTTCACCAACACTACTATTCCCTCTATTAATGTACATTTTGGACGCTTTGATCTTGCTAAGAAAGCTTGAGATTTCATTGCAACACGGTACAGTTCTACTACTCTTTCTCATCAATACCATCTTATGGTCACTTTGCCTCATCAACTTAGCTATATATGCCAATATCTTATCATCAAATGTAAATTCTTGATCTCTTGAGTAAAGATGGCCAAATTAATTTACCCAACCCAATAAGGTGGGCTTTTTCTTTATTAATTTTTTTTTATATAAAAATGTAGGTACAAGATGTGTACGTGTATGCGTATGTTTGTAATTATGTTATTTCTCAACTTCTATTCTCTATTAACGTTAATACGGTTAAGGTGAAATGATTTTAATTGAAGTTCCGATGTAATTGGTACTCATTCTAACAAAAATATTTTCAAAAATAAATACTTGAAATGTTTTTTTTAAAATATAAAATTGACTTGAGTTTTTTGTCTATTGTTTAATCGATGATTTATATATGCATATGAAACTGTTAAAATCATTTTCCATAAGTTAATGATTGGGGTGGGAGAGTTCATATTCATATAAATCCAATAAGAAAATTTCATATTTTCAATATGTGATTCAAGTCTCATGCCTTTCAATTAAAATCATAACAATCCATCAACATTGTAGTTTTGACATTCACGTGGGCTAGTTTTGTGTTAATTTAATATAGTTTCATACATGTATTATTATTTTGACATTATCACCCGCACTGCTAGATTGTAACTGAGAGATGATAGATGATTCTGATACCAATTGAAATGAATCTCAGGAGAACTGCTCTTTAAATGCTAATTATTAAGGTAAAAGGGTTCATGTCTATTGGTAGTTTTTTTTTTGTTTTTTTCGCTCAACACTATTAGTAGTTGTGTCAGTTAACTACTAGCAATTAACAATTGTGGTAATTAAAATGTTAGTTTTAACTAACATAACAGCTTAATTAGTTAGAGATAGCTGGTATTATAAATACTACATTGTAATACAGAAGAAGGTAATGAAAGCCAAGTTTCAATCATTTTATGAATCTTTAATCTTCTTCTTCACCTTCCTTCTTCATTCTTCTTAGTGTAATCAATATAATTCTCACATGGTATCAAAGTTTCTCATGGAGAGTGCTATGAGTGTAAATGATATACTGATGCTCGCAAGCTACTCGGGCTCGACTCGAAGAAAACTTGAACTTGGCTTGATTTTTGTCAAGCTGAGCTCGAGCATCAAGTGACCCGAGTTCGAGCATCAAATGCCTAGCTTGAGTGCTCGCGAGCCTAATCGAGCCTTTTCAATTTAATATATATTTTTATTATTTTACTAGTGAAATTACAATTTTGCCCTTAAAATATATAAAATACATATGCTGAAAACCCTAATGTTATTTGCCTCTTTCAATCTCCCAAGTCTCCTTTACGGTTTTACCTATAATGGCGCCTCTTTTCCTCTCTCATCCTCTCCCTAAGTCTCGATCCTGTCTTGCCAAGAGCAACCACTTCTTCCGACAAGAGCTGTGACCCCTTTCAACATCTTTGCTCTCTACTTTGCCTTTCCTTTCCTAGTTTTAGAAGAATTTCCATCTCAAGTCCCAGATGCCTAGACCAACATGCCCTTCTCTCTCTCTCTCCCTCCCGATTCAACCCTGACAAAGTAAAAAAAATCGATTTAGCTTCAATTTACTATTAAATATGCGGAATATGAGGATGGGTTCGTGAAGAATGTTCTGGAAAAGTTTTCAAACCCTTCTCTAACTTCTTGAAAAGTAAGCCTTTAGAATTTACATTGGAGTTCTTAACAAAAATTTTAATTTTTTTAATAGACTCAACTTCAAAAGTATACTAACCCTTTATAATTGTAAATTTTGAAACTACTCGTAATTACATAGTTATTTCCTTTAATATATTTTTTTAATTCGTCGCTTACTGTGTCTATGTGTTGATTTGCTGTTAGATATTTGCTCTAAACTGAAGCTACAGGTTGTTTTAGTAGAACAAAGGAAGCAAAGAAGAATGCAGATACTATGCTTCTCAAGCGTTTGTTGTTTTGGCTCTATTGTTCTTCCTTGCTGTTATTGTAGCTTCTATTGCGTTTTTAAATTTCTCAATTATCAAATTGAAATTCATCTTTATCATAAATTTTCATCTGGATAAGACTTTAGCATGAATTAAATTTATATTTGCTTGTAATCTAAGCTTGTTCATAGCCAAGTCTACTTTATTTCCTCTTTATTTTTCATATATTTTCTCTGTTTCTGATTACTTATAAAGAAAAGGTTTTAAGTATTTAGGTTTGATAATATATATCTTGAAATGAAAATGTGTTGAATTTGAGCTCGAGCATAAGATCGAGCTCGAGTTTAAGCATTTGAATCGAGCACGATTTCGAGCATGAAAATTGAGCTTAATCGAGCGAGCTTCAGTGGCTCGATTTTTATGTCGAGCTTAAAAATTAAGACTCAATCGAACTTAAGCCATGTATTGAGCAGCGAGTTTTTGAGTCGAGTGCAAGCACCTCACTATATCGACTCAGCTCGGCCCCTAAAGAGAGCTATTCGACAACTTCTAATGATTCCTCTACACTTTCTGTTCTGAATCCAAGTTCAAAAAGCATCACTATGAAATTTAAAGATAACAATCCTCTATTAAGGAAGCAACAAGTAACAGCAACATTGAGGGGTTACAGCTTAAAAGCGTACATATATAGATGGTAAACAACCTATACCTTTAAGTAATACATCTCAAATTTATGATAGACAAGACCAACTTTTAGTTTCATGGCTCCTTTCTTCGATCAATAATCAAATCTTGCCTAACTTTGTAGGTTGTGAGACAACTAGAGATTTATAAGAAGCCATAGATGAATAGTTTACATCTCATACAAATGCAAAGGCAATGCAATACAAAAGACTGTTGCAAAGTGTAAAGAAATGTAGTCTTAGCATAAAAGACTATCTAGCGAAGGTTAAATCTTTGTAGGATACTCTACAATCTTGTGGCTGTAAGATGCCTGATAGTGAACTGATACACATTACTTTGTTTGGTCTTGTTCAAGAGTATGATGCTATTGTGGTAGCCATATCTTCTACACAGAAGAAATTACCAAACTGGAAATTAACTTCTGCGTTGTTGTTTGCTATAGAATCCAGGAATACACAGAATTCCTCTTCTATAGAATCTTCAAAAATGTTGCTATTCATCAGAAAAGATCTTCATCACCCAAGCTCGGTCTGTTTAACTATACTTTTTTTTTTTACTATTTTTTATATTAATGTGTTTGTTAAGTACTTTAGTTTTTTGTGCAATTTAATCTGAGTTTGCATTTTTTATTACACTTTAATTTAAGTTTTTATGTTTTTTTTAGTCTTTTTGTAAAAAATTATTCAAAATTATTATACCTATTAATTATTATGTGTTTTTAATATTTTAAAATATTTTATTATAAATTTTTGAAAAAAAAATTAATAGTATTTGGACGGATTTGAGCTTATTCATTATATGTGAAAATGGATTTGGACAAAAAGTTAGTTCTAAAAAAGGGGATTTCTTACACTTTTGTTGTAAAATGATTTTGAATTAATGTAGTTGAGGGTTATCATAACCAATGGATTGTTTGATAGGGTTGAGATTTTGATAGTTAGGCGACCGACGTATTCTCTAATCCCATCCGTAGATGGCTTTTTTGGCAATGATATTAAATCCATCAACTTTACCATAAACATCAAAAACTTCCCAGAGAACTCTTCTTGATACTCTACGGCTAAGATTCTCTATGAAAACTGTGACAAGAGAAGATCTCCAATCCATAAAGCAATTTTCAACAGAAAATATAGAATAGTTGCTTTTCTCTCATTTCATTTGCTCATCACACTTAACAATTAACAATATCCTAATAATAGACTATAATTACATTGGACTCTAAATTCAAATTGGACCATAATCAAATTGGACTTAATTAAATTGAACTTAAGCTAAATTGGACTCAAATTAAATTGGATTTAAATCAAATTGGACCTAGATTAAATTAGACATTGAAAATCAAACCTTCCATATTTACAAATTGGGATCAAAACTTATCGAACAAAATTAGATGACTACAAATATTTTGAAATTTTAGTCAATATTCTCAAAATATAATTGTGCGGAACACAATTTTGATGATGTTAAGTGCTTTTTCTTAAGGAGAAAAATGATGGCTGTATGATAATTATATCTCTATAGAACGTAACTTTAAATTCCAATTCCTTCTCTTCTTCAATTCCAATGAAAATGTTAATAATTCTTGTTGAAAATGTTAATAATTCTTGTTGGATTCATTTGTTATCATTAAGAATTTCAGCTGAATAATGAAGAAAGTGACGTCCCTCTTCTGGTTCCTCTCATGGTAGAAAATGAAAGTACCATAAAGTGATAATCTTGTTTTTAACTTCAAGCTCCGTGCATAGATGGATCTTTTGGCAGGCGTTCTTGTCAACAATTCAATTTGCAACATTTATATATGAAAAAAAGAAAAAAAAAACTTCCTTTGGAGGAAAAGTATTCAAAATATAATGAGTATATAGTTCATAAAATCCACGTGTAATTGTTGATATGAATATCCACTAAATATCGAATAATTTTGCCAAGTTGAGGAGGCATATCACCATTGCACTTTTTCAAGAACGGCCATATAGATGTCAAATCTTACACTCAGATATATGTTTTTGGAGAATGAATCATGACTGACCATCTTCATATTGAAAAATATTGATCGAGAATTGATTGAAAAAATGGAAAAAAGAAAAAAAATGCACTGGATATCTACCAAATAAAAAAAAGTGCAACAGATATTTCCTTTTTTTCCCCTTTTAGAGGCTAAGGAAGCAAAAAAAC
This sequence comes from Heritiera littoralis, assembly GCA_031772115.1. Classification (NCBI taxonomy): domain Eukaryota; kingdom Viridiplantae; phylum Streptophyta; class Magnoliopsida; order Malvales; family Malvaceae; genus Heritiera; species Heritiera littoralis. Next base: position 8,240,179 of record JAPDPK010000008.1, on the reverse strand, counting down.
AATTGAGTTTATGCCATTTAATTTCAGCCTCTAATTTTCAATGTACTCTCATATATATAGATTTTCAAGACTTGTTTTAATTAATCCACGTCAGACCAAACACTTTTTATTTGTTTGGACTATATATAAGGTTTGTACATGATGCACTGACAGTGAATAATTTCTATACACTGTCAATGCACCAGAAGTTTACACCTCATCAATTGACAAATTAAAAAATATGTCAAACCTTTAAAAGTAAATTTAAATAAATTTTTTGAATTTGCCCATAAAGGCCTATTGATGAGGTGTCAATTTCTAGTGTATTGACAGTGTATAAAAACTATACACAGTCAGTGCACATATATAAATCCATATATATATATATGAGTTTATATATGATGCACTGACAGTATATAAACTTTATACATTGTCAATCAACTACATGGTGTTACTTCATTAATGAGCAAAACATAAAGGTATATACGCTCTTAAAAATAAATTAAAAAACTTTATTAATATTTATTTTTAAAAACTTGCATACTTTTTTTAAATTTGCTTAGTAATGAGATGTTATTCTATTATTGACTGACAATATAATCACTATACACTGTCAGTGCATTATATATAAACTTTTTATATGTGTGTATATAAAACGAAGATCTTTTGTATGAGAAAGGAAAAATATAAATTTTGAGATTTGATTTTTAGATATGTGGAGCTTTCATAATATAGAAACATTGCAGGACAGGGGAATGGTAGGGGTAGTCACTTTGATAGTCACATTTCAACACTCTTAATCTTATTAGGCCACGTTATTTTTTAGTTTTACGTGAAAACCTATTACCAATATGAGAAGTTGAAATACTGAAGTATATAGATGCTAAAATAATTTTCCAAGTAACCTGTAATAGTAGGTAACAGGTCTTCACACAAAACTAAAAAGTGAAGTGATCCAATAAGATTGAGAGTGTTGAAATGTGACTGTCAAAGCGATTGCCCTTAGCATTCCTCTTGCGGAACATAATCATTTGACTCAATAATTACTAATTATTAATAATTAGTTTTAAATTACTCTCAATCTTATTGGGCCACGTCATATTTTAGTTTTACGTGAAAATCTATTACTCATGTGAGAAGTTGAAATGCTATAGTACGTGAATGCTAAAAAATATTTTTCAAGTAATCTATAATAGTAGGTAACAGGTTTTCACGTAAAACTAAAAAGTGACGTGATCCAATAAAATTAAAAATGTTAAAATGTAACTATCAAAATAACTGTCATTAGCATTCCTCTTGCCAGACATAATCATTTGACTCAATTATCAATATCGGACCATAAGTATATGTTTTTAAATTGATTACCTCTTGGTCTAATAAAACTAATAAAAGATCCAATTTTGTTTAAACCAATAATTTTGACTACAATTTGCAGGGTGTTTAGAGGTTGAAAGAAGCACGATCACGTCTTTGCCTGAAATCCATGGTTTTAGAAGGAAGATAATGAGCTAAAACCAAATCTATAAAAAAAAAAAAGTAATTATATATTAATGCCATTGTTGAAAAGATGAACTCAAACAAAGGGAAAAAGATTCTGTTTCAACATCTTTGAGGACGCTTTCAATTTTAATCACCAACTTTAACTTAACTTTAATTTCATAGATTTTTTTTATATAAACTACAGATATCTTCATTTATTTTAACGGTCTAAGACTAATCTTACTTAGAACTTTATCACAGTTAAAGCTCTTCACCCATCCTTAAAAGTGACTTTAATGAGAGTTGAATCCGAAAATTTTTCTCATAAACTTAATTTACGTTACCAACTGAATCACAACTCATGAGTTTTTAATTTCATAAATTTTTGTTCTAACTATTAAATTTTAAAATTTAAACATCACTATAATTAAGCATGATCACGCCTTTTCCTGAAATCCATGGTTTTAGAAGGAAGATTAATTATGAGCTAAAACCAAATCTTTGAAGAAAGAAAGCAATTATTAATACCATTGAAGAAGCTTCCAAAGGCTGTCGAAAAGATGAACTCAAACAATGGGAAAAATTCTTTTTTAACGTCTTGAAGATGCTTTCAATTTTCATCACCAACTTGAGCCTGACTTTGGCAAAGCATCGCAGCCGAAAAATAAAATAAAATTGGCGACTTCCTTCACTGAAACGCATGGGAAATTGCCTTGGCTCTGACAAATGATGGTAATAGAGTAACCCCAAAATGGTCACATTAAATGCAAAGCGATGGGAATAATTAAATCATAGGACTAATTTGCACAGTAATCAAGAACTTGAACTAGCCTAATGCCAGCCACATATATATACACACACAGTGGGCAAAGAAAAGAAAAAAATGACTAATTAGTTTTAATTGTCAACGTAAATTGATCTGCATGAGTTGAATCAAGATGAGTGGTTCTTGTTAATTAGGAGAAGATTAATAATGTTTTCATGATGCAGAAAATATATTGGCTATGGATGATTAAGTGGTCAATTAGATGCAAGAGAGATGAGAAAGGATGATTAAGTTGTTTGAAACGTTTGTTGGTGGAAGCTTTATTTCCCATCGGTTGGGCAATAATTAAGTGAGGCATGATTTTGACTATGGGGTTTCTTTCTGGAGAAAGATTGTGAGTTCATTGGGTGGATGGTACGGTCAGCTTGGACGCAACTGCGAGGAATAATGAGTAACTTTAAACAATATTTTTAATTATATTGTGCAATTTATGTACTTTTATTTCCTACATGTACTTCTCAGCAAATACAAAATCAACAAAACTCTGATTCTTTAAGTAATCCGTTGGAATAGGAGGGAAGTAAAAGGAAAAGCCAAAACTTCCAATAATTTATCAGTTATATCTCATAAAACTTTAATTACTAGAAATTAAGAGCAAAGTCATCAAATAAGAACCATTCTTCTTCATTTCTTGCCCTTTAGTTCTCTTTTTAATTTTGTAATAATATTTAGATAAAATAATCTTACCCCATCCCTCAATTTTTCTCAGTTCCCTTTGCTTTCTCTTCCCTAGTTAAGCCAAAAAAATTATATCCTATAATAACTAATTAAATTGTTTTTACTCAATTTTAAAATTTTTAAGTATTTGATTTGATACATTTATATATAATGGTTATAAATTGGATGCTCACTTTATAATGTTGAGGTATTTGCTCCCACCTACTAAAAAAATTTGTTTATTCATAAATTAGTTAGTGATTAGATAGAAGGTAACATTGAGAAAATAACATTCAATTTGACTAAGTAGATATAATTTAAACATCTTAATTAAAATATTAAGATGGACATTCAATTTGAAAAATGCAACTATTTAATATGTAATGTATTTCACAAATTTTTATTCTATTCGAATGGTCTCCCATCATATAATTTTTGTTTTTGTTCATATGAGGTATAAAGAGAGAGCATGGAATCTAAACCTTAAATCTAATCATTTTTAAAGAGAGGTAACAACTACTAAATCAAACTTTGATTGTTCTCCCATCATAGAATTTTAAATCATATGTACAGAACACAAATATTAATAAATATTTTTCAATATATCCCTGTGTACGGTAGCTAAAGCCATGTCCAATTAAGGAAGAATTTTTCAATGCAAATCCAATTTACCGAACATTTATATTAATTCAAACACCATAATATTTTTTATTCATTCTTACATAAAAAAAAAAAACCAAGTGGTCTTTGAAATTTTTTTTGATTACAAAAGAAATATTAAATAAAAATGTTTGTATATTCGATTGGTGTTATATTTTATCTATTGCTTATCTTTAATAAAAAAATGGTTTTATAGTTTATTATTTGTCTTTATCTTATAACAAATTAATTTGGATTAATTAGTAAACAGCAAACAACATAAAAAACAAGTGATGAACCTAACAATTAAAACAGGATTTTAGATAATCATTATCCATCAATTTAACAATTTTTTTTTACATTGAAAGATGTGAGATATTGAATCTTGTCCTTTTACTATGGGAAGCCGGGAATTTAGATCTGGTTACGGGCCGGATCGGGCCGGCTTCGGGCCGGTTTTCACCGGTTCCGGTCCTAACCAAAAGAGAACCGGTCCGAACCGGTAGTAAATCGGTCCGGTTCGGACCGGTTCTATCTATTATAAGAGGCGAACCGGCCCAGTTCGTTGGACCGGTTCGCTTCAAAATCAGACCGAACCGATTTAAACTGGTTCGGTCCATTTTTTTTTTGCTTTTTAAAATTTTTATTTTTAAAAATTTATATTAATTTATTTTAATATATATTAATATATATTAATAATTTAATCTAATAAATTTATTTTTATAATAAATAATGTTAATAGTTTAATTTAACAATAATTTATTATAAAGTTATATTATAATTTATTTAATTAATGTAACAATAATGTAAAAATAAACTATTATAAAATTATCTAATAAAATTATTGTTATAATAAATTAAAGTTATATTATGAATATAATATTATGATAAAATGATATTTGATTCAAAATACAAATAATGATATTATGAATATTATTATTATATTCATTTTGCATATCTTTATTTATATTCATTAATTATATTCATTTTGCATTTAAAATAATTTATTATATTTGAAATATCATTTACTTAATATTTATTCATTTATTTATTTATTCATTTATTTAATATATTTTTAAAATATTAATTCATTTTGTATTTTAAATATTTATTTATTTTAAACATAGATAAGTATAACATTAATTAATTTGGTATGCAATAATAATAATAATAATAATAATAATAATAATAATAATAATAATAATAATAATAATAATAATAATAATAATAACAACAACAACAACAACAACAACAACAACAACAACAAAAGAGAAAAAAGAGAGAGTAGGAGACCAAAGATTTTTTACGTGGAAAACCCCTTCAAAAGTTAGAAGGGTAAAAACCACGGGACCGTAGTCCATAAAAATATTCACTATGACTAAACTTATTTACAATTTTACATACAATTTACAAAAAAAAAGATTATTCTCTACTATTCATAATTTATACGGATTGCCTTGGAAATTTCTTCCTCATCTTCTGAATTATTATCAGCAAATTCATTGGCCATTCCAAGTTCGACATTACGCGATTCCGTACCAAACCAATCTTTAAGGCATGTTAACATGCACAATGAATCCGGATTAAGAGTGGTTCGATGGTCTCCAATAATTCTTCCACACGTCGAGAATGCGGATTCCGAAGCAACAGAAGAAACTTGCACCGCAAAAACATCTCGGGCCATGGAAGCTAAAACTGGAAATTGTTTTTGGTTTTCTTTCCACCATTGGAGAAGATCAAAGTTATCATCTACAGAAAAATCTTGACTTAAGAAAAATCCTAGCTCAGTAAAGCTAGAACTTCGTCGAGTTGTTGATCCCGATCCCGATCCGCTCGCTTTTCCCTTTAGCTTCATTCTCTTCTTTGCTGCTTCCTTAATTGCGTTTAAAATTCTTTTTCCTTTTTTGCTACTTTCGGTTTCTTCGTATGAATCTTCTTCTTCTCGATTAAAGTTGAATTGCTCCCTTTCTGTTTCATAAACATTAAACAATTCTCGAAAAAGATTATTAATTGAGGACTTTTGATCCTCAATAGAATCAAGACCAAGAAATTCTTTATAACAATCAAAAAAAATTTCTATATTTACCTCACCTTGACTAAGATCTAGTAAAGTTGCAATACAATAAATAAGAGGAATTATTTCCCAATATTTTTAAAATTTTTCCTCCATATCATATACAAAAGAACTTAAAGTTTCATGATTCCTAAATTTTACAAATTTGTCAAACATTGTGTAGATAATAGGAACAAAATACGGTGTAGTTGGATAAAATTGAGTTGAAAATCTTTTGGTTGCATCTTTAAAAGTAGATAATAAATCAACACAACATTCAATAAAAGTCCAATCTTCTTCAAAAAGTACTAAATGTGTGCTACTTGTATAATTGTTATAAAAAGGAGTAACAAGTTCTTTATAAGGTAAAATAGAAGAAAGCAAACGATGAAGTGAATTCCATCTTGTTTCCACGGGAAGTGGAAATGCTTTAACAGGTATATTATTTGTTTTACAAATTTGCTTCCATTCACATTTATTACTTGGTGTGCGAATCCATTTTGCTAAAATTTTAATTTTATCAATTGGACCTATGCCAGTACCAGTACCAGTACCAGTACCACTAGAACTAAAACCACTTTGAACACATAAATTTATAATATGACATGCACATCTTGCATGAAAAAATATGCCTTGCATAACAGGGTTTAAACTTTTAATTAAATAAGAAATAGCTGCAGTATTACTCGAAGCATTATCAAAAGTAATAGCAAAAACTTTTATTTTTCTAGTCCATATAATTTACAAACTTTAGTAATATATTTATGAATAGTATATGAATTATGTGCTTCTTCTATTACATCTAAAGATAAAATTCGTTTTTGCATGGACCAATCTTCATCTATCCAATGACAAGTTATAACAAGATAACTTATACCATTAGTACTAGTCCATATATCACTAGTTAAACTAACCCTAGATGAAATATTACTAAGTTTATCAATTAAAGCTTGTCTATATTCTTTAAACATATCCATGCAATCTCTTTTTAATGTATGTCTAGAAATAGATTTATATGCGGGTTGTAAATAGTTACAAACAAATTCTAAATATCCTGATTTTTCACAAATTGTGAATGGTTGTTCAGTCGTAATTACAAATCTAACTAAACCACGTCTAGCTTGAACATTATCATAAATAAAATTTTTTCCACCATCACGTGTATTAATTTGAGATTGTTTACCTTCTAAAATTTCATCTTCTTCGGCATCAGGATTAATTTTATGTGCAGTAATTAAATGTCTTTTATACATACCTGTACCGCTAGCACCTCAACCGGACTTATAAGAGTAAACGCCTTGGCACAATTTACAGATAGCACAATATTTATTCGTCTCACCTTCTTTCGCTACAATATCGAAATACTCCGATACCCTGCTCGTTTTTTTTCGACTAAACTTCGGCCTTGATGATGTAGCAGCAGTGGTGGCAGCTGATGATTGTGTTTGAGCATGACCTCCACATCCACGACCAACCGATGGCGCCGCCAAAGGAAGCTCCTCCTCCGGATGAATATCGGATTCGATTTCATTAAATGATTCGTCACCCAAATTAGGAATTTCAGTAGAACCAAAAGGTCGAGAAACAGAGCATGAACGACGAAAGAAATTTGACATTTTTATATTTTTTTTGAAAATAAATATATGTTAAAAATTAAAAAAATAGATGTATGATATATATAATATATTGGAATTTGAAAATTGAAACTTGAAAATTAAAAGTAAAATTTGTAAAATTATAAAATAAAAAGAAAAATGAAATTTATAAAGAAAATGATGATATTATAAATTGGAATAAGGAATATATATAATATATTAGAATTTGAAAATTAAAAGTAAAATTTGTAAAATTATAAAATAAAAAGAAAAATGAAATTTAGAAAGGAAATGATGATATTATAAATTTGGAATAAGGGAATTTAAGTGAATTTGAGAGAGATTGAGTGAATATTGAGAGAGTATGTGAGTGAAGAGAATAAGAGTAGATGAATATAGCTAGTAGATTTGAGAGAAAATATAGAAGAAATGTAAATGAAAATAGAATATTATAGAGGTATTTATAGAAAAAAATTAGAATAAAAAAAATAAAAAAAAAGGATTGAAATGGCCGTTGCCCATCAAACACAGAGCAGAGGCAAGACTTGCCTCTGCTCTGCGCACTGCAGTGCAGGGGCTACTGTGCAGTGGCAGCAAAGCTTTTTTTTTATTTAATTAAAATTAAAAATTAAAAAAAAAGTTGTGGCCGTTGCCCATCAAGGCATCAAACTGACTGCAGTTGCACTGTGCAACTGCAGTCAAATTTTTTTTTTAATTTTTTTAGCCGGACCGGTTCGAACCGGTCCGGTTTGATCCGGGCCCGACTAAAAAATTAAAACCGGCCCAGCCTGGTATATTACTTGGCTGGGCCGGTTCCGAACCGGTACAGTACCAGATCGGATTTTGGGCCGGATTGATCCGATCCGGTTGCGAACTGGGTCGGGCCAACCCGGCCCAATAATCACCTCTAGCCAGGATCAACAAAAGTCATTAAGACAAATGCTCATCATTTTAACAATTTATTTGTTAATTAAAATATTTCTTTTACTATATTTAAAAGTGCTTGTTGTCTTTCACCAAAAAAAAAAAATGCTTGTTGTCCATTGACCATTTCTTTTACTCAACAACTAACTCAAATTATAAGCTACCAATTTAAAGAGTGAAGGCTTTTGTTTATTTTGATGTTCCCCCTGATGCTGTATTGAACAGCATTTTGTTTGACAGATTTGGTTGTATTACGCCCAGAGTGGCGACTTGTAGCCCCTGTGGGGGTTAGCTTTGTTTTCAGACCTTGTTTTGGTTTATTTATTTCATGCTCTAGTTTAAAACCAAAAAAATAATTTAAAGAGTGAAGGCTAATGAGCAAACATTCCTGCATTGACAATATGGGAGATTTCATCACATGCATGGTTTTTTTTAGGTCATATAGACATGACAATCCAATGACTTATACTTGTAGGCATTTCTGTGATTAAGAATAAAATTGTGTAAGATAACAAGAAATATTGCCATAATTATTTTTTATGCAAAAAGTTTAATAATGAAATCATTTTGAGATTAAGAAAACAACTATATAAAAATTATAATCATAATCAAATAAATCAATACATTTATTATAAAAAATTAATGAACAATCCCAAAAATAAATCAATTAATTGATGTATAAAAGCAAAACTAAATTCACACATTATAATAAGATTTGAATTTAAAATCTCAAGACATGGTTTTTATAATCATTAGACAAATCCATCATTAGTAATAATTAATCAATTTTTTAATAGAAAATTTCTTTAAAAAAGAAAATAAAAATAATTAGTGATACACACATGAGAGATGATTTTTACTGTCTCAAGTTGTAAAATTTTGAAGGTATTTATTTATTTATTCCAATGACATAAACTCCAATAACCTCAACTTGATCAATTATTTAATCATTAAAATATAAGAGCACGAGCCTAACTAATATTTGCAGGCAAGTTGGGCTAATTAATTTTTAGTCCCGCAATTAAATTAAAAACTATTGAAAGTTTGAAACTTGAAAGCATTAATTTAATACTGATTATTAGTGTCAAATTTCGTACTAAATTTTAGATTGATTTAACCATTATTTTACTTCGCTAAGTAAAGCCAACTAAGGAATAATTAAAATCGAATAGACAGGAGGATGTAAACTAAATCAAATTGTTGAAAAAAAAAAAACTAGATGTTGGAATAATAATTAATGCAATTTAAATTTATAAATTTAGTGGACAAAATCCAAGCGCCGGTCTAATTGTAGGTAGGGTCGCCTTTCAAAACAAAGCTTTTGATTTGTGGATTTCGATGTCAGCCGCGTCTAACGGAGTCTTATCAGCACTTGATCATCCATCCATTATCTTCTATTGCATGTCATAACAAACACAGCCCTCCACTTAAAAAATTAAATTAAAATTTTAATTGATACTGATAAAAAAAATGATGCAATTTATTTGAAAATAAAAAATATTTACTGAACTTCAATATTTATTTAAATAATCATATCACAGTTTCTAAGATGTAAGAGTTCAGAGAATTTCGTCACCAAAAAAAAAAGAGTTCAGAGAATTTAAAAGCAAAATTTCAAGTATTACATTTCCGCTTCTTTCAAATAAAATTTTTTTATTGTACTGAAAAATAATTTTTTTTTTCAAAATCTTTTTTTACCCATGGTTAATCAGAATTTGAAACCCGAACTTAAAAGTTCTTGGATTGAATTAAAAAAAAAATTTATGACCATCATATATATATAAAAAATAAATATCCTTCGCAATAAAATTATGAAACGATTATAAATAAACATAAGCATAAGCTAAGCATGATCTTGAAACCGTTATTCCACAGTGCACATGACCCTACAATCTCTTTCTATTTCTCACTTCACTTTTTCTCCCAACAATTTTTTAGCATTAAAACCAATAATAATTATGTGATTGTTAATTTGCTCCGAGTCAAAATGCAAATTTAGTTGTTAGGTCATGCATCTTATCTTATTTGGTGCATGCAATACATAGAGATTATTAATAATAAATATTAATAATTTTGTAAGATTAATTATCAAAAAGTATATATATTGTAAGGTCGCATAAAAAATTAACCTTTTTAACTTTTTTTTTTTTGTAGATTGTTTAATGTTTCACTTATTATATTAGATAATTAGAACAATAATTAAAACTTTGTTATTATGTTTTGATTTAAATGAAACAAACTTAAATCAATTTTTTTTATTCATTAAACTTAAATCAATTATACATACAACAAGATTGGAATTCTCATTTAAAAATTAGTTAACCCTACAAATTAAAGACAGCAAGGAATTAATTAGTGGCTGCAAGTTAATATGGGTTTTCTAGGATGGGGCCAACGGCTGTCAGGCTGGGAATCATGACTCGTGGAACATGTACGGAAGAAATCTATTGCTTAACCATTCAAAGGCAGAGAAAGAGTTGGGTAAGCAGTCCAGATTCATCAGCAAATTAATGTAACTTCCGCTCTAAATTATTCGAATTATTTATGGCTTATTTAAATTTGATCTGATAAATAAATAAATTTGAAATCATTTATTTTTTAATCATATTAGAATTCAAATTATTTAAGTAAAGAGTCGAGTCAAATTTGAAAATTTTAATATTTAATTTAAGTAGTTCGTAAATTTAAATAAAATTTTTTAATATATATTTTTATATTTTATTATTAATTTATTATTTTACTCTCATAATATATGTTTAAAAAATTATACAAATATGGGAGTCTAACTTAAGTATTAAATATTATACTCAATTAAATTTAAATCAAATTTTGAATTTTTAAATCAAATTAAACTCGAATATGATATTTGATCATTTCAACTCAACTTGATTGTATCCTTATGTAACAAGTAAATTAAGCTTGCTAAATCTAGAAATCCGTGCATTTGTAAGCTCTTAAGAGCAAAATGAAGTTCTTTTCCACTTTATAACACCTCTCTCAAGTCTTCTTCGGAATTAATTGAACAAACTAAGAAACGAAGAGAGAGTGGATAATGAAAGTTAGAGGCATTAAAAGATGGATAATTATTCTATGCATACACTGTTGGTAAAATTTTTTTATTTTACAAATGAAATTAAGATTAGAATACATATTCTATTTTATTTATTTTTATTTTTTAAATATTTTTATAAAATATGTGTCACAATTCTAATATTGCTTGTGGAGTAAAAAGACTCCATCGACGGTTTACGTAATAATTATCCTTCAAAGATACATAAAGATAATCAGGTCAATATGAGGGTGTGTCTCTAAAATTGTCCGAAGAAAAATTAAACTCGATACACATGCAAAATAACTCGAAAATGCCTTGACTGTAAACATTAATATATATATATATATATATATATATATCATATATATTATATGCGGTTGAGAAGCTAGACGTGTGTATAAATAAATAAAGGATTATCATATAATAAATTGTCGATGAAGTTTTTAGATTCTACAAACAAAATTATGATGATATATATTTTTTAAAAATATTAAAAAATAAATAAAATAATGTATATGTCATTATTGCTTGTGAAATTTAAAAACTTTACCGATAATGTATCAAATAATTCATAACTAAAGCAATATGTCAAAGCATTCCAATAATTCCACGTGGCAATGCGAGAAGTTTTGATTGTAAAAACAGGCTTTCGACAACCACTTCAAAAGCATATCTGTTTCACCTAAACCACGAGAGAAAGAACTCTCAAACATCCTAATCAGGAACTCAAGTTTTCACGAGTTATTTCGTATGAGCTTGGAAATCTATCTATGGTGGTTTCTGACTGATTTTTCATTATCGAAACTTCTATATTTAATGACAATTAATGATGACTGTGATGAGAGATTTTAGTTAGGCCTAAACATTATGAGATTGAGAACTTTTAAAACTTCAATTGGTTTAGGTTTAATTTGATGTTTGCAGTTTCGAAAGATGTGTTTTTGTGATCGTTAAGAGAAAATTATGGCCTAACAGTGCTTTTATACACAAAGAAAACGATGTTCGGCAATATTTTTGGCTACCAAATTAATGTTAGACACAATATCAAACTTACTTATAATAAGATAATAAAGTTAAAAAAGAATATTTCAAAAAAAAGAAGAAGAAGTGAATACATACAAAAACTTATCCTCTTTGTAATGTGACCAAAAAAAGAAAATTATATACTTTTTTAGTACTTCACGGGGTCAATGGAGTTGATAAGTGAATATGTGACTCCATTTGTTGACCAAATTAGCTTCTAAAAATTGAATTATTGATTTGATGTTTAATTTAAAAAAATATAATTCCAATTTCCAATATCTAGAATTTTCTTAAAAAAGGAAGGAAAATTTATCCGAGAAATTAAGTACAAAGTATGCAATAAAAAATTAGAGATATGCATACGTAGAGTCGGCTTACAAAATATAAATTATTAGAACCAAGATAACAAGTTAAAACAATTCAATTCTGGTAAGCAAACCATGAAAGAAGCTTTTACATGTTAAAAGGACAAACAAATGGTAAAACAAGGTTATGGTCCAATTAAATTGCTTGGAATATTCGTCGTCACTGACCAATTTCTAATGTTGAAGTATGCGCAAATTAAGACTCAAAGAGTCAATGTTTTCACTTTTAACTATCTTACTATTTATTATTTCCATTACTGATCTACTAGTAAAATAAAATAAAGAAAATGAATTATGGGAAAAAGAAAAAGAAACAATGGATGAAAAATTGAAAATGGAAAAATCCAGTGGCGTATACTAGCTGCATTGAAATGAAAATCCTTAGCTGGCATTGAAAACAACCAGAAATCCCTGAGCCACAAAAGATTTTGTTTCCAATGTAAACATCATGCATGGCCCAATTCGCATTTCGATTTTGAATAAAATCCTGAACCCCATTCAAAATTTCATGCTTTGCCCCACCAAATTAAGCCTATATAAACCCCCTTTGCCTCCCTCTCTTTTGAGCAATTCAAACTTTAGAAATTTCTTTATCGCTTCTCTCTTGCAAAATCTTGGGTAGTCTTCATGGATAAGCTTGCAGTCCTAGCATTTTTCCTTGCCCATTTCTTCATTTTTCCACTAGGGAACTTCGTGCATGGCGCTACAATAACATCTTGTAGCCAAACCCCGTACCCTGAAGTCTGCAACTATTTCATGGGAAATAGTATTGTGGCAGCAAGCCTTGATCAAACCCAATTCTCGTTCCGTGACCTTGCCATCCAGGTGACCTTGAACCAGGCAGTTCGAGCTCACCAGCTCGTCTCAGAAATGGACTTGAGTTCATTCGATGAGCGAGCCAAGTTGGCTTGGAATGATTGCTTGGAGCTCTATGAGAACACCGTTAACCATCTTAACCAATCAAAGAGCGCTAAAAATCCAATTGATGCTCAAACCTGGTTAAGTGCTGCGATTGCCAACCAACAAACCTGCCAAAATGGCTTCATTGACTTCAACTTGGCCTCTCATTTACAAACCTTACCATCCTTGTTAGGCAACTTCTCAAAGCTGATTAGCAATTCTCTGGCTATAAACAAGGCCACTGTTACATCCTCCTCTACCCACAGTACTGCTTATAGTTATAAACGAGTTGGCAATCGACGCCTACTTGCTGGTGGCTTTCCATCCTGGCTTTCGGCCACTGATCGGAAGCTCTTGCAACAAATCGGTGCACCACCAAAAGCTGATATTGTGGTGGCTCAAGACGGTTCTGGTAATTTTAAGACCGTATCGGAGGCAGTGGCAGCAGCTGGTGGGGGCAAAAGAACTGTTATACATGTAAAAGCTGGAGTTTACAGGGAAAATGTGAATATTAAGAGATCAGCTAAAAATATAATGCTGATTGGGGATGGAATTGATGCCACGGTCATTACTGGTAGCAAGAATGCGCAAACTGCAACAACTTTCCGTTCAGCAACTGTTGGTAAGCTCTTTAATGAAAACATGCATAAATGCTTTGATCGTTATTTTACCTGCCACAATCAATCAAGTTGAAAAAACTCTTCTAACTGCTCCAGTTTGGTCCATCTTTGAGCTAAAGAAACTTACATTAAATATTCTTTTCTCTACGTAAAGCTTACAACTGCACTTTATTGATTACATTCATTTGTTTTACAAGTTTTATTTACATATTTATCTATGAATTTAGAAGAATCTTGTTCTTGAAGGGCTACATCCTACTTGGCAACATGACAAAGACACATGTTTGTCAAAACACATTAACATGTTTACTAAAAACAGAACACAAGTTATGAGGCAATAATTACATTATCATAATTATAATTTTCCTAACTTGGATTAAATGACAAAGAGAGAGAATTAATCAATTAAGGAACATGATTATAACAAACTAATAAAACCCATGCAAATTATCTTAAAAGTCAAAATTTTTGCAATAGTAAAATGACAAGTCAAATTTTTTTATTAATTCAATTTTTTCTGCCTGTCTCCGATTCCACCAACAATCCACAGCAGTACTATATAGAACATAATGAGAAAATAATAGTAAAAAGGTAAATAAACATCATTTTCTTTCTTTTTGACAATCATCATTTTCCGTATAATTAATCAATAATCCTATATCGATTGATTACTCACTGAATTTGTTTGTTCTTTCAGGGGTAACGGGTGACCACTTCATAGCTCGTGACATAACCTTTGAGAACACCGCCGGACCCCAGAAACACCAGGCGGTTGCCCTCCGGTCAGGCTCCGATTTCTCAGTCTTCTATCGTTGCAGCTTCAGAGGTTACCAGGATACCTTATACGTTTACTCTCAACGCCAATTCTATCGTGACTGTGACATTTATGGAACCTTAGACTTCATATTCGGTGACGCGGTTGCCGTTTTCCAAAACTGCAACATCTATATCCGTAGACCAATGAGCGGCCAGAAGAACACCGTCACAGCACAAGCAAGAAAAGATCCCAATGAGAACACGGGCATAATCATCCACAATTCACGCGTTACAGCGTCGTCGGATATGAGGGCTGTTCAAGGTTCGTTCAAGAGTTATTTGGGGAGGCCATGGCAGAAATATTCAAGAACTGTGTTCATGAAGAGTGTTTTGGATGGATTGATCGCTGCAGAAGGTTGGTTACCATGGAGTGGAAGTTTTGCTTTAAATACTCTTTACTATGCTGAGTATATGAACACTGGTGCCGGTGCAAGCACTAGTGGAAGGGTGAAATGGCCTGGATATCATGTCATAGGCGCCGCTGAAGCCGGAAAATTCACCGTGGGGAATTTTCTTGCCGGAAATGCTTGGATTCCGGGAACCGGAGTGCCATTTGATGCTGGGTTGTGATCTTTTTATGAGGTTGGGGTGTGGCCATTTGGAAAATGTAAATAGGAAAGTGACCCAAATGGTAAATTGTCAAATAGTTTTATAAGTGATGAAAATAGGAGATAGGTATTAAATATATATTTATGTTATATAGTTGAATTTGTCAAGTTGGAGAAAAATAAAAGCTGTATAATTGGAATTCATGCTGAATTTCATTAAATTACGAAGATATGAAATAATAATAATGCGTTGCTTAATTTGTCTGGCTACTTCAGTTTTGTATGTTATGTTGGCTGTTTTGATGAATATTACTAACAAAATAGAAACACATTAAAAAAATATCAGTGTATTGGATTAGATGATATTGAAGAAATCAGCATGTGTCACGTGACCATTTTTTTCTCGTAAAATCAATTTATTAAGCTATACAATACCAACGCTTATATGTTTACTTGAGATTTATACGGTTATATTGGCTATTTTGATGAATAATGCATACAAAATAGAAATACATTAAAAAAAATATCCGTGTATTTGATTAGATGATATTGAAGCAATCAACATGTGTGAAATCCCCAAATTCATGTAATTTTTCCATATTTGTATAGTTTTCCAACTTGGAATAATTAAATAAATATGAAATACTAATATATGAATGATATATGGGACATGGATGGAATAAGAGCAATTGAATTGTTAAATGGTCAAAGAGTCAAGAAAGTCAAAGAGATGAGGTGTAATGGGATAATTATGAATTAAATGGCATTTGTCTTCATCTTCATCAACAAAGTCGCTCTTCCTCTCGTTTTCTCCAAGTTTCTTCCATACTCACCTTGTAGAACAACCATTTCCTATCATCGAATCGTTATGCTTGCTTAATGAAAATTACTTCTCATCACTAGCTAAAGTTATAGCCGTAATATGGAAGACTGAATCAAAAGAATTGAGGAGATCTAATTTGCTGTTGTTTTGGTGATTAACAAAGGTAAGAGAAGAAATGATTTCATTTGATTCTGTCCATGGTTTGAGTTCTGTTGAGATGGTATAAAACGTTTATGGTCTTGAAATGAAATGAAATCAATTGTAGAGGTTTATTGAAGTTAGAGTCATTATGGTTTTGTAGCTTTAGAGAAGAAAAGGAAATTGTTGTGCAACCAAACTACTGCATTTTCCACTATTTGAGGTAAGGAATATGTGTAACGGACGTAGGGAGACTATGTCTATTTTTGTTGCATGATTTGGTGTGAAATAAAGGTTGTTCTAAGCGCAGGAGGTTAAATTCTAGATTTTGACTCCTAGTTACGATTTGGCTAGGGGCAGCCGACTGCCTTAAATAGCGGCCGATTGCCTAGAGACAAACGAAACGTGAATTTTTCGAAATCGACTCAAACCAGTCAACTGTCCTATATAGTAGTCGACTGCTATTTTTCAAAAAGCACTCTGTTTCACACCAGTCGACTGCCTAAAGAGCCAGTCAACTGCATTTTCCTCAAAAACATTCTGTTTGTGAAACCAGCCGACTGCCTATAGAGCCAGTCGACTGCCCTATTTTCAGAAGCATTCTGTTTGTGAAACCAGTCGACTGTATATGGAACCAGTCGACTGTATTTTCTCGAAAAACATTGTATTTACGAACTAGTCGACTACCTTAAGTGACCAGTCGACTGCCCTATTGGTTTTCGAAAAAGGAAATATTTGACTTTTAAAAAGAAAGGAATTTTAAGAAAGTGATATTTGCCATAGCAGTCGATTGCCCTATTTAAAAGAAGGTTTATAAAGCCTATTTTATATGAGTATATTTGTAATTTCGAAAAGGTATATGACAAAGGTTTTGGAGACTGTGGACTCCTTTGGTAATCATGCATATTATTTGTATTTGTACTTGGATAAGGAACCCTAGTCCGGTCCTCAGTGCCACAGATGTCACCTGACTAGTGTTCACTGTGGTCTATCGACTATGGTCATATGTCTCTTATGTGTATTTGGCTTTGGGAAGGATCCTTGGCCCATACGTGGGTACGCACTTGACATCTCTTACGGGATTATCCCTTACGGGATATATTTGTTATCTTATATGAGATTTATTTGGTGCATGATCTATTGGAAGGTTAACTATCTCTCATCTAATTGAAGTATTTGAAATTATTTGTATATGTGATTTCACGTGATTTGAGATACGTGAAAGTATTTAAATTATTTGAATATTTGCGTATGTGATTTCAAGTGAACTGATATTATTTGAAAGTAATTGAATTAATTGATTTTATGTGTAAATGATATTTGAAGAAAGTATATGGTATATGTTTTATAAGGATTTTACATGCTAT
Organism: Heritiera littoralis; assembly: GCA_031772115.1. Taxonomy (NCBI): domain Eukaryota; kingdom Viridiplantae; phylum Streptophyta; class Magnoliopsida; order Malvales; family Malvaceae; genus Heritiera; species Heritiera littoralis. The sequence continues at coordinate 8,222,375 of JAPDPK010000008.1, read as the reverse complement.
TATACAGCCAAGCAAGAAACTTGCATATAGTGGCATAGTACGCTCTTTTACATATGTTTCTTGCTAAGCATAAACTCACTCTTTTACAACATTTTTTCATCCAGATTATTTGCAGTGAATTTCGCTCCAGATAGAGGAGCTTACTTTTGGGATTTTACAGTGTACCTTTGAGATACGCTTCCCAATATTCCTTGAAGGTATACTCATTTGTTATGTACTTCAGCTATTGTACAGTACAGTGCTACAGTGATGTATATTAGACTATTTGGGGATATAAGTTAGGTAAGTCGTGTAAGTTATGTGAGATCCTGTATATTTGACTTATATGTATATATATGAAAGAAATACTTTTGGTCAAATTTAATCTTATGCTATAAGTAACAAAGCATAAAGTATAAGAAGAAGAAATGATGACATTGACAGACAGCCTAACCGTCTCCTTTATGTAAAGAAAAGTTAGTTGATATTTGTATAATTGGGGTCGCGACAACATGCGTCACATGGCCATTTATTTCTCGTAAAATCAATTTATTAAGACATGCAATACCAGCACTTACATGTTTAAATTTTTTTTTTCAAATACACCGATACAAAATTAAAATATCCTGTCTACTTTATTTTAAAATTTTAAAGCGCATGATGTGATACATACTTTTAGATGCCCCCTTCATTATTTCGCGTGGGTTGACAAATAGTTTTATAAGCGATGAAAATAGGAGATAGGTATTAAATATATATTTATGTTATATAGTTAATTTGTCAAGTTGGAGAAAAATAAAAGCTGTATAATTGGAATTCATGCTTAATTTCATTAAATTACGAAGAAATGAAATAATAATACGTTGCTTAACTTGTCTAGCTACTTCAGTTTTATATGTTATGTTGGCTATTTAGATGAATATTACTAACAAAATAGAAAACATTAAAAGAATATCAGTGTATTGATTATATGATATTGAAACAATCAGCATGTGTCACGTGGCCTTTTTTTTTCTCTCGTAAAATCAATTTATTAAGCTATGCAATACCAGAATTTAAATTTTTATTTTAGTTTTATACGATTATATTGGTTATTTTGAATAATATTGCGTACAAAATAGAAATACATTTAAAAAATATCAGTGTGTTTAATTAGATGATATTGAAGAAATCAACAAGCATCACGTGACCATTTATTTCTCGTAAAATCAATTTATTAAGATATGCAATACTAGCGCTTTTAAAATTTTAAATCGCATGCGTGATATATACTTTGAGATGCTCCCTTTCCCTATTTCACATGGGTTGGCTGCTTGTTTAATGTCCTCCTTGTCCACCCTGGCCGCAGATTATTAAGTCATGGATTACCCATAATTGTCATCCCATTACTTTTTTATTTTTCCGAAGAAAAGTTGAGCCCGAGAATGCATATATACAAGAAAGTTCTTCACGTGATGGATAGCATTATCAGCAAAATGACAAAGGGGAGACCAGCTTTTATTTGTCTGCTATATTTCATTTCTCTTTTCAAACTATATATATTATTAGTCCGCTTTTCTAACCAAATTCTAGAACTATTTTTGAGCTGTGTACAACAAGACAAGTTAGGCTATGCAATAAACTTTGGTTGAAGGATACGGAAGAAAATAATAGAAAGTGAGCTTCTGACGTTCTCTCCGATATTACTTTTGTGATTTGTGTTGCACACCTGAGGCCTACTAAATGCCTAACAAGTGTCGTGCAAACAATTTGTTTCCTGTTTTGAAAGGATTGAGACACGTTATATGTGAGTGTGATTGCTCTTTTTTTTTTTGATCAAATGATTGCCCTTTTTTTTAGACATATGAATCGGATAAAAAAATTAAAATAATGATAACGTGTACTAACACACATTTTAAAAAAATAAAGAGCTTATGCGCCATAATCAGATAATTCAAACCGTTATGTTTTCAAATTCTTTTTCATTTTTTTATGTACGTGTGAATACTTGATTTTGGAAACTAATATTAGTTTTATATTATAAGTAAAAGAAAATCTTTTCTTAGAATAACTACTTCACAAGAATAACTTTTTCTCAGAAGAGCTCCTTCACAAGAACAATCTCTTATCAGAAGAACTCATTACTTCTTCTTAGAAGGGCTCATTCACATAATAGCTTTTCTCAGAACAACTCTTCTCAGAATAGCTCTTCACAGAACAACCTGTTCTCAGAATAACTTATTTATAGAACAACACTTTCAAGAAGAAGTGAAGATAACTCCGGAATAGGGCAGGGTTTTTGAGTTAACTTCACTATTGGGATATCCTGGAGAGTTTGGCTTGGTGGATCAAATATGGAGATAGTTAAGAGTTCTTCTCTTAACATTTCTCTGTAGTCTGAGTGCTCTTCCCTATTTCTGTCAGTACACTTTCTCCCAAAGCGTAACTTCCAGTAGACAAAGCATTAATGCTTTGTAACTGTCAATTCTCATTATTACGTTATTAATACCAAAGATATGTAACACTCATTCTCCACTCCTATATATAGGGGTTTTTGTTATCATTGAAAGGACTTTTGGCAAATCAGCTAATCCATAAACTCTCCCAAATCCTCTCTACACTGTTTTCTCTACACAACCTTGTTCTCAGCCTTGCTCAGCCTTCTACCGCCACCTGCCGCTGCATTCATTCTTCAGGGTCTGCTCCAGTCTTCCTCTCTGCCGCCTCTCGGCACACCCCGTTCTACTGGTTTGCAACGTTTCCTCTCCACCACAAAAGAACCCATCTACATCAACATAAGCAACTATTCCATCAGGCAACTATACAGCAAAACAAAAAAAAATATTTTATGCCAAACAATTATTTGGCAAAGAAAATTTCATTCATCATTAAAAATTCATACAGGGGACAATAATAAGTCTAACTTAAACAATTTCAATACAAGACAATAAGTTTTAATAAAAAATATTATTTTTCCAAAAACCTTTATAGTACTAATGCATGAGAATTTCTTATACTAAGAATTCCCATGCAACGGGCAAAATATAGATACTTAATCTTGGAAACTAATATTTATTTCATACTATAGTGAAAGACAACCTCTTCTTAGAATAAATACTTCACAAGAATAACTTCTTCAAAAGGACTTCTGCACAAGAACAACATTTTATTAGAAGAGCTCATTACTTCTGAAAAGAAGCAAACAGCACGCAGTGCATTGCGTGCAAGTGCACAGTGAGCAACACTATTCTTACGTGCAAGTGCACAGTGCGCAAGCACTATTTCTGTGCGTAACTGCTCCTACACGCAGTATAATGCCAAAAAATATTTATTTTTATTTCTTTTATGGTGAGAAAAACAATAAAAAGTTTTTTTTATATTTTATTTTATTTTATATATATATCTTCATGAATATTTATACTTATTTGAATTGTGCTATTGATTTCTTGTAGATATTGTCCAATGAAGAAGGTTCAATATGGCTAACCTTCTCTTGTTGCTCGAGCTCCTATAAAAAAAAAGAAAAAATTGTACTTTTGAAGATTCAAATATTGAAGCTCCTGTTGACAAGAAAATGCATCTTCATGTTGGAAAAGGTCGTACGCTTCCTTCTGTTCCTGAAGATTGGTCAGATCATATTATTAGAGAAGGAGGAGAAGATAGTTTCTGGAAAGAAGTTCGTGGTAGACGAATTGCTTCTTGTCCTGATCCTCCAGTTGGGCATTCTTGGCTAAGTATTAGTCCTAAAGCATCAACTTTCAGAACTCATGTTTCGGGTGAATGTATTCTGAAATTTAGGTTTGAAAGGGGAGAATTCCCATTATCTTTGACTAAGTTTGGTTCTAATTCTCAACCTGTTCAAGATTGGGAAGATTGGGTGAATAAGGTAATGAAGAATCCTACTAATGTAAAGGTTTTATCTTCAACGGGAGTACTTGATGCTATACTGGTTTCCTCAAAACTCCGTATTCGTAGAGAAGGAAGAATAGATGTATGGCATGCTATCTTAGCACGGTGGAGTACTTTTTCTCATACTATGATTACTGCTTGGGGAGAATTCACTTTTACTCTTGACGATGTACGTGTTCTTCTTGAACTTCCTTGTCTTGGGAGACATAATGTTTGTTCTATCAAATTGTCTCAGGAAGAAGAGAAGACTCATAGTTTCTTCTGTGATTTGCTCAAACATCAAAAAGAGAAATCTAAGGCTGCTCGTTTCTCTAATTGGATTGAATTATTTTTTCATAAATTCAAACCTAGAAAAGGCGAAAGTACTTCTCTTGATCTTCCAGATTCTGAGCATGAGTTAGAAGCACTACTGATAATGTGGTTAGCCAAGCATGTCTTCCCAGGATGTCCAGATGATGGTATTAGTCCAGCTCTCATTCCAATAGCTATTAAAATTGCTAAAGGTATGTGCTTTTCTCTAGCCCCTTTCTATTTGGGTTCTCTTTATAGAAGATTGGACTTTTATTCTTCCAAGACTAAAGAATCAGCTGGTCGGTATAGGATTCTTAAGTACATTGATGTTTCTTTCATTCGAATGTGTTTATGGGAGAGGTTTAGTAGTTGTGCGCCTATACCTAATCAAAGTCCTCAGCCTGTGACTTCTTCTGGACCTCTTTCTAAGAATAATTACAGAGCTTGGGCTTGGCATAATCAGAGTGCAAGGAGATGTGTTCTTGAGGTGTTGGATGTGATGAAGGAATTCACTTGGCGTCCTTACTTGCGTAAGAAGAATGGGTATGGTAATCCAAATTCCTATTATGGTGTTCAAAATCAACCTCGTTCTTCTTCATTAAGTAAGGAATAGATTGAGTTTTACTTATGGACTAATCCTGTCATCTTACCCTCTATGATAGAAAGTACCTATGCAGGCTTGGATAGAGATTCTCATTTTGTTGAAGTATACTCAATGTGTAGAGTTGCTCGTCAATTTGGATATGATCAAATGATTCCACGTGCCCCTTTTAGTTCTTTGGATGAAGACTTCTCTTCTTGTGTTTTTGATTTTCTTTTTGATGAGGTTCAGAAGAAGCGTAAAGAGATCAAACTTTAGGTTGTACCAGCTTCTGACAGGCGCAGCTATTATAATTCAGGATGGCTAGCTTATTGGGATCAGTGTATTTCTGATTGAAAAGCTTTTTGTATACCTCTTCCTGATCTTAGAAAATGCCTTGCTCTTGTCAATGTTACTCAAAGTGACATATCATTGCGTTTGATCCCTTCATGTTCAAGAAGAAAGGGAAAAGAATGTGTTGATCAGATAGATGAGGGGTCTATTGATATTGTTGCTTCACGTACTAAACATGGAAAAGTAAGTTGTTCTTGTTCTCTTTTTCTTTCTTGTTCTTCCTTCTTATCTCTTTTGATGTCATTTTCTCATCTTCCCCTTTTTTTTTTAGGGTAAATCAGTTCGAAAGGAGCAATTTGTTAATAATGATGAGACATCTTGTGATGATGACGACGAATCTGGTGACGAGCACTCTATGAATTCTGATGAGTCTGGTGATGATGCCTTTTCTGGAGCTGATGATGTTCAACTAGAGAATTCTACTTCTCTATTTGACATAAGTGCTGATGATTTCTTTAATGGAATTGAGGAAGATATTCAGAGTGATGAAGTTGCTATCTTGGAAGATGTTGTTCCAAATGCTTAACATGTTCCTAATACTGATCCTCTTCCAAGTGTTGAACTTGTTCAGACTGATATAGCTATTCCTGTTCCAAATGTTGAACTTGTTCCAAATGCTCAACCTGTTCAGACTAACACAGCTATTCTTGTTCCAAATGTTGATCATGTTCCAAGTACTCAACCTGTTCCAAGTGCTCAACCTGTTCAGACTGACATTGTTACTGCTACAGTTGCTCTCAATGTTGTTTCTTCCCCCTTAGTGTCAGAAAACAAGGAAGCTACTAGTACCCTTGATACTTTTGGAACATATTTTGGAAATGTAATAGCTAGAGTTGATTTTCATGGTTTCTCTGTTCGGTCTGAGTATGTGAAGCATTTGGAGGTCATTTATCAAAAAAAGGGTGAATTTTGGGATTCTTGTATCTTCAAAAGTGAAGATTTTATTTCTTACGCACTGGATGGGTTAGGAAAAGCTTTGTTGATTGCTGATGTTCCGATGTCTTCTATTTCTTCAGAGAAATTACAGTTGATGTTGTGACTTATATATGATGCAGTAAAAGCTAGTTTTAGGCTTGATTGTATTGACATTTGCATTTCCAAATCCAAAGCCTTCCTTTCCATTTATGTTGAGAAGAAAAAGATAGAAAAAGAATAATTGCAGATTACCTCACTAAAGAATCATCAAACTGAGTTGCTGCAGAAGTTAGATTCTTTTTCAGAGTTTAGCAACATAATTCTTCTCTTTGGAGCTATGTAGCTAATTAGATATTTGTTTTCTTTTGTGCATTTCTATTTCAATATTTCTTTGTTTTGGGATTTTTTCTGATATTTTTGCAATACTATTGGTACTTTCATTTCTCTATTTATCAATAGCAAATCTTGCTTTTCTTTTCTTTCATAAAGAAAATTGTATGTTCATGTATGCGATCAAGGAGAACCTTTCTCAACTTTACATCAAGGAGAGACTATCTCTCAACTCGATATATAAGAGATTGATTCAATCCTTTTAGAAAGGCATATAGCTGCGGTCATTGTATAATAATTCTTAGCCAAATATGAGCGATAAAGCTGCGGCTAGATTGTAAGTAATGAAATATAGCCAAAACATGAGCGATTAAGCTGCGGCTATTAGTGAAATACACTTCTCATATATTAAACTTCATTACGGAGAGAAGTAGAAGTAATGAACTTGACTTATTATTGAATAACATAAACTTGACAAAAGTGTTGAAGCATGAGTCTCATACATGAAATTTTTTGATGTATTAAAAGTTGATGGGTGCTGTAATAGCATTGTTCCTTGGATTCATCAACTTACAATAGCCACTATCATTCACTTCATGTACAATATATGGACCTTCCCATTTTGGACTGAACTTCGAGGTTGGAGTTCCTCTTCTGATGTGTTTTGCAGTACGAGGTACCAAATCACCTTCTTCAAAATTTCTTTTTCTTACTAATTTGTCATAAGCTCTACTCAATCGCCTTTGGTAAACTGATAAATTCTTCTTCGCCTTATCTCTCCTTTCTTCTAATGCTTCTAGTTATAACATCCGCAATGCATCATTATTCAGTTCAACATCTAGAGCTAATCTTGCAGAAGGAACTAGTATTTCAGCTGGAAGAATAGCTTCTGTTCCATATACCAGTGAAAAAGGAGTTGCTTTCGTTGGTCCACGCTTTGAAGTTCTATATGCCCATAATGCCACCGGAAGAGCTTCACACCATAATTTTGGTTCTTCATGGACTATTCTACTAAGTATCTTTAGTAGAGTTTTGTTGGTGGCTTCAGCTTGATCATTTCCCTTTGGATAATAAGGAGAAGACTTCACATGATCAACATCATAAAGTGCAAGCAATTCTCTCACATTGGAATTGATAAATGGAGTTCCATTATCTGAAAGAATTCTTTTAGGTATCCCAAAACGGCAAATGATATTTTCTTTGATGAAGTTTGTCACCACTGGTCCTGTTGCATTCTTCAAGGGAATAGCTTCATCCCATTTTGTGAAACATTCCGTTGCTGCCAATATCCATGTGTAGCCTTTGGAAGGTAGACTTATGAGACCAATTAAATCAAATGCCCAAGTATGAAAAGGCCATGGAGTTGTTATGCTATGTAGTTCCACAGCTGGGGCATGTATAGCATTGCCATGAACTTGGCAAAGGTAGCACTTCTTTGTATGATTCATAGCATCTGCTTCCATAGTAGGCCAGTAATACCCAATATCTAAGAGCTTCTGATAGAGCTTCCTGCCTCTTTCATGTTCTCCACTACTCCCACCATGTATTTATTCTAACAAAGGATGCATATCAGCTGGAGAAACACATTTCAATGGTTTTCCTAAAAATGAGACCCGGAACAGATCATCTCCATTCATAAAAAACCTTTGAAGTCTTCTTTTCAACTGTCCTGCATCATGATAATTGGTTGGAAGAACACCATTCTTCAGATAATCAATATAAGGCCTATGCCAATCACCAACACTTCCAATAAAATTGCATTCTTTGACATCTGGAGGTTTAGAACACTTACTGCATGATTTTTGAACTTGCAAAGCATCCTTAGACATGGTTGGGCAAAAGTATCTGGCTCTTTGAAGTAGGCGATGTAATGGAGGTCCTTCTTCACCACACTATTGCTCATATGCTGCGCTCAATCTTTCTTGAGCTTCATGCTTAGAAACACATCTTACTAATACTCTATTAGCACTTCTATGATATAGAACACATTGGATTAAGAGGAAGTGTTTCAGATTCGGAATACTAGCAGAAGGAGGCTTGACCAACTGCTCAATGATAGGTGGATGGCAATCTTCATCTTCTTCATACTCAAGAGATTGAAATAATTTACTAATTGTACATGGTAAAGTTCTTTTAACAACAGACATAGTGATACTTTCATTCTCTTTTAGAATCTGAATCTTGGAAGCTAAGGTAGCAAGTGCATCTGCATACCGATTTGTAGATCTTGGGCTATGCTCACATCTTACATTCTGAAACATCTTCCACAAAGATTGAACAAGTGATCTGTAAGAAGCTAACATATGTTCTTTCAAAGCAAATTCACCATTAGCTTGCTTAATTATAAGATTAGAATCTCCATCAATACAAAGATTTTTAATTCTAATGGAGTCAGCTATGAACAAACCCAAAATAAGTGCTTCATACTCAGCTTGATTATTGGTGCATGGAAAATCCAATTTGAAGGCAAAGGAGATAGGTTCTCTACTTGATTCTAGGGAGTTTTAACTCTAAACTGGGAATCAAGGAGTATCTTTCTCTTCTTGACTCTTCATCCAAGGAGATGTTGTTTCTACTCAAATGAGAGGAGGTTAACTCTAAACTCTCTATCAAGGAATCAACTTCTCTACATGGTGGAATCAAAACTATGCCAACACCTCCTCCAGAAGTTGTGGAAGAACCATCAAAATATAAATTCCATTCCCCTTCTTCTATATTCACTGAACGAACTTCTTCATGAAATTCATTCGGAAAAGAATAATGTATTTCTTCTTCATGTTAGGATGGAAAATGCGCTAACAAATATGAAAATGCTTGAGACTTGATGGCTCTTGCTTGAATAACTGATATATCAAACTCTCCAAGCAAAAGAAGCCATTTTGCTATTCTCCTAGATAAAGCTGGTCTAGAGAGCAAATATTTGATAGGATCTGACATAGTCACCACCACAAGTTTATGAGCCAAAAAATAGTGACGCAACTTCTGAGTAGCAAAAACCAATGCGAGACAATGTTTCTCCATCGGTGAATACTTTAACTCACTCCCATGTAAACATCTACTCAAGTAATACACAAGTCGTTCTTGCTCTTCCACTTTTTGTACTAGCAAAGCACCAATAGAATGTGGAGTAGAAGTGAGATATAATATCATTGGCTGGTCTTTCAATGTCATAGTCATGGTTGCTGGAGAAGTTAAGATTTTTTTTATCTTGTCAAATGCTTCCTGCTGCTGTTCGCCCCATTCAAACGACACTCCTTTCTTCAACAAAGCTTGAAAAGGAACTATTATTTCTCCCAAGGCTGGAATGAATCTTCTGATATACGAAACTTTTCCCAACAAGCTCTTAAGTTGTTTCTGATTCACTGGAGGTGGCATAGACTGAATAGCGCTTATCTTTGCAGGATCAACATCAGTGCCTTTTTTGTGAACCACAAAACCCAAGAACTTTCCAGCTAAAACACCAAATGCACATTTCAGAGGATTCATTCGTAACCTGTACTTTCTGCACCGTTCAAACACTCTTCTCAAATCTTGAAAATGATCTGAGGCTTTTTTAGATTTCACAACTATATCATCTACATAATCTTTCATACAATCATGCATCATGTCATGGAAAATATCTGTCATGGCATGCTGATAAGTTGCACTCGAATTTTTTAATCCAAAAGGCATAACAATATAATAGAAGTTTCCAAATGGAGTTTGAAAAGCTGTCTTTTCTGCATCACCTGGAGCCATCTTAATCTGATTATAGCCACTAAATTCATCCATAAAAGAAAACATTTCATGACTAGCTGTAGCATCAACCAGAGTATCAATATTTGGAAGAGGAAAATCATCTTTGGGACATGCTTTATTCAAATCTCTAAAATCTACACACACCCTAATTGTACCATTCTTTTTTTTCACTGGAACAATATTAGCTAACCAAGTAAAATGGTGTATTGGTTTGATAAACTCAACTTTGAAAAGCTTATTGATTTCCTCATTGATCTGGTTTTCAATATCATGACGAAACACACAAGCATGTTGCTTCATTGGTTTACTTCCAGGAGCAATATGCAATTGATGTGTAACCAGATTCTAATCTAGCCCAGGCATCTGTTCATAGGTCCAAGCAAAAACATCTTGAAATTCTTTCAAGAGTTGAATCAATATGATTCTTTGTTCACTTGAAAGGTTTTTGCTGATGAAAAGTGGCTTTGTTGTTTCTCCTTCTTCCTTGGCTATCTTAATCTTCTTTAACTCATCACCTTGTGGCTTAGGTTGATCTTGAAGTTGTTCTGGTGCAGGCTCAAACTCTTCTTTCTCCTTTTCTCGCACATCTACTTGAGAACAAGTTAATAACTCATTAGGAGGTTTCCATTGTATGAGGTTAGAGAAGGTTTTTCTCCAAACCCCTCATCCCATCTTCTCACCATCAGTGCATTAAGGGTAATTGGAAGGGGAAGGAAATTTTCATTCCAGCCACAAAGACTCCATTTGAGCGGAATGAAGTGAACAATGCAGAGGCATCTTTCTTTGAAGATTCAACAGAGAATGGAGAAACATCTATTGTAAGACCTCTAGGTGTTCTACTTCCAAGATGGGAAGACCTGTCTGCAAAAGAAAATAATACTGGTGAGAAAAAGAAGAAACGTCGAGGCGAAAAAAGAAGACGTGGAAATACTTTTGAGAACAAAGATGAAAAAGAAGAAAGACAGAATACTAGAGTGAGTTCTTATACTCGTGAGGATGGAAAAACTGTCTATTGCTTATGATGGGATGAGGGCTCTGGAGAAAAACCTTCTCCTAACCCCATACAATGAAAACCTCCTGATGAGCAATCAACTTGTTCTCAAGTAGAGGTGCAAGAAGAGGAGAAAGAAGAGATTGAGCCTGCACCAAAACAACTTCAAGAGCAGCCTAAGCCACAAGGTGATGAGTTAGAGGAGATTAATATAGCCAAGGAAGAAGGAGAAACAGCAAAGCCACTTTTCATCAGTAAAAACTTTTCAAGTGAACAAAGAATCATATTGAATCAACTCTTGAAAGAATTTCGAGATGTTTTTGCTTGGACTTATGAATCGATGCCTGGGCTAGATGAGAATCTGGTTACATATGAATTGCATATTGCTCCTGGAAGTAAACCAGTGAAGCAACATGCTCGTGTGTTTCGTCATGATATTGAAAACCAGATCAAGGAGAAAATCAATAAGCTTCTCAAAGTTGGGTTTATCAAGCCAATACACCATCCTACTTGGTTAGCCAATATTGTTCTAGTGAAGAAGAAGAATAGTACAATTAGGGTGTGTGTAGATTTTAGAGATTTGAATAAAGCATGTCCCAAAGATGATTTTCCTCTTCCAAATATTGATACTCTGGTTGACGCTACGGCTGGTCATGAAATGTTTTCTTTTATGGATGGATTTAGTGGCTATAATCAGATTAAGATGGCTCCAAGTGATGCAGAAAAGACAGCTTTTCGAACTCCATTTGGAAACTTCTATTATACTGTTATGCCTTTTTGATTGAAATATTCGGGTGCAACTTATCAGCGAGCCATGATAGCTTTTTTCCATGACATGATGCATGTTTGTATGGAAGATTATGTAGATGATATAGTTGTGAAATCCACAAAAGCCTCATATCATTTTCAAGATTTGAGAAGAGTGTTTGAACGGTGCAGAAAGTATAGGTTGCGAATGAATCCTCTGAAATGTGCATTTGGTGTTTCAGTTGGAAAGTTCTTAGGTTTTGTGGTTCATAGAAAAGGCATTGACGTTGATCCTGCAAAGATAAGTTCTATTCAGTCTATGCCTCCTCCAGTGAATCAGAAACAACTTAAGAGCTTGTTGGGAAAAGTTTCATATATAAGAAGATTCATTCCAGCCTTGGGAGAAATAATAGTTCCTTTTCTAGCTTTATTGAAGAAAGGAGTGTCATTTGAATGGGGCGAACGGCAGCAAAAAGCATTTGACAAGATAAAAAGAATTTTGACTTCTCCAGCAACCATGACTATGCCATTGAAAGACCAGCCAATGATATTATATCTCACTTCTACTCCACATTCTATTGGTGCTTTGCTAGTACAAGAAGTGGAAGAGCAAGAACGACCTGTGTATTACTTGAGTAGATGTTTACATAGGAGTGAGTTAAATTATTCACCAATGGAGAAACATTGTCTCGTATTGGTCTTTGCTACTCAGAAGTTGCGTCACTACTTTTTGGCTCATAAACTTGTGGTGGTGACTAAGTCAGGTCCTTCACGACAAAACCTTTCTCTAAAGTATGAGTGCTCTTCCCTATTTCTTTCAGTACACCTTCTCCCAAAAATATAACTCCCACTAGACAAAGCATTAATGCTTTGTAACTGTCAATTCTCATTATTACGTTATTAATACCAAAGATATGTAACTCCCATTCTCTACTCCTATATGTAAGGGTTCTTGTTATCATTGAAAGGACTTTTGGCAAATCAGCTAATCCAGAAAACTCTCTCTAATCCTCTCTTCAGCCTTGTTCTCAACCTTGCTCAGCCTTCTACCACTACCTGCTGCTGCGCTCATTCTTCAGGGTCTGCTCTAGTCTTCCTATCCGTCGCCTCCCAGCACACCCTATTCTACTGGTTTGCAACGTTTCCTCTCTACAACAAAGAACTCATTGTTCAGTGAACATAGAAGAAGGGGAATGGAATTTATATTTTGATGGTTCTTCCACAACTTCTGGAGGAGGTGTTGGCATAGTTTTGATTCCACCAAGTAGAGAAGTTGATTCCTCGATAGAGAGTTTAGAATTAACCTCCTCTCATTGGAGTAGAAACAACATCTCCTCGGATGAAGAGTCAAGAAGAGAAGGATACTCCTTGATTCCCGGTTTAGAGTTAAACTCCCCAGAATCAAGTAGAGAACCTATCTCCTTTGCCTTAAAATTGGATTTTCCATGCACTAATAATCAAGCTGAGTTTGAAGCACTTATTCTGGGTTTGTTCATAGCTGACTCCATTGGAGTTAAAAATCTTTGTATTGATTTTGGAAACTAATATTTGTTTTATGCTATAAGTGAAAGATAATCTTTTCTTAGAATAACTACTTCACAAGAATAACTTTTTCTCAGAAGAGCTCCTTCACAAGAACAATCTCTTATCAAAAGAACTCATTACTTCTTAGAAGAGCTCATTCACATAATAGCTTTTCTCAGAACAACTCTTCTCAGAACAACTCTTCACAGAACAACTCTTCACAGAACAACCTGTTCTCAGAATAACTCATTTATAGAACAACACTTTCAAAAAGAAGTGAAGATAATTTTGGAATAGGGCAGGGTTCTTGAGTTAACTTCACTATTGGGATGTCCTGGAGAGTTTGGCTTGGTGGATCAGATATGGAGATAGTTAAGAGTTCTTCTCTTAACCTTTCTCTGTAGTCTGAGTGCTCTTCCCTATTTCTTTCAGTACACCTTCTCCCAAAGCGTAACTTCCATTAGACAAAGCATTAATGCTTTGTCACTATCAATTCTCATTATTACGTTATTAATACCAAAGATATGTAACACCTATTCTTTACTCCTATATATAGGGGTTCTTGTTATCATTGCAAGGACTTTTGGCAAATCAGCTAATCCATAAACTCTCCCAAATCCTCTCTGCACTGTTTTCTCTACACAGCCTTGCTCAACCTTCTACCGCCACCTGCCACTACATTCATTCTTCAGGGTTTGCTCCAGTCTTCCTCTCTGCCGCCTCCCGGCACACCCCGTTCTACTGGTTTGCAACGTTTCCTCTCCACCACAAAAGAACCCATCTACAGTACGAAAACATCAATATAGACACAGTATTAAGGAATTTGAAATAGCAGTTACTGTAAAACATTTAAATTGACAAGTGAAGCTTCTTAATCCATAGGTTATATCAAATATCAATCATATGTTTAAATTGATAAATGAAGATTCTTAATCCATAGTTTATATCAATCATATCATGTCTCCGAAGTTAAACTTAACAATTTATATTCACATTATCTAAAATCGTATTCGCATCGTGTAAAATACAAAAGTTTTATGTTAAAATTCATGTAGACACACTCAATATAATTTTTTTAACTTTGATCAAATTTTAAAGTCACTTTTGTATTTTTTATTCATATTATTTTTGTGTCATGTAAAAATTATCAAATTTATCCAAAGTCGTGCACACGCAGTTCATGAATATGCATAATTCAAGTCTTGTTGTTGGATCGTGAAAATCCATTTGCTTTTTTACACTTTTTTCGCTTTTTGAAATACATATATACCAATTGTTGTTGAAAAGTATCCATTAGGCAGATGGCTAGTCTCATCATCGACAGTTGGAGGCTGGATACGTCGTTTTAAGACTCAAAAACCAAGTTGGCTTAATTAGTTTCAGCACTTAGAAAGAAAAAAACAGAGTTGCCCACTCAACAAATACTTGGCTGCCTAAACTTCTGTTATCACTATCCTTCATCTTAAGCCTCTAATAATTCAATCTTATTAATTATTATTACCATTAACAACCTTCAGTCGGCCCCCATCCAATGAGACATGCATCATCATCATCGTCTCTATGATAATCAGTTTATGCTTTTATTATTTCATGATAACCGCATCAGTTAGAAACTTCATGTGTCCTGCCGCATTATCCTTAATTAAGTTCAATTAAAAATTAAGATCTCTAAGATTATCCATTAGGATTCTTCATGATGTATGGTCTACATGAGATACAATAGACTTGTCAAATGCTTTTGCAATCTAGCATTCAGAGGAGACTTTTTGTAGGATTGTATTAAATTTTCAAATAGGAGGCAGCTGGCATAACTTATAAGATAGGGACTCCTGTAAATAATTTATAATGCAACCCATAAATAAATAATTATAATTACGTCTAAATTTTTAGTTGGGTTATTGTTAGATATGAAAATAATCAAAGAAAACTATTTCAATCTTAGGAAAGCAGTAATGGCCCATGTATTTAGATCTATCTAGATGTGAATTATTCCTTGACCAGTCATGGAATATTCAGAAACCATAGACATAGCATGCTCATAAATATTATGATCAATTTGACTACTTAAAAAAAAAAAACAAGAGGATACTCCTGGTAGTATTGAATTTTCTGTGGATTCAAGAGCCTTCAAGTCAAATATAGGGGATTATTTATGAATTAAATTAAAAAAAATGCTGCCCCAAATTTTCTAGGGGATAAAAGATCCACGTCCTAGTATTGAAAATTGTCAGATCTTGTGTATCTAGACTTGTCTTTGATGTCCAACAAGAACTTCTATTATACCAATAGGATTTACCTAGTTGTTTTTAATAATAGTTAAATATACTCTCAATTTTTTATATAAAATAAATATAAATCATCAACGTTTTATTAAATGTAAATCATTTTATAAACTTTTATTTACTATATATAAATTCTTATCATTTCAAAATCATACATTTAAATGTAAATTTGTTAAATAACACTATGCAGCTGCCATGTAAGATGTTTAAATAGCAGTTAATGTCATTTAATAAGTTTAAACTTAATTCCAATATTTTAAAAATTTAAAAGTTTATTTCTGAAAATAAAAGTTTAAATACTAATTTATGTACAATCAAACGTTGAAACCTTATATCTATTTTGTGCAAAAAATTGAGACATATTTGGTTATTAATTTTTTTTTCTGAGATTGCAAATATTACCCAACATTTTTTCTCTATACATGGTATTATTAACTCGTACTATTATTTTTTTGGGTGAAAACTCATACTATTATATTTTTTTGGAAATAAACTGATACAATAGTACTAAGGTCATGTTTGATACATAAGATGATGGATAGGATAGGATGATAATCATCCTATCTTATGTTTGGTGCACATATTAAGGGGAGGATTAGATTGCAAGGAGGATTAGTCATCCTCCTAGTATAGGATGATTCAATCCTCTCCAAAAGGTAAGGATTATTTCTAATCCCATGGGATTAGAAATAAATACTAATATTTTATTCATTTCATTCTTAAAATTTGTATTTAAAAATTAATTTAAATATTTAATAAAATAATAATGATATTTGTTTAATTAATTAATTAATCCAAAATTTTTCTTTCTTTTCATTTTTTACTTCTTTTTCTTTCTTTTTTTTATTTAGGAAAAATTATAATTTTGATAAAATAATATTTTCTTGAACAAATTTTTTTAATTATTTTTTGGAAATAATTAAATTTTTTAAATCATTTTCTAGAAAATAAATTCTCAAACATAAAAATTATTATAAAATATATTTTTAACTAGTTTTCTCTTACATTTAAATTTTTATTTTTTTCATTCTTTAATTTTTTCTTTTATACTTTCAAAAAAATAAAGAAAAATAACTATTGACTGTAAAATTATTAGAAATTATATTTTTTAATTTATAAAATTTAAATTATTAAATTTAACTTGTATTGCTCCTTTTTCTTTTGTTTTCTATATTTCCTTCTAATTGAAAAAAAGAAAAGAAGATAAAGAAACCATAAAAGTAAAGAAAAATATTTAAGAATGGTCTTTTGAAAAAATTAATATGATTAAAAAATAAACTTATTTCCTAGAAAAACTCAATTTTCAAAAAATGAATATATTTAATTTAAAACAAAAAAATATTTCAAATTTAAATCATATAAAAGAAATAAAAACAAAAAGGAAAGAAAAGAAAAAAAGTGAAAAAGTAAAGAGAATTTTTTTATAAAAATTCATTTTTTAACAAAATAATTTTTTTGAAAATATAATATAAATTTTTAGGAGTAATTTTTTATTAAAAAATCATCTAATATATTCAAATATTAATTTTAATATTATAAATAATATCTAAATTTAAATTTTTTATTTATATTTATAACAAAAAATTTATAAATTTAAATTATGTTACTTTAAAAAAGAGTACTAAAAAAATCATTTTATATTACTTTTAATTTTACACATAGAAAATACGGTGAAAGATATAAAAAGTCATCCTATCCTATTTTTAATCCTTATACACACCAAACATAAGATAGGATGATATAATCTAATCTTATCATATCCATAATTTTATATTATCTTATCCTATCTTTATCCTATACACCAAACATAACCTAAGAGTGTAATCTATCAAAGTTGAGACAATCCAGTATTGAACTCGAGTTCGATTTAACTCAAAAAACTCAAAGCTTAACTTAAGCTTGATTGAGATTGATTTTTGAAGTTCAAGCTCAAACTAACAAAATACTCGATCGTTTCCGTTAAACTCAAGTCATTACTTACTCAAACTCGATTCGATAAACTCGATTTATCAATTTTCAACCATATATGATATATTAATAATAAAATATTAAAAACATAAATTAAAAAAAAATCAATTAAGCTTGCCAACAACTCGAACCGAATTTCAAACTCGATTCGACTCGTTCTTTGAGTAATTCGAAATCAATCTTAATTCAAAAATAAACAAATCAAACTAAAATAATCATCGAATCGAATTCGAATAGTTCACAAATAACTTAATTTGTTTAAGTCTCTACGTGATACTATTATTAATTCTTTATTGTTCACTTCTTAATCCAAACCTAATATTTACTTTTACATCCGAGAACAAATAGACCTAACACCACCTAACTGAGTCCGTTAGACAACTACCGGAAAAAGAGAAGTACTTCTCTAGATAGAGGAACAAAGCAAGAGTCTTCCCCGATACATGGAAAGTAAATGAAACGATCATGACAAACACCTTCTCTTCATTTCATTAAAAAATATATATTTTTAAAGAAATAGAAAAACCGCCCAACATATGGAAATGAAATTTTGGAGACGATTCAACCAAAGAGAAAATCGGAGACCAAATAAGAGTATAATCCGGGCAGCAACGCCAAAAAAGTGCAAGAACATTCAAATTATTTTAATAACCCTATCAAAAATTTTGATGAGTAAGCATTATTTGTCATTCATGGTAATCTCATGTACTCATGGTATAGATGCAGAATACCAAACATATGTTATCTAACCAGGACTTGAACAGTGTTTTTATGTTTCCTTTCCTCGAAATAGTTCTTCGCCTGATTAGACAAACCTTAACTTGTAGCAGTATGAATCTATGTGATAACGGTAGGTGCAGATCGACCAGTGAACTCCTGCATCTTCGAAAGTTTTAGAGCAACCTCCACCTGATACCAAACGCAAAAGTCAGTCTAAATTTATATAAAGTAATCTAACATGGAACTATGGACGTTCAGACAGAAATTTAAGGAGATCTCACAAGAGGAGCAAGAGCGTCTTGGGAATCTCTTCCAGTTTTTGATGGATCCTTTTCGTACTGCTCAATGTAGAGTCGGATGGTTGCACCTACTGAACCAGTTCCAGAGAGACGGAAAACCTTTGGACAAGGTTGTGTAATCAAATAAATAAAGTTTCAATTAAAGCACTTCAGATAAACTCTAGAAAAAAATTTTCACCGCACTAGAAATTGACAAGATTTGCACAGATAACTTTCTATAGTTAAAACATGAGGCAGTTGAATTACCAATCGTGATCCATCCTCGAACAAGAACCGAATACCCTGATGCTTTGAAACAGAACCATCAACAGGATCCTTGTATTCAAATTCATCAGCATTGATAACATTTGACACATCGGATCGAGCCCCCTTTACAATACTGCATGATAAAAGGCACAAGATCTTAAAAAGAAACCAAAACATTTAACCGAGGAAAATCTTTAGGTGCAACGACGATGACAATTTTAATATATGCAATGCTCGACTTCTAAGTAACAGCTTAACTAATGTCATTCCTGAAAGTTGGCCTTGATTCCAAATAAGATCTTCAAACTAAGGTCCAAGAAATCAAGTCTTCAAGTTGAACGTGACTACTCAAATTTTGAGCATCACCGCAGGCTGCAAAGCTTCTAGACTACACCCAGATGACCCAAGTAATATGGTAACGTTTATTAAAAATCATAGAATGCAGAAAGGTACCATTTGTTGGCAATTTCACGCTTTGTATAACAAGCATAACTTTCGCACAAAAGTTTCATTCATTTGCTCGAAAAAAAAAACACTAGAATTAGAGCAATAATTTCTTTAGAGAAATGCACAAGAAATTATCATCACAACTATGGGCAAGGTAAACTAAACTTAGAATATAAACCTAAGATTCAAAGGAAAATTAGAAATAAACAAAATATACATTCACAATCCATGCAAAACCAACTTAGCTAAGCAACTAGTAACATGGGAAGGACCAATTAAATAGCAAGATTTACAAACTTTTAAACATAAAACCTAGCAGTATGGTTTTGAAAAAAGTAGTTATTTACAAATAATTTGAAGAAACACCATACACCGAAATGAAAGCCTTCAGCGAGTTCAAGAACACAATCAAGCTAGCAGGGATGGCTATGTATAGCAGTAACACCTAACCAATAAACACAGATAAAGGAGGAATGTTCTTTCAGTATCTGGCATATGGCAACTAATTAGAAGATAGTGCCACTTACAGCAATTACTCACTTAAAGTTGACTTTAATAGCATGAAATAAATAAATATATATATATATATATATATATATATATATATATATATACACACACACACACAAAACGCATGGCATTTCTCCAAAAGATACTATCAAACAGAGGCATAATTCCAGGAAGTGGTTTGAGTGGTTCTAAAATTAGTAAATACATACGTACGTATTAATTTCAGTAAGGGATGACTGCAATTTGACCAGATATGCCATTAAATCCTTTGCTGCACCAGCATCCACATTCTTCATGAAAGAAGATGAATTAGTTAATCCATTGGTACCTTTATGGCCAAACATAAAAACAAAATACAACAACGTTATACCTCATAGTCATATCGAGTATAATAGTGTCGACCATAGGTAGCCCAATGCTGACGAACTATATCCTCAACAGTCACAAGCTTATCCCCATTGAGATTTTCCTTGTTTTTATATGCAAGTATTGAAAGCCAGGCCAAAACAGCCCAGATTCCATCTTTCTCACGTATATGGTCAGAGCCTGTCCACAAGTAGCAGGTTTTGTAAGATTCTCATAGTATCAAATAGAGCTTATTTACTTCATACATAGGAACATCAAACACTTACCAGTTCCAAAACTTTCTTCTCCACAAATAGAACATAGTCCAGCATCCATTAAATTGCCAAAAAATTTCCAGCCAGTGGGTACCTAGTAAAGAACAGGTAAGTAGCTGCCTTATAATGATAAAACAGTGGCCAGCACCAAATATTATCAAATATCCTTTCCCACGAAATACCTCAAAAAATTTCAGTTTCAAGTGCTTAGCCACAACATCAAGGGCAGCTGAGGTCGGCATACTCCTACAAGTGGAAAATCCAGAATGTAATTATAATGGAGACAACTAGATAATTATGAATTAAGGCAATATGCAGGAAACACAATATTAGAGTTTCAATTGCGTAGAACATGTGTATATATAGGTGATTTTATTTATTAATTAGATTGAAAACATTACTGAAATTGTATTTGAGATTAAGTGGGTTTTAGATGCTAGAAGAAGCACATTATGCAAGCCTAAACACTAACACATCAAGGCATGCCAGAACACAGACCACCTTTTCTAACATTCAGAATTTCACATTTCAAGCTTCAGCAACAAATGATTAAGCATTTTTAGCATAGCCATGAGGTCTCATAAAGGGAGAAATAGTCTGACATAGCAGCTATGTATTATTTTGATCTATGAGATATATGGATCTACTTGAGCATGTCAAAGAGAAAAGAGATACAGACACTTTCAACTATTGTTTTCACCTTGTAAAGGATTCAATTGTAAAATCATCTTTTCTAGCTTTAGAGACAATAAACATGTTAGTTGTTTCAAATTGATAACCTTAGTCCAACATAGCTAGACACTTGCACCAGTTGAAATCCTATAGGAGCAGGTCAAAAATGTTACGCACAAAAAGGAAGTTAAAAAATGCAATAAAAACCTGGCAACTCCCTTCAAACCAGAAGAAAAGTAAGGAATTGCATCAACAGCATTGGCAGCTATGATGGCAACTGAATCTGATGGAGTGACAAAGAACCTAACAAAGCAAATAAGTTATAAGAGCAAATTCTAGGAGGTTAAAGTATTACTAAGATGTTACTAGATTTCGTGGACCACAACACTACCTTTTTCCCAGGATCATGTTTCGGTCAGCATCACCATCAGCAGCAGCACCAAACTCTGGTGGTTCAACGTCAGAGTTTGATTTTCCCAATCCCATGCGGGCAACCAACTCCTTTGCATAAGTCAGATTGGGATCAGGATGCCCTCCTCCAAAGTCCTCCTGATTTGCAATAAGCAAGCATTAACAAAGAAAAGTGTAATCCATTTAGATAAACACAGAAGCAACTCCTTAAAATTCTTCAATAACTTAAAAAGACCTTGGGTACACAGTTCAACAGTGAGCTTTCTTGTGCCCCAAGCTCTTCCACAAAGATGCGATTTGCATAAGCTCCAGCAACTCCATGCAGTGCATCATAGCTTCAATAAGAGGGGAAAGAGTTACACCTTTCAACCCGAGACTTTAAGTATATGCTAGAAAATAATGTTCCTCTGTGGAAAGGAAAAGGCTTATCTGCATACCAGAATGTAAACTTTGGGGATGAAAGCAGTTTGCAGATCAGCTCGAAGTCAAAAATTGACCTGGGCAATAGAGGCAAAAGGATTAGTATTTAGACTACATGCATACGCTGCCAGTATTAAAAACCCTGACTTTCTCAGAATGAACCAACAAGGAAACCAATAATAGGAAGAGAAATTATGTCGCAGAATTTTTGGCCCATGCAAGTGATTTTCTAGTGAGCTTTTAAGCATTGAATTTAAATTGAAATAATAATAACAAATCCAATCAAGGGAGGTAGAGAAAGATAGGAGAGAAAAAGAACAAAGATCACCATCCAAAAGATATATATTATATGATAGGTAAAAGCGTACACTCAGAGAAACAACTTACTTCATCAATTTCACATAGTCACTTGCTGAATCAAAAACCTCAACATCAAACTGTCCCTCAGGCCCCCCAAAGCTGGTAACACCAATTGCACTAATGTCTACCTGGATTATGAAATAGATTGACAACACTAATATTAAGGGAGAAAGAAAGAAAAATATTTTTCCAAGGATGCAAGACAAACATTTGGTAGATCTTCAGCAATCAAGTATTCTGTTATTGTTTTTGTGTTCTCAAAGATCTTATCAGTGATAGCCTCCGGAGCAGGTCCACCATTTTCCATGTTGTATTTAATTCCAAAATCCTGAAGTAAATAAACAAAAGCAAAAAAGCAATCATAAATCTTTAAAATGTTGAATATAAAAACAACTTTTAGAAAATAGACAAACTCAGTTTGGCCCTTCCTCATGAGGACCGCCAGGATTGTGACTAGCTGTCAAAATAAAGGCACCAGTTGCTTTGGATCCCTGGAATTGAAGTTTACAAGTAGAACCTTAATAAGTCAAACTTAAACATATTGACCAACTTCTCACTACAACACAATACTGGAAATATAACAAACATAATAACAGCAAGATGTGTGCAGCTGTAGAAATATTACTTACATCCGCACCAACCCTTTCACGTATTACAGCTGATACTGCTGGAGTTGAAAGCAATCCATTTTGACCAACCCATACACGCCTTACTCCATTTGCAGCTGACATCTTAATTATTATCTGTCAATTTAACAAAAGAAATTACCACACCGAGCAATTTTACACGATGGTTAATGACTGATTACCAAATGATACTATGATTTTCGAAAAGAATAACATCATTGTACAAGCGAACACTCTAGAAGCCTTCAATTGCATCCTTTATAACATATTATTTTGAGTTTCGGCACCAAAATTACATCATAATAATTGGACAACCAGAACATCCACTACATACACCGCATTCAGTACAATGCACATGTAGCAATTTATATGGCTATCTAAAAAAAAAAGCTGTCAAAGAGTAACTAGATCCTCAGACAAGTTTTACATAAGTTAAACTAAGTCCAGAAAAAGAACCATTAATTGCCTTAATTGCCATTGACAGATGAATCATTTTGAAGAACACTCCTTTAATCAAATAAAAAGAGAGATTGATTTTCTCTTTTGCAAGATGGTATGTATGTATGTTTGTTTGTCATTAGATTCATTAAGCGTATATGTGGAGCAACTTAGTCATGATAAATGTTGACTGCATCATAAAATACAGTATTAAAAAAAAAAAGAGATGGGGGGCAGAAGAGAATATTGTCACAAAAAATCATGAATTAATTATTCAATAAAAATTATCAGGGGCATAAAAGATGAAAAATATATGAATCAACCAGAGATTACTTTTACACATTTTTATGAGGGTTAGAACCAGTATCCACTAATATTAACATATCATGCAAGTAGAAAATGCAACAAAGAATTAGTAGTAATATCATGTGATAGTTTAAGAAAGTTTATCTGTAAATATATAACTCATCATTTAGATTCAACGAGATGTAGTACCTGAATAGCATCCTTCGAGAAATAACGACCATCACCAGAAACAACAAGTGTGGCACCTACAACCATAAACAGCCATTGTAATCCACTGAATGAATGTGACCAAGCAAATAAGATCTCTAAGACAATGAAATGAAACAAAACAAATAGTAATTCTTCCATCAGTTTTTTTCTTTTAGATATTTCAGAATTTCTCTTTCAAGGTAAGAAATGGATTTCTACCAAAAGAACTAATCAAACACTGGAGAAATTGAATTGAATATGCACTTCAATCATTATCCAACAAATTAGAACTTCATTTGGGCAAAGCATTAGATGAGGCCTGTGATGCTAGAAATTGAATTCATAGGCAATACAGAAATGCACCAATACTGTGTGTGTACTAACTTCATGCTCTTATCTGGGGTTAGGATAAAGATCTTAAATCAGAGCCATAGTGCTCTCCTCTTATACATAAACAGAAAAAGGACTAAAAAATTTGAAGATCCCCTGTGTCCCAAGTATTCATATTTAATACAAGGTTACATAGACACAAACTAGAATTGTTAAAATCGGAGTAAAAATCATGATAAATTCATGAATGTACTTTAATAAATAAAGCTCCTAACACTGGCTCTTCAGAACAAAGATTCTCACAGAAACAGAGCTGCAAAATCCAATTCTACTTTGGAGATACAAAAAAAAAAAAACACAAAACAAAACCATCTTCAAGCAAATGATACAACCAGAAGAACAGTTGTCTTTGGATGACATGAGCTAAATATCTTTCAAGATATAACTAGTACATTTTGTTGAATTACCCAAAGAATTTTCCATATCTCCCAAGTATATTTAGCGCACATACAATCCCTGTCATAAAAGTATCCTAATATTGCAAAGCATGTTCCATGCAAGCCTCACATATGTGGATGTACCTCAAATCAACCCTCAATTCCTAGCTTCTAAGTGCATACTTAATGTGTTTCATTACCCCTCTAAAGATAAAAAATAAATAAGACCTAGTAGATTTAGCATACAAAAAGCCAAAGCATAAATGAAAAAACCTCTACCTCTAACTTTCTCTGGTGTAAGGGCATTGAATGTTGACTGAACGAAATTTTGCAAATAATGAGGTTGAATAAAAACTTTCACCTGGAAAAATGAAGTCACCAAACCATTCCATTAAACAAACAAGTAAAGCATTAAGAGAGGAATACTGTAAGAAAACTATATAAAATATAGGGATTATCAAGTACTATTATTTTCTAAAATAGCTTCCAGAGTATTAAAACAGAAAATTATAAGGGTCAACAGGCATCCATTACATAAACAATTGTAGAATCATTCACTCATAGAAATATAATACTACTACAAAATAATCCACCCGAAACTATATTTAATATAGTTATTAAAATCAAAAACAGAACTATGATGTGAAAGAGATGGAACTAAAAGGAATCAAGAACTAAAATTTGACACATTATTAGACGTCTAAATATAAAACAAGAGAAATCTGACTATCAATTCAAGCCCTCAATGACCAAGGAAGAAACTTTTGTCAAAAAAAAAAAGAAAACTAAATAAACTTAACTAAATAATAAAGAAACTTGATTCAGATCCTACCTATAAAAGAAAAGGAATATAAATCATGATTAAGTTAAAATTTTAAAAAGAGCAAATAAATCAGCACCGAAAATGATAAGATTGTAGTCCTTTTTCAATGTTATATAGTGTAGAATTACAACTTATCTACAAAAATGAAGTTTGTTTTATTTTATGAGATCTGATTCAATGAGAAGCACTTGCATGCATCAATCAAACAGATCAAATTGATCAAAACTTTTAGATCGGGGTGATCTAAATTCTAAAACAAGGGATCGAGGTATCAAATAAAAATCAAATTAAACGAAATGGACAAAGATTAAGAAGCAAAAACCTTCTTACGGAGGCCAGAAGTTCCAGGCTTCTGGCCATCGAACGGCGCTGTTGACACTTTCGACACCTTGAACACCATTTTTGCTTCTTTCTCTGATCAAAAACACAGCTCAGATCAATCGATCTATCAGTCCACCCACGAATCTGTTAAATCTTAACAATCAAAAGCTAAAAATAAAAAAAAGTGAAAATTGAGAAAGAGAGAGATGGAGCTCACTCGTTGGATAGACCAAAGCGGAATGCGTTACTATTTAGAATACAAAGCTGGCAACAGGAGGAAATGACGGGTGTTTATTATTTTATTTTATAGTATTATTCCGCTCTCTTTTTTCCTTTGTTCTGTTTTTTCCAGAGAGTGTGATTTGTGAAGCTATGGGCTATGGCTATGGCAATGGTAACGAGCGAGTTGGAACGATGCGATTGGATAGAGGGGAATTTAAAACCTCACGAATTTTTTTCTTTGTTTGTTTGGGACGAACGAGTCCTTCGCTTTCCCCAAACGAGAGATCTACTTCAAACTTTTGACTGTTGTAATATTCCTCGTCTTATTTTAACTTTTCTTATTACAACTAAAATTTGGTACGTTCTGGAAAAGATATAATTAGAAAAAAAAAAAGAGGAGGATATTTTGGAAGTTGATATGACAAAGTCTACCCGTATTAGGCCAGGCCCAATAGCGTCAGAGATTACCACATGGCGAAGACTCACTGGTCCACGCGTCAATCGACGACAGAGGCAAAGCACGTCACACCTGTCGCTGGGCAACAGGCTCTTTGTCCCACGTGGCATTCGGCGAAAGAGGTAAAGGTATTTTAATCATACCTGCCGCTCCGCGACAGGCCCAAAGTCTATCGCCTGCAATCATGAGGCGACGCATGGCGCTCATATACCTATCGCCTGGCGACAGATCCACAGCCCGTCTCCTATAGTCATATGGCGACACGTGGCGCCTGATCTCGGCTCCCGCGAGCGATAGAACCCTGGCGCCACAGTGTACCACGTGGTGTGAGTCTCTCGCCGGCGACAGGCTCCAAGTGCTTCTGATTTTCTAGGAATTTGTGTTATATTGAGACACAAACTCTTAGCAAGATGATAGACTTATCCTTAAACAATTAACCTAGGATGTTGGCCTATCAATAGGCCCCCAGGTACAACTTTATTCTCTAATTTTTTTTTTACTACTGGCTTTTACGTTTCCCAATATTAAAGACCTTTTTGCTGACTTAAGCATCGGAGTGTCTACGCAGGGAACCACCCCTGCGTCTCTCTGACTTTTCTTGTTTTATAGAAGCTTCTTGGAGACACGTGGAGACTAAGTACGAATATCGACGTCAGCATACTTTTATTGTTGTTTTGTGCAACAACAATTGGCGTCGTCTGTGGAAAACGTATAAAAAGCCAAGATTTTCTAAGATGGTGATAACAAGATCTACAAACGTAAGGACCGGAAGTGAGGAAAACTCTGTGAGCTCCCCTGAACAACAGATTCGCCAGACAAACCAGGTGAACAGGGAGGAAGAAAGAATTACTGTGTCGGCGGCAGAATTTGAAGCTCTAAGGCGACAGAGCGAAGAAACTACCCAAGCGCTGCGAGCCATTGTGGATCTATTCCAAGGAGTTCTCCCGACATTGGATCTACCGCCTGCCGTGGAGAACTTAGTAGGAGGTACAAATAGAGGTGTCCCACCGCAGATGTTTGGGCGAGAGGAGGACATGACAGCGGTAGACTCCTCTCGTCGGCGAGAGGTTCCCCAGGTGGAAGAGCACGACATTCATCAGGGTGCGGCAGGACTGGGGAGCGGCAGGCATGTCGCAGGCACCCAGCGAGAGACTGAGGAAGCATATGGCTTAGAGCCTGCGATAGGGGTCAGGCGACAGGGTAGCGAGAGGCTTGTCGCAGGAACCCAGTGAGAGAATGAAGAAGCAGTAGAGTTAGAGCCTGCGACAGGGGTCAGGCGACAGGTTCCACATGTAGTGCGACAGATGTCTGGGCGACAGGACGTTGACCGGGCGACAGGGTCTACCACCCACTACCATGACTTATCAAATTTTGATAGTGCTAACTTAGACCATGGTATTGGAGGTGCTGGAAAGAACGGGGTCGAAGATCAAAGCACTTGGGGAACCGGATCGGAGTTTGACCCCACTTGGTGCACGCAAATGGTACGAACAAACGCACCTCAAGCTCAGGGCAAGGAAGTAGTAAGAGACCTACCTGATTCGTCTCATGCCTGAAATCAGCTTGCTCCCCCCGTGGACATGAAGAAGATGATAGAACAGGTACTGGAAGAGAAAAAGTTAGTGTCTGCAGAAGAGAGCCAGAGGAGGAGAGTACCGTTCTGCACAACCATCATGCAAAAACCTCTGCCCCCAAAGTTCAAAATGCCGCAGATGACCGCCTACACTGGAAAGACGGACCCCTACGACCATATGCAAAACTATGAGGCACTAATGTTGTTACATGGATGGGAAGACGAGATAATGTGTAGAGCCTTTTCCCTAACTCTGTCCGGACATGCGATGAAATGGTTTAATAACCTGCCCGAAGGGTCCATTATCTCTTTCGACCAACTGCAAAGTGAGTTTCTTAAGGCGTTTGTGGTCAATAGTCAGAGAAGGAAGGAATCGACCTATTTGCTCACTATTAAGCAAGGAGCTAAAGAGTCATTGAAAGGTTATGTGGATCGGTTCAGAGATGCTACTTTGGAGGTGCGAGATCTGCAAGTCGGTATAGCCGTGGCAGCCATGTTACAGGGGACAAGATCTGAGAAATTGCAAGAATCCTTGTCGCTAGATTAGCCAACAACCATCTCAGACCTACTTTCCCGCGCACATAAGTATGTAACCCAGGAGGAAGTAATGAGAATGGTGGCGATTGGAGAAACTAAGGATGGAAGGAAACGAGGAAGAGAGGTCACTGAAGCATCTTCAAGCCAACTGAGAAAGTTTGAGAAAGCTCCCGCACTGAAATACAATTCCTATACCCCACTCACCGAATCTCGAGCTTCAGTATTTGCAGCAATTGAAGGATCAGGGCTTATACAGACTCCAAAAAAGACATCAGGGAATTTGGGCCGTGATTTAAGGTCATACTGCGATTACCACTCAGCACATGGTCACACAACTGAGAAGTGTAGGGAGCTAATGAATCAGCTAGAAAAGCTAGCACGAGAGGGGAAAATAAACCGTTTCGTATGGAGAGGTGATAGAGCTAACTATCCTGCACAAAACAGAGGAAACAATTTCAGAGATAGAAGAGGTGAAAACAGAAGCCCTGTCAGGCGAAATGAAGGGGAAAGAAGAGACGGTGCCAGAAGGGTAGAAAGAAGGAATCGAGAGGAAGATAATGAACCCAATGGGCCAGCTATTAACGTGATATCCAGGGGTGAGTCGTTAGCCGGCACTTCTTCCTCGTCTCGAAAGACCTACGCCCGACAGGCTTATCAAATTAATTCGGTAATGGAGGAAAAGCATGATGAAGAGCCCATCACCTTCACGCCAGCCGACAGAGGTGATGTAGTGATCCCTCATGATGACCCAATGGTGATTTCGGCAGTAATAGCAAAACACCTAGTGAGTAGCATCTTAGTTGATAATGGGAGTTCGGTAAATTTGATTTATTGGAGTTGCTTTGAGAAAATGAACATCTCCAATGATAGACTGAAGCCAGTAACCACACCGCTGTATGGCTTCTCAGGAGAAAAAGTGAAGGTGGAGGGCGCAGTTCAGCTACCTGTAACATTGGGGGAAAGTTCGAAGTGTGTCACTCGACAAGCGTTATTTATGGTGGTGAGATCAGCTTCCGTAGCATACAATATGATCCTTGGGCGGCCATTGTTAAATGACATGAGGGCGGTGGTGCATCCCTGCTATTTGTTAATGAAGTTTTCGACTCCCCGCGGTGTTGGACAAGTACGGGGAGATCAAAGGAAAGCCAGGACATGTAATGTCGCATCCACCACATGTAAAGGGATTCAGAGGAAGGAAACCCTTACGATCGAAGAAAAGCCTAAGCCGAAGCCTGATGAGGAAATGGAAGCAATCCGGTTGGATGAGAAAGATGAAGAAAGAGTAGTGTACGTAGGAAGCCAATTGCCTGAAGAAGTAAAAAGGGAGATAGTCCGATGCTTAAGAGAGAATTGTGATGTGTTTGCATGGACCCCAGCTGATATGCCTGGAATAGACCCTAAAGTTATTTGCCATCGATTGAACGTAATCTCAGGGGCAAAGCCGATAAAACAGAAGAAGAGGAATTTCGCTCCAGAGAGGCAACTGGCAATAAACGAAGAAATCTCGAAGCTGTTGCAAGCAGGATTCATCAGAGAAGTTAATTATCCCAAATGGTTGGCTAATGTTGTGATGGTAAAGAAAACCAACGGGAAATGGAGAATGTGTGTGGACTTCACAGATCTGAATAAAGCTTGTCCTAAGGATTCGTATCCACTACCTCGAATGGACAAGTTGGTAGACGAAACTTGTGGTTATGAGTTACTTAGCTTTTTGGATGCCTTTTCGGGGTACCACCAAATCATGATGCATCAAGATGATTAGGAGAAGACCTCGTTCATTACCGATGGTGGGACTTATTGCTACTGAGTGATGCCCTTCAGTTTAAAAAATGCGGGTGCGACCTAACAACGCATGGTAAATAGGGTGTTCCAAGACTTGTTGGGCAACACCATGGAAGCTTATGTTGATGATATGATCATCAAAAGCCGACAGGGGGAATCACATGCCAAAAAAATGACTAAGATATTCAATGTGCCGCGACAATACAAGATGAAGTTGAATCCCAACAAATGCTCATTCGGGGTGAGATCTGGAAAGTTTCTGGGATTCATGATCACTAACCGAGGGATAGAGGCTAATCCCGAGAAAGTTCAAGCTATTTTGGACATGAGGCCGCCTAATACAGTAAGAGAAGTCCAAAGGCTAACAGGAAGAATAGCAGCCTTGAGTCGTTTCTTGTCCAAATCAGCGGAAAGAAGTCTACCATTTTCCAAAGCGATAAAGGCAGGAAAGAACTTCAAGTGGACGGAGGAGTGGAACGACGCCTTTGAAAGGTTGAAAAACTACTTGAAAGAGTTGCCTCTGTTATCCCGGCCACATCCCGGAGACCACCTCCTTATGTATCTCGGTGTAGGAGAGAAAGCTGTAAGTGCAGTCCTACTAAGGAAAGATGGGGATAGAGATTGCCCGATTTATTATGTAAGCAAAGTCCTACTAGATGCCGAGGCAAGATACCCCTTAGTTGAAAGAATAGCTTTATCCTTGGTAATGGCAACTCGGAAATTACGACCGTACTTCCAAGCTCACTCGGTGACTATCTTAACAGACCAGCCCCTCAAGCAAATACTGCAGAAACCAGAACACTCCGGGCGTCTGATTAAGTGGGCTATCAAATTGAGTGAATATGACATTCACTTCCAGCCTCGCCAAGCAATAAAAGGACAGGCATTGGCAGATTTCATTATAGAATGCACTGGCCAAAAGACACAAGAGGAAACAGAGTTAGTCTGGTGGAAATTATTTGTTGATGGAGCTCGTAACATGGACGGCAGTGGAGCTAGAATTGTGTTCATATCGCCTGAAGGGGAAACCTATGAGTATTCCCTACGTTTCGATTGAGTACGAAGCATTGATAGCTGGGATGAGACTTGCTGAGAAACTAGGAGTTAGCAACTTAATGGCACATAGCGATTCACAATTGGTGGTAAACCAGTTCTCGGGTGAGTATGAAGCAAGAGAACCCACCTTAGTCCCTTACTTGCAGAAGGTACAATTGCTGGCACAGTCGTTCAAGCACTTCCAGCTGACTCAGATAAATCGAACAGAGAACAACCATGCAGACGCTCTTTCGAAATTGGCTTCTTCCAGGAGGATCAAAAGGGGTATGGTCAAAGTGGAATCCCTCGCTAGACCAAGCATTGAAGAAGAAGATGTCTGTGATGTCGAAATCGGAGGCGATTGGAGAAGCCCAATTAAAGATTACATACTGGGGGGCACACTCCCCACTGACAGGGACGAAGCTCGAAGGCTGAAATTAAAAAGTGCCAGGTTTACCGTGGTAAAAGGGGAACTCTATAAACGGGGATTCACAATGCCCCTGTTGAAGTGTCTAGGGCCCCAACAGGCTGAGTACACCTTAGCTGAAGTTCATGAGGGAATATGCGGTGAGCATTTGGGTGCTCGAGCCTTGGCCTCAAAAATATTGCGCTCAGGGTTTTATTGGCCTACACTGAGAAAGGATGCCACAGACAAAGTGAGAAGATGCGAAAAATGTCAGAAGTTCGCTCCCATAACTACCGCGCCTGTTTCGGCTCTTCAGAACACTCTCCAACCAACTCCATTTGCACAATGAGGACTAGATATCCTGGGGCCTTTTCCCCTAGGCACAGGACAAAGGAAGTATTTGCTTGTGGCCACAGACTACTTTACCAAATGGATAGAGGCCGAGCCTTTGGCCACAATTTCTGAAAAAAAGGTGGAAGCAATGGTGTGTAAAGAAATAATTTGCCGATTCGGGATCCCCCGTGTGATAAATGCAGATCATGGAAAGCAGTTCGACTGCGATGCTTTTCGAAATTTTTGTAGTGGCCTGAAGATTCTTCTAAGAATATCTTCTGTGTCTTACCCACAGGCCAATGGACAGGCAGAGGTGAGCAACCGAACTATACTGCACAGGTTGAAGACTAGACTGGACAAGGCAAAGGGAGCATGGGTAGATGAGCTTCCCAGTGTCCTATGGGCCTACAGAACGACAAGCAAAGTATCAACAGGTGAAACACCGTTCAATTTGGTATATGGCACTGAAGCTCTCATCCCAGTAGAAATTGGAGCTGAGTCACCCCGGTTGGTCCCCTACATCGAGAACTCAATTCTCAAGGACTAAGGGAGAATCTAGACCTACTAGACGAGTTGAGAGACAAGGCAAAAGTGAGGCTGGCTGCTTACCAACAGAGAGTAGCCACTTATTACAATGCACGGGTCAAGAACAGAGAAATGCAAGAAGGAGACCTAGTGCTGAGAAAGTCAGCAATCACAAATGCCCATAAGGAGGATGGAAAGCTACGGGCTAATTGGGAAGGACCATACAGAATCAGAAAGATGGTCGGACCTAGCACATGTACCTTGGAAACATTACAAGGAAAGAAGATCTCAAAGACTTGGAATGCCAACCATCTCAAGCTATATTGGCAGTAAACATTGTAATTTTTGCTTTTTGATTCTTGTCTTTACTTTTCCATCTATTGCTACATCACTTTACAGATGTTATTATTTTTCTGATTCATGAATAAAGGCCAGCCAATCATTTCCTATATTCTCTAACGCAATATGTGAGACAGATTATGTGTTACAGGAATTAAAATGAGGCAACAGCTGGCAAACTAAAAGTTCCTAAGCGAAAAATGCGCGAGACGGGCAAAAACAAAGTCCCTAAGCGAAAAATGCGCGAGACGAGCAAAAACAAAGTCCCTAAGCGAAAAATGCGCGAGACGGGCAAACTAAAAGTCCCTAAGTGAAAAATGCACAAGACGAGCAAACACAAAGTCCCTAAGCGAAAAACGCGCGAGACGGGCAAACAAAAAGTACCTAATCGAAATATGCGCGAGACGGGCAAAAGACCAGTCCTTAATATGAAACGTGCGTATAAAAGGTAAAGGTACAAGCTATATAGCAAGTTACGAGGTACGTTACAAAATTTTCGGATTCATATGTTGCAATAAGTTGACAAATTATGATTAAACTTTGTAGTTTTTAGTCTTGATTATTCTAATAAGTCCTTAAGCGAAAATGACATGAGATAGGCACACCGCTCGAGAAAAGTACATCTTTGCACAAGACTGAAAATGCTGTGTCAAATTAGAACTTGGGGAGCAACATGGTATCAAAGTATACAAAATATTCGCATAAACAACAAGAAAGAGCTACAAAATGAAGTTACAGAATAAAACGGTACTTTTTACTCAAAAATTTGTACAAGTGCTGAAAGAGCTACAGAAAGAAGAAATACTTTTCATTCAAAATTAATCTGTACATAGGAGTTAACAAACAAAACAAAAAATACTAAATTCTAATCCACGGCAATGACCGAGTCAGGTGGCTGAGAAGGCGCCGCATCGGCACTAGCATCTTGAGAAGCTTGAGGGTCAGAAACTGGAGGATTCGAAGCATTAGGATCTTGGGGAGCCGAAGAAGCCATCCCGGGAGAAGGAACATCACCTAATGGACCCACCACAGCGTCAGAGTCTAGCACGGGATCAATGGCTGCAGAATCCGAAATTCATCGCTATCCAACCCCAGCAGTGCTTCAATAGACTCAGGCTGATCACCCGCCTCGACAGGCTCAGAAACATTACGAACTGCTGGAAGCTCAGATCGATCAAGTGCCTCGGAAGACTCAGGTTGATGCTGCGGCTGTCGAGGAGGCCATGGACCTTCAAGATTGTCCAACTCATCTACGGCCCCCTCCGCTAAGTAGGCCTCTGGACCTTGTGAGTCAAGCTCATAGTTGTTCCAAGAAGGGGCGTCATAGTACTTGGCCTCCTCAGTAAAGAGTAACTCGGGAAAAGCCTCATTAGGTCGGTGCTTCTCCAGCCAAGAACGAGCCAGATAGAAACCATACTTAATAAATCCAGTTGCAAACTCTGTCTTCTTGTCAAAGCAATGCTGGGACAAGCGATATTCGCGAACGGCCTCGATCCGAGCCTCTCTTTGACGATCCAGTACGTTGTGCAGCTCCTCAATAGCCTCATCTTGCTGCCTCTCCATAGCTCCCCGATCATCAACGGCCTTATTGTAGGCTTCTTGGTACCCTTGAAGGAAACAACCTTCGCTTGCTCTTCCTGGAACCTCTGCTCGAGATCAGCATATTTTTTATTCATCTCCTCCATCCTCTGGACGTAAGGACGAAGCTGGCCAACCTCGTTTGCAAGCTCCATTCTCTGCTCACGAAGCTCGCGAATATCTCTTTCAGCTTGCTCCCTGAAAGCCCGATGTCGGGCATTGACAGCCGCGATTTGTTGAGCCGACTGATAAGACGAAAAAACAGAAATTAAAAAACAGGGAATTAATCATCACCAAACGAGCACAAGAACTCTTACCTTCATAGCGAGATAATCAGAATTATCCTCCGCTTCAGGGATGTTTGCGAAAAGCCCCGCCTCGTCGCGAGGAAGAATGGTGCTCCAGGCCAAACGAGATGCTATCCCGGCATCCTCAATACTATCGTTGTCGTTTACTCCAGGATAGGTCTGGAAATCCTCCCCACCGACGACGACCCCGCTATCAACCGTATAGCGCCTCAAAGTAGGGTCGACCACCTTGGGTAAGACTGGTCTTGCGGGCATTGAGGCTTCAATGATCAGCCTCTTTTTGTATTTGCGCCTAGGCTGGCGAGGAGCCGACCTACCCTCAGCAACACGAGAGCCACCTTCTTGAGGGACTGGATCACTCCTTTGGGACTCGGAGCTCTCGCGATCGCCTGAACCTCGATTAGAGACAAGAGGCCTCTTCCGTTTGTTTCTCCCGGCCTCTTGTGTAGGACGGCTGGACTCACCAGTAGCGGGAGGAGGAGGAGTAGGAGCGCGAGCCGGTCCAGAAAGGGCTCCAATTGGCGACCGAGGAGGAGGATCCGCTTGAGCAGCAACGTTGGCATCCCTCTTACGCATCAAATCTCGGAAGTTCATGCCTGCACGATATATAAAGAAAAGATTAGCCGACCAAGTGAAACATCACGCACATGTATACAAGAAACAAAAAAAGGGATGGAAAACCTAGAAAACCACCAAAGTCCTCTAAACTATCCAGATTCGAATCCAACGAAAAATCAACGAATGGACTCCCAAAGGCATCAGCCTGAGCCCATTCAGGGCCATCCCCTGAATAACCACTAGTACCCGGAGCCTCAGGGGTCTCGTCCTCCGAATCTAAAGAGGACTCATCTACAAGACGACCCACGGGGGTAGATGCTTCTGCTACTAGGACCGGGGATGACTGACTAGGGCCAGCATCAGATAAACGAGGAGTTGTAGGCAGGTTAGATGGGGCAGCAGAAGTTTCAAGAACGGTCTTGCTTACGCCCCAGCCGGCAGCGGCAATGTTTTCCGGGGTTAGAAGAGAAAATAAATTACGCTCCCCGGCAGAACAGATTTGCCGAATAGGCTCGCCAAATTGGTCTCTTAAAATTTCCGTCCTAAACCTGTCCGAACGCTGTGAGTGGTCAGAGGTATCACGATTCCATCTAGAGCGAATCTGCAGATCGCTTGGAATCTCGACAACGACCCACTCGCTCTCAAAACCACGCAATTTATTGGGGAGATCCGAGAAAATTTTGTTATTAGGAAACTCGCCGACTGTTAACCGTTGAAGAGAGAACGTTATCACTCCTTTCAGCCTACGAACTCTAAAAAAGGCGCTTAAAAGGGGGACCGTTGGAACGATACCCAGATGATGACACACTATAGAAAACGCTACCAGCTGAGCCCACGCATGGGGGTGGAGTTGACACGGGACGATGTCCTTGTATCTAAGAAATGCTTCGCCAAACTCCGGAAGAGGGAAGCGAAAACCAAAAGACAAAGATGCCTCATGGACGGCCACACCACTTCTAACCAAGTCAGGCATGATCTCCCCTTGCACTGGGAGTCTATAGCCATAACCCGATGGAAGAGGGAAACGAGCCCTAATATTCTCTAAATCAGTATTTGTCAAAGAACACATAAGACCACCTGTCTTAAGTGTTTTACCCAGGCGTAGCAAGGACATGGCAAAAGAAGAAAGCAAAAACTACCCGGCGACAGACCTACTAAAAAGACACTTGCGGAAGACTAAAACTCTACGCGGAAGATAAAATCACCTACCGGAGACCAAAAACTAGTGCGGTAGGCGAACATATAAGGCGACAGGGGTATACTTACTGATGATAAGATAAGCGAGAGACTCCAGGCGTGAGAGCGAAAGACTCTTTGTGGCGAAAGAACGAAAAAATGGACGACAGACGACTGCTCAGAGGTTTTCTCGTGCGCTCTCTCGTTGGGTCCCAGCAGTTTATATAGCCGCGACAGGGAATGCCAAACGTCGCGCCTGATTACACCTGTCGCAATGTAGAATTTTTCACCTGCAAAAAATACCAAAGAAATTGCAAAAGAACAAAGAGAACTACTAATTGTGGGCTGAGGCCCAAAAACATATATTTATACTCTCTTGGTTGGAGAAATCCAACAAGAGAGTGGGGAGCAATTGATATGACAAAGTCTACCCGTATTAGGCCAGGCCCAATAGCGTCAGAGATTTCCACATGGCGAAGACTCACTGGTCCACGCGTCCATCGGCGACAGAGGCAAAGCGCGTCACACCTGTCGCTGGGCGACAGGCTCTTTGTCCCACGTGGCATTCGGCGAAAGAGGTAAAGGTATTTTAATCATACCTGCCGCTCCGCGACAGGCCCGAAGTCTATCGCCTGCAATCATGAGGCGGCGCGTGGCACTCATATACCTATCGCCTGGCAACAGATCCACAGCCTGTCTCCTATAGTCATATGGCGACACATGGCGCCTGATCTCAGCTCCCGCGAGCGACAGAACCCTGGCGCCACAGTGTACCACGTGGTGTGAGTCTCTCGCCGGCGACAGGCTCCAAGTGCTTCCGATTTTCTAGGACTTTGTGTTATATTGAGACACAGACTCTTAGCAAGATGATAGACTTATCCTTAAACAATTAACCTAGGATGTTGGCCTATAAATAGACCCCCAGGTATAACTTTATTCTCTAATTTTTTTTTACTACTGGCTTTTACGTTTCCCAATATTGAAGACCTTTTTGCTGACTTAAGCATCGGAGTGTCTACGCAGGGAACCACCCCTGCGTCTCTCTGTCTTTTCTTGTTTTACAGAAGCTTTTTGGAGACACATGGAGACTAAGTACGAATATCGACGTCAGCATACTTTTATTGTTGTTTTGTGCAACAACAGAAGTATTTTGAGATAAAATTGATAAAATTTTTTATTATTGCTTTTTCTTTTTTTTCGGTACATACTATAACTTTTTTGTTTTCTGTTACGATTGACGACTTTTTGCCATACTTTCATATAATAGTTTCAATAAAAAAATACGTAATTTAAAAATAAAATAATAAAACTTTTGTTACAATTTTTTATTATGTATTATAAATTTTTTTGTATTAATTCGTTTAATAAATTCAATAATAAGACAATTAGGCTTTGATTAATCAACGCTAGTAAGTGTCGATGGGCAATGCTGTCCTAATCTTGCATATGTTTTCAAGTTAAAATTAAATATTAAATGTTCAATTTTCTTTTCTTTTTTTTTGTCATGTATAAAGCTTCAGACGGAACACTAACTGCACAATGCAAACATAGCAAGCTTTCTGCTATACAAGGAAAAACTAGAAAAGAGGTATTCAGCAACTCAAAACAGCCTTTCCTTCCAAAGTAAACTAATTCTCAATTGGTGCAAGAAGTCCATCTTTGTCTAGAATTCCAAACAGTGATTATGCAACGGTCTATTCCAACAACATCTACCCAATCTGCTGCTTAATTAGCATTTCTACTAATCAACTAAACTCTTAATGGGAACTCAAAGTGATATAATATTTATTTCTTATATTAAATCAACAAAATTATTTCAAAAATTTCAATTAAAAAAATCAAAATGAAAACTAAAGATAAAAGGGAAAATTATATGTAATAGGGGAAAAAATTGAAAACACCATTAGGATGCGAGAATGAAATTCCAAATAAAACTCTCAGTTTGCTCTTTACAATTCAATTTTTCATTATTTTAAGACAAAAATACCCAAAATCTTTGTATCTCGCTAATTCTAGATTTTAAATCCCAAATTTGCAAATTTTAAAAATAAATAAATAACTTTAAACACTTGAAAAATAAGAAGTTTGGTGTGATTGTGAATGTTCAAAATTATTTTTTAAAAGGAAGGTATGTTATATATTTTTTTGGGTTTATTTTAATTTTGTGAAAAAAAAAAAAGAAAATCTAACTAACCTCAAAATTTTTTGGCAAAAAAAAAAAAACTAACCTCAAAATTCATGAGACTTTTGTGCCTTGACTGCCCCGCGAAAGAAGGCCGACGTTTGCCTCTTTTTTTGCAAAAAATTAAAAAACAAAAAACAAATATCATACCAGTTTTCTCAAAAAATAAAATTAAAAAGAAAAAATTAATTTAGAAACATATCTTGAGATAGTGTGGTGTGGCAGTGACTGAGATAGAAAGTATGGTATAGCAGTGAATGATTTTAATAGATTTTGTTGAATTTGAGAATTTTTGAGTGTAGGGTTTTGATTTAGAAAATAATAGATTTTGAGAATGAATTTTGAAGGAAGTGGATTGAGGTTGGCCAAGTGTAAGTTATTAATTCTACAATGAACATAAGCGTAAGATAGCTATCTTATCAAAACTGAGACATAAATTAATCTCTTGCAAACTTATCATTACTTTTAAACACGTTTACCAAATTTTATCCTTTTCAACAATTTCAGAGTTAGTATCTAATGTCAACCGAATTAAGAACTTCAAGATCACATAATCACAAAACCTAAAATACCGACAAAGGTCGTAATATGAGATTATAGAAAGACCCACAATTAGTTCATGCTTATTGAAAGACTCTACAAACTCAAAAACATCGCCTAAACTCACAATTACGATCAAGAGGTATGTTGATTCAATTAGAGGAAAAAAAAACATTGTAAGGAGATTATCTAGGAATGTAAACAAACAAAACGTTCAATGAACATTTCATAAATATGTTCAGTTTATATTCGTTTATTAAAACTTAACAAATGATCACAAATAGAGGTATGTTTTGTTTATTTATGTTCGCAAACAAACTCATTTAATATTTGTTTAAAACTTATTCGTTTAATGAATTATCTAGGGCTTGTTTGGATTGGCAGTGCGATTGGTTCCAGTGAAATTGAAAACAGCGGTGGCTGTGAGAATTAGTACTGTAGCAATGAGTTTGGGTCCTGTAGCGATGAGATTAAAATTAGTAGTGGGAAGTGGTGGCCGTGAGGTGAAGTGTGGTTGGAATTAAAAATGGCCATTAAGGACTTTAGATTAAAATTTATATATTTTAAAATTAATAAGTTAATAATTGATTTAAAATTATTTAATATATCAAATAATAATTTTGAAAATAAATATTTCAAAAATATTTGTATATAAATTTTAATGTAATATAACATTAAAATTTTTATTCAATAAATAATGATATATTATGTGAATTATAATGTGTTTTAATTTTTTGTAAAAAAAAGTTTAATAATTACATGTTGCAAGCAGTAGATAGTGGCGATGGCAACAGGTAGCAGTAAGAGATGGTGATGAGTAAACTTGCTCAAGGGCCAAGTTATCAGCCCAAGCCAGAAGGTCCGTTTGAAATTTGGTCAAGCTTGAACAAAAATATCTGATGAAATAATCGAGCTTGGGCAAAATTTTTAGGCCCTTTTAAAAATCAAGCCGAGCTTCGGGCATGACCTTTCAAAGCCTGGGCCCGACCTGACCCGGCTCAAATTTATAATTTATAATTTTTTA
Organism: Heritiera littoralis; assembly: GCA_031772115.1. Classification (NCBI taxonomy): domain Eukaryota; kingdom Viridiplantae; phylum Streptophyta; class Magnoliopsida; order Malvales; family Malvaceae; genus Heritiera; species Heritiera littoralis. The sequence goes on along the minus strand of JAPDPK010000008.1, from coordinate 8,182,038 downwards.
TATTTCTTTTTTAATATTAATTAAATTTTTTATATATATTTACTAAGTATAATATAATTATATGTATATGAAACATTATTGATTAATAAACATGATTATAAATATTTAATATGGAAATTGATATACAAATTTTGACAAATTAAATTAAATTTTAAAGGGTATAAAATAATAAAAAAAACAAATAAATAAAAATTAAAATATAAAAAAATATTTTCGGATCGAGCCGAGTGTAGGCTCGGGCTTGCAGTATAAAAATAAAAAAAGGATTGGACAAAAAATCAAGCCTAAATTTTCGGGTCGGATCGAACTTGGGCATACATAAAATTTATTATTATCTGTCATGGGCCCGGCTCGACCCATGATCAGGTTTAGTGATGAGGCTAGTTACAGCGGCTGCAGAGTGATATTCAGAAATGGGGAAAGATGGGAAAGAAAATGATGCAAAAAGGAGTAACATAAAATATTTAGTAAGGTTAAAATGGTAAAAAAAAATTATTTTTAAGAGCTGCAGAATGCGTTTTACTCCTTGGAATTTGAGTCAAAACGTGCTGTGGCTTGGCTACTCAAATAGGTTCTCACGGCACGTTGAAACACAAAAAACGCACTGCAATCCAAACTAAGCCTTAGTATTTGTTTATTGTTCCTATAATAATAAATTTTTACAATTACATATATATTCATATAGAGCTGTTAAATGAGCTGCCCGACCCATCTGCAGGATCGCCTGTAACAAACTTGTTTTAAACAGACTGGATTAGGCCAACCTGCATTTTTTGCGGGCCTCAAAAATAAAGGTCCTAACTCTTATATGTTTAGTCCACAGGATAACGGGGAGACTTGCATACCAAACTATCAATTTATCACTACAAAGAAAAATCACACAATAATTTCATAAAAAAAATATAAATTGCTTTCAAGAACACACACAGGGAAAAAGAACTTTGTTATCTTACAAATATTAGAACGTTTTGCATTAATTATAAATCTAGCATTATTTAATAGATCAAACATAGATACTTTGTTTTATAACAATACGCCAAGACATTTATGTTTTCCTATTTAGTACTAAAACTTATATTTCACATTTAAGATCCACTAAAATTCTTTAAACATAAAAAATTTGAAAAGTTGTTTAAAAAATCACGAATTAAATAAAAATGAAAAATTAAGAATTTTAGATTGTGGTTGAGACTTGGGAGTGGTGAGTATGAGAGAGAGCAAGATAATGAATGGAAGCATACTTCATTTGACATGAGAAAATGGGCCAAGCTACATACTCATGGGTTTGGTCCACGCTGATCACAGACTGAATGAATTGAGTTTATTGTACTTGTATTTAAACGAACTTACATTTTAAAGGCGAGAACACTCAAATATAGGCGGATGAACGGATTGACTCGCAAACTTGCCATTTGGAGAGCTCTAACTTATATGTCATTGTAATATATAATTATTAAATTTTATATTTACATTGGATATTATTATTTGATATTATATATATTAGGGTGAATACAAATTATTTAAGTTTTTTGCTCATGTTTACAAACGTATTTATTTAATATTTATGACTATGCATTTGTGAATATATTCGTTTTAGTATTTACAAATATGTTTGCTTAATATTTACTTTTTTGAGTAATATATTTTCATTAGAAGTTATAATCACAATCAGCATATTACATTCCATGAACAGATAACTATGAAAATCACATTACTCAAACTAGGTAAACTAGTAAATAACTATAACAAACTAGTAAATAACTAAATTAACTCAAGCTCACAATTGGTGAGATTCGAACCTAAGAACTCAAAGTCTTAAGGCCTCCTCTTTACCACTAAGCCAAAGCCTTATTGGCATGTTTGCTTAATATTTACAAACAAGAGTTAGTGAACATATTTATTTAAGAGTTTGTATATGATGCACTGACAGTGTATAGTTTCTATACACTGTCAATGCATCAGAAGTTGACACCTCATCAATAAGCTCTTATGGGCAAATTTAAAAAATTTATTTATATTTGCATATAAGGGTCTATTGATGAGGTGTCAATTTCTGGTGTATTGACAGTGTATAAAAACTATACACTGTCAGTGCATCATATATAAATCTTTTATTTAAAGTTTATGAACACGTTTTTCGTGAACATTTTAATATTCACATGTTAGTTTATCGAACACAAACAATATTAAAAAATAAACAAAAGAATATGAACATAATAACATTTGTTCATGTTCAATTTATTAACACCACTAAGATTATTTTAAAAGTTAAACAATTCTAACAAAAATATGATAAAAGAATAGTCCCAAACTTTACGTTTTTTTACCCACACTTGTTTTACATAATAGATCTAATATTTTAAAATTAATGATTGTGTAAATCGAAAATCCTAAACTCTGATAACTAAATCCACTAAAATTAATGGATATTTCATTCAATTTTGAGAATGGTAAAGAGAAATTTAGTTTAAAATTTTAGTTATACTAGTAATAAATTGTATAGTGTAAGAACAAAAAATTTGTATAGAGAAACAAAGTTTGAATTGAAAATTCCTAGGAAAATTGCATTGGACTTTAAAAATAGTTGCGATTGGACCATTTTTATAGAATATAATATAAATATATACAAAAGCCGCTTGAACCCGCCAAATTATTTTCAAAATTTTGAAAACTTTTGCCACAGCCTTTGCCTTGCCTCCCATGTGCAAAAGAACTAATTAATCACATAAAAATTCACAAATATTCCTTTCCCTTTGTTTTTTCCTACTTTTACATTATGACTCTCATGAAGAAAATTCAAGCGTGCTCGTCAAAAGGAAACATGGTGCCATTTATTATTACACAATATTATATGTAAAGTTTTTCCCAATTCATTAAATAAAAAATATTAAAATAATAAAAAAACTTTTTCAAAATTATTTAAATTGATAATAAATTTTTTATAAAAAAACACAAAAACGAATCTTAATTCAAGTGATTATATTATCATCTTTAACATATAAAAATTTTATATATTTAAGATTGGAATTTCAATATTCATAATTCTTTTCAAGTTCCAACTTCATTGTAAAAAAGCAAAAATAAAAAAAAAATGAAAGAGTGATAATGAAAAAAAGAGTCCCAAAGTGATAAAAGGACTACATGATAGAACAAATTTACATGCAAATTACAAGAGTCTAAATCCACATTACAACACATTTCCCCCACATCAATTCAAAGCCCTAAAAAATAATTAAAAGAAAAAAGAGCTAAAGCATCAATTAGTAGAACTAAAAACACCTAAAAAAATTAAAGTTAAAAAAAAAAAAAAAGGAAAGGGAAAAACCTAGCTAACTCCCTCTTTTTCTTTCTCAATTTCTTTGAGCTTCATTACTTTACTTGAAAAGCAACCGACGGTTACACTTTCGGCGGCCGACCGCGACCTCGCTTGACGCCGGGAGGTGGAGGAGCAGTGGTAGTTCCAGTCTTAGCTTTCTTAGGAGGGCGTCCACGTGGCCTTCCAGTGCCGGGGGTGGTATTGGGCTTAGGGGGAGCAAATGGATCTCTGGGCTTAGGCGGACGACCGCGGGGTCTAGGTGGGGAAACGACGGTACCAGGTGGAAGAGGAACCTTGGGCTTAGGTGGACGACCGCGCCCACGCTTGGGTGGAGCATTGGGGTCGGGTTTCATGTAATTGTTCTTCGACATCACAATTTGACCGCTTTGTTTCATCTTGTTGAGGTGGTGGGAAAGGAGAGTGGAGTGCGCCGCTGGGAGATCCGGGTGAGTCGACTCGATGTGCTTCGAGATTGCTGACTTGTTCGACCCGGCCTTCTCGTCCAATGCCTCTATTGCTTCCAAGATCAACTGCACATGCAAACCAAAAGAAAATTAAGCTCACATGAACTGAGCCCGAAAATACAAAACCCCAAGAAAAAGAGGGCCAAATTCAAGTACCTGAGGGTAGTCTGGAAGAGTAGATTGCTGAGAAGGTGGAGGGCCTTGAGTGTTATTAGTTTCTTCAGTCGCCATTAAAATCTGAAACTCTGTTTGTCAGAGAGAGAGAGAGGGGAAACTGTTGTTGGTGGTGTGAAGAGAGAGGGCGACGAGAAGGGTTGGATTTAAAAGGGAGAGGCTTTGGGATGCAGGAAAGGAGGAGGAGAGGATGAAGAAGGGTAGGACGTATGATCCAACGGCTGGGGATGGTTAACTTTTGGTTTATATCCGACGGATGTATTTATTTCATACGAGAGTACGAGGATCAAGGACGTGGCAGCGAGATGAACTACGAGTGGAAGGTCTATGCGTTCTGGTTTTATGAATTTCTCTCTTTCTTTTCATTTTGAATTCATCGGTTACTCCAATCCAAAAAAAGAAAAAAGAACTCATCGGTTACAAAAAATGAGGTCTTTTTTTTATTTTTGGTGTCAACGTTGTATTGGCTGTGCGAAAATATAAAAAAAAGGATTTACTTTTTAGATTTAGTGGGACGAATGAGAAAATGCCACGTAACTGCAGATCAGGCATCCAAGTGCGGGGAGGTGGGGCCCGACGGACGAGGAGAGCGGAGATTGCGTGGGCTTCGGGAGTATGGTGAACCCGTTGAAGCAGGAGTTGAAAACAAATGGGTGGTCAGAAAAGAGTTGACTTGGGGGAGAGGAATCTAAGCATGTTAGTACAGCATCTCAGCCTCCACAGTTGCCTGCCACCCACTCTCTTATTAAGGCTATCCAAACTGTATAATTATTTCAGATCAGAGAGCTGGATTCTTGTTTGTGTGGCTTAGAGACACGTCAGAATCAGATGTCTCCCTCTTGCCAGTCCCTTCCCTGCGGATTTTTTTTAAGGCGGTACAAAAATAGAAAGAAAAATTAAAAATTGAAATTAATCTCTTTTAAGGAGACATAACAGTCTTTGCGTTAAATTTTTGTTGTTAACTTGTTACCATTGGGTATTTTTGAACATCGGACTAGTGTCCTAGAGATGATGCTTAAGTAAGATGTTTTTAGTACGAGTTTATGAAATAAAAGTTAAAATCGAATAAATTATAGAAAGACTTTCCATTAAATGGAGTGTGCAAAATTTTACTGTGATCATTTTAAACATAGTTCAGTAGCATCACCATTGTAGAGCATTTATCTGAGTAGAGTACATAAATCAATATACGAATTCATGATCAATATAATTTTTTTCAGCTTCATTTATTTTAATCTAAGATAAGTTGTTCTTTTAATTCTTGGTCCACTATATCTTTTTCAGATAATTTTCTTCTAAATCTTTGTTGGTCCTCTCCTACACTTCACTATTTTTCATCACTCATAACCTTCACTTTCCTAATTAGAATACCAACAATCTGCGTTGTATATGTCCAAACTAACATAAACAATTTTCATTTATCTTGTCTTCGATAGGTATCATTCGAACCTTCTTGCTAATGTTATTATTCTTTGTTTTATTATTTCTTGTATATCCAAAAATTCATCGCATCATTCCCAATTCTACTACATTCATCTCAAATATAGTAACACGATATAAAAATAATACAAAAAAATATGATAATAGCATAAATTAAAATTTTTTACAAAAATTATATATAAATAATTTTGACAAAAATTGAAAAAATTGATTTAAAAAATTTTATGTAGATACAAATTGTAACACGAAAATTTTTATATTTTACACAATTCAACCTGGAACATTCATAAAATAAATACACAAATTGCTAGATCTACAAAATTTTAAAAAAAAAATTGATAAGTTTATGATTATTATCCAATATAGTGTCACTAGAGTTTTTAAACTCCGCAGACACGATAAGATGGTAACAAATATTTCACTTTTTTTATTTTTAATTTTTTAATATTACTAATGGATTATATGTCATCGTCTTAAACTCACTTGTAGAGTTTAAAAACTTCACCGACAATATATTGGATAGTAATTTAAGTTTTTATAATGGATTAATATCCAATATACTATCAGTGGGGTTTTTTGAAAATGACACATGTTTTATTTTTAAAAGACATGTATCATCATTCTAATCTCAATTGTAGAGTAAAAAACTGCACTAACGGTATATGGAATAATTATCATCTTATAATTTACATAATTTATAATAATTCAAGTATTTATATTAAAAATTTGGAGCTTAATTCAAATAATTTATGCATCTATTCTTAAGAGATAACAATCAAATATGATGTTCAAATCCTTAAACTTGCAATCCCTTTCCCCATCTCTAAACCAAAACCTCCTTTGTAAAAAAATTTTGACAAAATCTTCTTCATTGAATAAGTATGGATAAATTCTCTGGTTATAAGAGAGGTTTTTTTTTTCGAAAAAAGTTTTGAAAGAAAGTTATCTACAAAAATATAACAAAACGAAAGTTATAAGAGCAAATTGTCTTAGAAAATTTAACCAAAAAAAATTGCCTTTGAAAAAAAATGAGTTAAATGAGAGAATTCATAATAACAACCTAACATAAATTCATATATTTATACATGTAGCCTATCTCAATATGGAATAAAAACTCTAATGATGATAATCCGAGTTTTTTTTTAAATAAATTTTCACATATTATTAATTTTCTAATTCAAATTTATTAATTTATAAATTTTAATTCCATACTAAATATTTTATGTGAACACCTATAACTACTAATAAAAAAATCTCATTAATATGGATTTGACATGTGTCCCTTTTTTATTTTCATATTTTTATATTATTATATTATTTTTTTAATTTTTATATTTTTATTTTCATATTTTTATATTTTATTTTTATATTTATTGCTTTGATAAAAAACATGACCCAACATGGGTTAAAATACTGGTGGATATAAAAGATATCCTTTAATGAGTGCATGGCTACCACATGACACTTCATTACCCTTTTAGAGACAATTTTTTATTTTTTAAATTTATAATTTTTTAATTTTTTTCTTAAAATTACAAATATTAAAAATAATTTTTGTCCTATGGTAGTTTTTAGTTTCATATGTGATTTTTTTAAATGAAATAAAAATATTTATTTTAAAAAAATTTTAATATTAAAATACTAAATATATAAAAAAAAGAACTTACTGTGCAGAGAAAAGAGAGATAATGAAAGTTTAAACAAAAAAAATTTGAAAAGAATAAATCAAATATTCACAATTTTTTTCTCTTGGGATAAAGGCTTTAATGATGAAGATGTTTCACAATTTTTTCTTTTATAAATATTTATTATTTTGCCAAAGTTAAAATAAAATTAAAATTCATTTAACAAAAATTAAAATTTAAATAAAAAGACTGATTGGATATGTTTAAAGAATATAGACAAGCCTTAATTGATAAATTTCGTAATATTTCATGTAAGGTTAGTTTAATTAATAATATATAGACTAGTACTAACGGTATAAGTTATCTTGTTATAACTTGTTATTGGTAGATGAAGATTGGTACATACAAAAACGAATTTTATCCTTAAATATAATAGAAGAAGCACATAATTCATATACTATTCATAAATATATTACTAAAGTTTGTAAATTATATGGACTTGAAAATAATAAAATTTGTGCTATTACTTTTGATAACGCTTTGAGTAATAGCGCATAATTAAAAGTTTAAATCCAGTTATGCAATGTGTATTTTTCATACAAAATGTGCATACCATATTATAAATTTTGTGTTCAAAGTGGTTTTAGTGTTATTGGCAGTGATAGTATTGATGGCATAGGTCCAATTGATAAAATTAAAATTTTAGCAAAACGGATCTGCAACCCAAATAATGAACGTGAATGGAAGCAACTTTGTCTCGCAAATAATATACTTGTTAAAGCGTTTCCACTTCCCGTGGAAATAAGGTGGAACTCTGTTGGCTCTATAGGCTAAACTGAGAGGGGGTGAATTGGTTTTGTGGTACTCTTAGGTTTGTTTTTCGATTCTTCTAAATTCTCTAGCCTATGTTGAAGTTTTCTAAGTGCTCTAGGCTGCTCAAGTATGCAATATAAATTCAATTCAACAATCACAATATAAATGTCAATAAGTAAAGAGAGTAGGGAAAGAGAAATGTACACAGTCGATTTATAAAGGTTCAGCAACCTTGCCACGTCCTCTACCTTGAGACACTCGCAAGGATTTTCCCAAATCCACTAACTTGAATTTGTATTACAATCCCTCTTTTTGTAGGCTCAAGAGAAACCTCCCTCTTTTTCTAAGGCTAAAGAGAAACCTCCCTTACAAGGTATGTTTGTGTTTACAAGGAATGTAATCAAAGAGAGGCCTCTAGGTAGGCAAGTGATTACAATGGTTAAGCACAAAAGAAATCCTATACAATATTTGTGCTATGCTATACAAGGATGATGAGTATGATAGAATATAAAGACTTTGTAGCACTTGTGATTTTGATAAGCTTGAGGAAGATGGAGAAGATGATGAAAGATGTTGCTCAGCTATTCCTCTTGCTTCCTTGAGCTTCCAAGCATTTATTTATAGTCCTTTTGATGGTTTCTAAACGTTGGTAGGAGCCAAAATTGAATGTAGCCGTTGGAGTGCATTTTCGAGGTAGGGGATCGATCCTTTAACCTAAGGGATCGATCCTATGCTTTTTTGCAAGCTTCCAAGGCATTTTGCCATGAAGGGACCGATCCCTTCCATTAGGGGATCGATCCCATGCTTCCTTTTTGCTTGATTTTGCTTCTTGGGAGCATTCTGCCATTCGTGGATTGATCCCTCAATATGGGGGATCGAACCCTCATGCTTTTCCTGCACTTTTCTAGGCTAATTTGGGTTAGAAATGATGTGGACTTTGATTTTAATTCATCCCAAAACATTTTAGAATTTTGTGGGAGTTTTTTTTAACTTTCTCAACTAAAGACTTAGCATAAAAACTTGTTAAGTAATTTTCTAAAGTTGTGTTCAATATGTTCTTGAGAAAATTACTTAATGAAGATATTCAAAATCATTTTGTAAAATGTTAAGACCAATAAGAATATGTAATTAAATCATGGTCTTAAACTTTGATATGTAGACTTAAAGTGGTTTGAGAAAATCATATGATTGGTAAAGCAAATTTACATTATGGAGTCAAACACTTAATATTACTTAAGTTTTTGTCATTTCAAAATACATATGTCAATTTAAAGCTAACAAACTCATTTCATCGTTTGCTTTCTTCTGTTTTACCTTATAAAGAACTTATTACTCCTTTTTATAACAATTATACAAGTAGCCCGTATTTAGCACTTTATGATGAAAATTGGATTTTTATTAAATGTTGTGTTGATTTATTATTTACTTTTTAAGACTCAATCGAAAGATTTTTAACTCAATTTTATCCAACTACACCTTATTTTGTTCTTATTATCCATACAATGTCTGATAAATTTTTAAAATTTAGGGATCATGAAATTTTATATTCTTTTGCATATAATATAGAGGAAAAATTTTAAAAATATTGGGAAACAATTACTCCTATTTATTTTATTGCAACTTTACAAGATCCTAGTCAAGGTAAGGTAAATATAGAGATTTTTTTTATTGTTATAAAGAATTTCTTGGTCTTGATTCTATTGAAGACCAAAAGTCCTCAATTAACTATCTTTTTTGAGAATTGTTTAATATTTATGAAACAGAAAGGAAGCAGTTCAACTTCAATCGAGGACAAGAAGAATCGTACGAAGAAACCAAGAGTGACAGCAGCAAAGGAAAAGGTATTTTGAACACAATTAAGGAAGCAACAAAGAAGAGAATGAAACTAAAAGGAAAAGCTAGCGGATTTAGATCATCAACAACTTGACAAAGTTCTAACTTTAATGAGATAGAATTTTTCTTAAGTCAAGATTTTCTATAGGCGAAAACATTGGTCATCTCCAATGATAGAAAGAAGATAAAAAACAATTTCTAATTTTAGCTTTCATGGCCCGAGATATTTTTGCGGTGCAAGTTTTTTCTGTTGCTTCATAATTCGCATTCTCGACATGTGGAAGAATATAATTATTAGAGACCATCGAATCACTTTTAATCCGAATTTATTATGCAAGTTAACATGCCTTAAAGATTGGTTTGACGCAAAATCCTAAAATATTGAACTTCGAATGGCCACCAATAATAATTTAGAGAAGGAGAAAAAAATTTTCAAGGCAACCCGTATAAATTATGAGGAATAGGTAATATTTTTTAAAAAAATTGTATGTAAAATTGTAAATAAGGTTAGTCATAGTAAATATTTTTATGGACTACAGTCTCGTGGTTTTTACCCTTTTGATTTTTGAAGGGATTTTCCACTTAAAAAACCTTTGGTCTCCTACTCTCTCATTTTTTTCCTTTATTATTTTAATTTATTATTGTTGTTAAATATCAAATTAATTAATATTATACTTATCTATGTTTAAAAAATAAATAAATATTTAAAATACAAAATGAATGAATTTTTTTAAAAACATACTAAATAAATGAATAAATATTTTTAATGCAAAATGATATCTTATTTATATTTTAAATGATAAGTAAATTATATTTCAAATGTAATAAATAAGTTTAAAAAAATAAAAAATTTTAAAAGTAATATAATTTTTTTAAACTAACAACTTTATTAAATAAGTAACTTTATCATTTTATCATATATCATTATTTATGTTGACACCTAATTTTGTCTCATATTGTTATTTTTATTATTATTATTATTATTATTATTATTATTATTATTATTATTATTATTATTTTTATATTTTTGTATTTGTTTTCATTTGTTTTTTTTATTATTATTATTAGTTTTATATTATTATTATTATTATTAGTTTTTATTTTTTATTTTCATTTTCTTTGCTTATTGTCCAATCAGTCCATCACCCTGTCCATCAGTTGGCCACCCTACTTCCCAGGCCATCCCATCGTCGGCTGCCACCACCAGTTACTCTACCCCATCCCATCACACCAAACCCCAAGGCAAACTCCTCTAAAAGACCTCGCCATTTTCGACCAAAGGGGGGCCAAAAAAACCAAAAATCCAGATCCCAAGTTCCATTGCCGCACCACCTCTGGCCACTATTCCCAAACCAGAACCGAGACCCCCATCCTCACAAAACCACCGTCGTGCACTACCTCAACCCCAACCAACGTCAACCCGTGAACCCCCTAAACAGTCGAAACCCGAACCCTAGGCAACCCCAATAGCAACCCGAAACCCCAAATCCGAGAGCCCCTCAAACCTTAGAACCCCCACCTGTGAAAAACACAACAGCAACAAAAACACAAACCCAAACATATTCAAAACCAGATCTGAAAAGCAAAAAAACCAAAATAAAAAACGGAGAGGCCGAAGGTTTCGACCTCAGATCCGTGGGGTTGGGGGCATTTTTGAAGGAAAAGGAGGCCGAGAACGAGATAAGGGGGTGAAGAAGCTTCAGAAAGTGGTGAGCTTTTTCATTTTTGGCGACCAACGGCGGCCGGAAATCGCTTGGCCGGGAGCTTTGAGAGCTCTGGAATTTTTTTTTAAGAAGAGAGAAGAAAATGAGTTAAAAAAAAAGATTTAGCTTTTATAGCAAAAAAAAAGAAAGAAAGCCTAGGATCCGCGCGTGGACCCGGGACCCTCGCGCCCGACCCGCTTCGGAGAGAAGAAGATTCGCGGGCCGCTCCAGCATCTGACCCGACCTGATCGCGTCCGACCCGGCTCCAGCCCGCTCGCGACCCGCGCGCAGGCCTGATCGACCCGATACGACCCGTGTCTGGCCCAACAGCTTGGGCCAGGCCGTTTGGACCTGTCTTTGGGCTCTTTTGAAGGTTTTTTTGGGCTCCTAGCCCAAATCTATTTAGGTATATATTTTTATTTGTTTACTTATTTATTTATTTAGTATTCATTTGTTTAAAAAAAAACTAAAAACCAAAAAAATTAAAAATTAAAAAAAAACTTAAGTAAAAAAATTATTATTATTATTATGTTTTTATTATTGTTGTTGTTGTTGTTGTTGTTGTTGTTGTTGTTGTTGTTGTTGTTGTTGTTGTTGTTATTATTATTATTATTATTATTATTATTATTATTATTATTATTATTATTATTATTATTATGTTATTGTTATTATTATTAGTATGCTTTTATTATTGTTTTTATTAGTGCATGTTGTAAAATAAGAAATTGAAAATTTTTTTCTTTTACTTATATTTTCATTAATTATTATTATCAATTAGGAAATTTATCAAAAAATTAATTAAAAATTAAAAATAAAAATAAACACATTTTTAAAAAAAAAAAGAAAAAGAAAGAGAAGATAGAAAAAAGAAAGTAATAACAAGATTTAAATTAAGTTAATTAAATTCATCCGATGATGGGATGTTACGGAAGTCACAAGTAGTGATTCCTAACTGATCCCTAGGTGAGAAGAGTTGTACTAAATGTTGCCAAAAGTATTGGAATATTTAGTATGATTTTTCAATAATTTAAATTTTATTAAAAAAATGAATGAAAATGAATAAGCTTTTTAAAAACAAAGAAAAATAAATAAATAATGAAATTTAAAATTAATTGAATAAATTGTCCGATGATGGGATGCTACGGAAGTCACAAGTAGTGATTCCTAGCTGATCCCTAGGTGAGAAGAGTCCACTAAATATTGTCAAAAGTATTAAGGTATTTAGTATGATTTTTCAATAATTTAATTTTTGTTAAAAATAAAAATAAATAAGTTTTTAAAAAAAAGAAAATAGAAAAAAGAAATTAACAATAAAGTTTAAATTTAATTAAATTCGTCCGATGATGGGATGTTACGGAAGTCACAAGTAGTGATTCCTAACTGATCCCTAGGTGAGAAGAATCGTATTAAATGTTGCCAAAAGTATTGGAATATTTAATCTGATTTTTCAATAAATTTTTAATAAAAATGAAAATGAATAAGTTTCTTTTTAAAACAAAGAAATATAAATAAATCAACAAATAAATAATGAAATTTAAAATTAAAAAAAATTCATTTACATTATATATTATTTGTTTGCATCATATGCATTCATTTAATTTCGAAATGGGTGTGAGCCCTCCGATGATGAGATTCTATAGAAGTCACAAGTAGTGATTCTTAAGAAATCTCTAGGTGAGAAAAATTATTTCGAATGCTGCCAAAAGTATTGGAGTATTCGATTTAATTATTCGATACAAAAGGGTTCACACTCACTTTTGATAAACAAAACCTAACCTTTTTTTTTAAAAGGATTGGAAAAATAATTTTGATAAATAATAAAATGCTTCAAAAATAAAATAAAAAGGAATTAATTTTAAATATTAAATTGAGACTATTTTATTAAAACAAAAAGGATAACACATGATTATTGTGGTACCGTTTTTTAACGGGCATTGTGGGGGTGCTAATCCTTCCCCACGCGTAACCGTACTCCCGAACATGATTTTTGTTTTCACAGACCAAAATTGTCTTTTTAATAAGACTTAATTAATTTTGAGATTTTGTTAAAAAGATAAGTATTTTAGGTGGCCAATCACACCTAGTCAAAAAAGATTGGTGGCGATTCCCATTGTTTTTAAATGTTTTCAAAAATTGTCGAGCGCGAAAATCGTTATGACAACTTGGCGACTCCGCTGGGGACGCTTTTTGAGGGTCAAGCCATTTATTAATCATGTGTTATCCTAAGTTTTAGTTTAAAGGTCTTAATTAATATTTAAATTTAATTTCTTTAATTTTAAATAATTTGTTGCATTTGTGTGAATAAGTTATTATGTTTATTTTATGGCATTCTTTATCTTGTATATATTATTGCTAATAAATTATGGGGCATCTAGGATAGGGGTTATGGTATGATAAATGTTTGATGTATTCCCTCATACACACACTTGCACTTGCACTTGCACTTGCATTTGCATGACATGAGCTCTATACCCGGGTTCCGTCCTTCTTAGGAGGGAGTAGAGTACCTTTGCTCTCGTGAGGTAATCACCTCCGCAATGGCAATCGAAATACTCCCACTCAAATTAAATCTTACTAGTCCAGTGTAGACGTCAGTGAGGTATAATTTGGGAACCTTAAGATCTTTAGATCCTAACCTAGCATATAGAAATACCTAAGAAGCCAGTTTTAGGTAGAGTCATGCCTGATTTTTGAAATTAGGACACAAGAGGGAACATTATTTGATCCCATTTATTGCATCATAAATAAAGGTACTATGAGTTTTGGTTTGAATTGTTTTTCTTGTTTTTCAAAAAGGATTTTTTTAATAATAAAATTGTGGAAAGAGATTTTGTAGAATAAAAAGAAAGAAATCTAAGTTTTAATAAAAAAAGGAAAGTGCGAGAAAAATAATAAAACAAACTTTTCTTTCAAAATAATGGGAATAATTTTTTAAAAAAAAAAGAGAGAAGAGGGATTTCTTTCAAAAATATGGACATAAAAATGGGAATAAATGGAAAAATACGACGAGAGCTGACGTTTTTTCTAAATAAAGGTAAAATAGAGTTAACAAAATCTTTCATTGATTTTTCTTTTTTCCTTTTCTGAATAATTTAAAGAATAAGTTGACAAGAAAAAAATAAAGAAAAATATTTTTTATTTTTGGGTTGTATAAGAGTTTTAATGAAAATATAAAAACAGACAAATTTTTTTTTTCTTTTCTTGATTATCTCATAAAAAGAAATTGAACAAAAAGATGTCAACAAAAAAATTGTCCTTGAATTTGTGTGGAAAAGAATTCAAAAAAAATATAGTTTGATTTGGAATAAAAATGAAATAAAGTTAATTTTTGAAAAAAGAATCGATAGGGGATGTGAATTTTAGGAAAAATAGAAAATAAAAAGAAAATTTTAGTGATAAAAGAAAAAGTTTGATTCGGAATAAAAATCAAATAAAATTAATTTTTGAAAAAAAATCAATAGGGGATGTGAATTTTTTTTAGAAAAAAATAGAAAATAAAAAAAAATTTGTTTGGTGATCAAAGAAAAATGATTTCTAGAAAAATGAAGAAGAATGCTTAGGTTTAGTTAGGAATTCCGTCTTTCTTGCATGATTGGACTAAGAAATAATAAGATTAGTGTCTAGGTATTGTGAATGCAAATATTCGTTTTTCTCAAACATGTTAGGGACATATATCATTTTAATTCATTTCATCATCATTGTGTATATATATGTTGATAGTCATGTCATTTGCATTTTAGAATCATGAAGGTTAGGTGAAACAAAATAGAATTTGATTTTCATTGTAATTGCATTTTGCATAAATTGCATTTTGTTGGAACATGTCTTTCAACAATGCCTTGTTATTGTGTCATGTCTTGAACATTTTACATAGCATTTCATGAAAAAAAATGTTCTTTCCTACTAAGAATTGAAAACACAAAAAAAAAAGGAAAAAAGAAAAAGAGTTTTTTGAAATAATTTTGATATGGTTTAAGATTATTCTTCAATTTCCTTGACTTGTGTCATACTTGGCCTCTCAAGTTAATAAGTGAATGTGTTAAGTAAGGGGCAAATTTTAGTTTGAACTTTGGTATGCATTTTACATTGTTGCATCACACTTTGCAGAAAATTTTTTGAGAAACTAGACTAAGTTTTTTTTACAATTTTGAATTTGTTTATTCTTTCAATTTTCTTTTTTATTTATTCTTTCAATTTTCTCTTTTATCAAATTTGTATACATGTGCTATTGATTGATTATTTTCCTTGAAATTATTCTTCCCTAAGATTTGGTTAAGGTGAAGGCATAAATACCCAACATGTAAAATCAAAAAAGTTATGCAAACTAACAAAATAAAAAAAAAAGAGAAAAAAAAAAGAAAGAGAGAATGAAAAAAAAGGGAAAAAGAAGAAGAAAAATTGTTCCATTTCATAGATTTCTATCATACACGTCATTTGCATACATATACAAATAACATGATTTTCATAAAATTCACATAGTATATTTGTTATACTTCAGTAAATATGCCAATACTCTTCATTTTAAAAAAAAAGAAGAAAAAAAGTGTTTGTTCCAAAATTTTTTGAAAGAAATGAAAGAAAGTTCTCTTTAGACAAAGGTAAAATAGTAATATGAATTTCTAATTAGAAAATTGTTGTAATAAGGTTCAAGGCCTCTCGACCATCAAAGGTTACAAAGCAATTCAGGACCCTCAAGTATAGACCATGGAAGAAGGACAAGCTAGCTGAATGGAGAAAATAGAAAAGGCGCAAGAAGAGATGAAGGGGCAATTGGCTGCAATGATGGAGATGATGACCAAGATGAGTAAAGGAAAGGAGCCAGTGCAGGAAGCAACTACTCAAGAAAGGTGGGCACATGAAGGTGAACGTTCATATCCACATAGTCCCATTCCACCCCAAGTCCATACTTCACAGCATATGCCATTTTCGAGGCATGACATTCCACACCCCAGGAGGAACCCATCAAATCCAATCTATGTCCATGATTCAGATAATTCTAGAGAACAAGAGAAATTGAAGATGAGTGCATCA
Source organism: Heritiera littoralis (assembly GCA_031772115.1). NCBI lineage: Eukaryota > Viridiplantae > Streptophyta > Magnoliopsida > Malvales > Malvaceae > Heritiera > Heritiera littoralis. Next base: position 8,165,639 of record JAPDPK010000008.1, on the reverse strand, counting down.
ACAGTGAAAGAGAACTTAGAGCCTCAAACGAAGTTAGATCTCCTTGAAGAAAGATTACGAGCTATCAAAGGGATGGATTTATATGGTTCTTTGGAGGCAAGCGAGCTCTGTTTGGTACCGGGTGTAGTTATCCCGCCAAAGTTCAAAGTTCCAAGTTTTGAAAAGTATGATGGGACCAAATGCCCAACAACTCATATCAAGATATATTGCCGAAAAATGGCTGTATATGCTCAGAATGATGAATTATTGGTGCATACTTTTCAAGACAGTCTTACCGGATCAGCTGCCAGGTGGTACACCCAACTAGATCGAGCCCATATCCATTCATGGAAAGAATTGGCTCGGGCATTTATCGCTCAATACAAGCACATTGAAGATTTGGCACCAGACCGCCTGTCCTTACAGGGCATGAAGAAGAAACACGAGGAGAGCTTTAAAGAATATGCTCGAAGATGGAGGGATGTAGCTGCCCAAGTTCAACCTCCCCTCACAGAGAAAGAAACCGCCATCTTGTTTGTTAATACACTCCCTGTACCATTTTATAAAATGATGGTCGGTAATGCCACCAAGAATTTTGCAGATATGGTAATTTCTGGTGAAATAATAGAGAATGCAATCAAGAGTGGCAAGCTTGTAGGAGATGATGCCATGAATGCAAGAAAAGGTGATACATCGGGGAATGGAGGAGATGTTCATGCTATGAATTATGAGGGGCAACATGTGGGAGACTTTGCTCCATATCATCCTTATCCCATGTACCAAACCCACTACCCCATCACAAATAATACCTCTCCAAGCTTGAATACCCATCAGCTAATCCCGTAGTCTAGTTGGCAAATGGGTTTCCAAACATCCATGCCTACCCAAAATAACCAAAGAGGATCTCGAAACAAACGAAAAAGGACCAACATTGATCCAGTCCCTTGGTCCTACACTGAAATATTCCAATATCTTGTCAAGAATCAGCTTGTTACCCCAGTCCAACTAAAACCTTTGGAACCTCCATATCCAGAGTGGTATGACCCAAATGCTCGGTGTGATTATCATAGTGGAAATACAGGTCATTCTATAGAAAGTTGCCCTGCTTTCAAGCACAAGGTGCAAAGTTTGATTAGATCTGGTTTGTTGGACTTTGGGACAAAAGAAGGAACGGGTTAACCATGCTGCAATATGATTGCAAAAGAAGACTTTTTGGTTGGTCATTCATGATGGTATAAAGTTGTTTCTTTTTGTAGTGCTCATAAACTGAAAAGGGCTTTTGTGTATTGACTTTCATTTATCTTTTGTCATTTCAACAGAGTAATCGATGCATTTTCATTACATTTTCTCTCCCCTTCTAAATCTTATATTTTTTGTGCATTCGCCTATATTTTACCTTTTTCTCCTTCTTTTGGCTTATAAATGATTAATTTCCATTCTTCACCCAATTTTGTTGTTAAATGATGAATATGAAGTTGATTATGATAATAATCTAGGATAAAACTTTAAAATTTTGTATTGACAATTTTGTCCCCTTTGATCGATTGGAATGTTGAAGTCAATAAATGGAGTGTACACAAGGAAAGTCGAAATTGATGTGCAATTTAATAGTGAATTTTCCACAAGGTTGTGTTGGCTCAATAAATAATTCTTTGATAAGAGTATTTACGTTCGAAATGAGAAATGGCCATCTTTGGTTTACCTTTCACATATGAGAAAAATTATCCATTGTTACCCCTTTGAGCCTCATAGTTTTATATATATATATATATATATATATATATATATATATATATATATAAAAGAAACCCGCCAAGGATCACCCTCCACATTGGGGGGCAAAACTGAGAAAAATAAAGTAAGATTTGCCCATGAAAAATTTTCAAGTCATTAGAAATCTATTAGAAATCTAGGGGCAAGATAAAGAAAAAGATATCTTCATGCTGGAATTCCTCAAAAAAAAAAAAAGGAAATGAGGAAAAGAGTGAATCAAAAGAAAAAGAAATTAATGGAAAAGAATGGAAAGGGAAACGAGAAACCAAAGAAGAATAAACAACGAATGGGGTAGAATGCTACAATTCTTAATATGATGAGAAATGATCCTATGGCTTGAAACCCTTGAAACACGTATTTTGGGCCTGTTTATCCTTTCTTTCAAAACCCTGAACCATGGCCTACATTACGTACCTTAAAAAGTCCATTTTGATTGAATTTGAATGCTTGAGTTAAGGAATCATATATTGAGCCTAGACATGTTATAAGCTCATGATTAGGAGCTTGATAAGTGTGTTGATTATGGATAAGTATGGTCCTTGAAAAAGAATGAAAATGTAACAAGAAAAATGATGAAAAAATTAAAATAAAAAAAATGAAAAAAGAAAAAGCTAAAAAAAAGGAGAAAAAAAGAAAGGAAGGAGAATAAGAAGGGGCTTAAGTTGAAAACCCGAAAGGACGATTTGAGTCAAAAGGAGAACGGAAGATTTGGCTGAAATCTCGGGAAGATAGCCTTTTATAAGGGAAACCAGTACTGTTTGAAGATTTCATGAAGTAGGGGGGCAAAGCATTGATGAAACCAAAATGATTAGAATGTCAATCAAATAGAATTTTGGAAAAATCTTAGATTAGTTTATCAAAATTGATTGAATATTCATTGTTTAGATATTGTTACCTTCCTTGGCCTCTGGAAATTGCCTATTTTTCTTAGTTAAATTTGTTCTTGTTTACTTCTTCATAAATGTCCATCTTTCAACTTTTGATCAATTTGCATACCCATGATTATTGAAAGAAATGTGATGGCATTGCATTCATTATAAAATTGAAATGACGATAAATAAGGGATTGACAATATTTGAGAAAGCCCAATGCATTACAGAAGAGGAAAGTCGAACATGATATGGGGTGAAGAAAGAACAGATGAGAACCATGGGAAGGTTTACAAGTGCGCCAAAGATATATGAATGTGTGATCAAATGGTGAAAAATGAACAAGAATTAATGGTGTTTCGTGGAGTTAGTGAATGTACGGAAGCTTATGTCTTAAAAAGATTCAAAAAAGGTGAGAATGGTGGTCTTGTGAACCTTGTTACTACAACTTTTGACTTTTTTTCCTTTTCTTTTTCCTTCTCTTTCCCTTTTTCTTTTTTCCTATTTCTCGACATTTACATTTGCATTCATCACATACATTAAAAAAAAATGAAAATTTCACCTTTAAGGAACAAGATTTGTACATTTTCGATCAAAGAAGGGGCAAAACACCAGACAAAGGAAGGAAGCAGGATTTTGAAAATTTTAGGATAAGATGATAAGATTTTTAAAGTAAAAAGTTTTTAAAAGGATGATGCATCAAGAAACTAAATCTTTAGATGTGAATCTCCAATTCAGAAAATTTTAAGCAAGAAGCTGAATATTTGGATGTGAATCTCCAATTCAGAAAATTTCGGGTGTGAATCTCCGAATCAAATATCCGGATGTGAATATCCAAATCAAAATTTCAGGTGTGAATCTCTGAATTTCAAGTTAAAATCTTTGGGTGTGAATCTCCAAATCAAGGCTGAAATTTCGGGTGTGAATCTCCGAATCAAATTTTTGGATGTGAATCTCCAACTTAAAATATTGGGTGTGAATCTCCAAGTTAAAATTTCACAGGGTGTGAATCCCTAAGTCAAATTTTTGGATGTGAATCTCCAAGTTAAAATTTCGGGTGTGAATCTCCGAATTAAAATTTTGGGTGTGAATCCATAAGTCAAATCTTTGGATGTGAATCTCCAAGTTAAAATTTTGGATGTGAATCTCCAAGTTAAAATTTTGAATATGAATCTCCAAATCAAAGTTAAAATATTGGGTGTGAATCTCCAAATCAAATTTCAGGTGTGAATCTCTGAATTCCAAGTTGAAAATTTCAGATGTGAATCTCCGAATCAAAATTTTGGGTGTGAAACTCCAACTCAAAATTTCAGGTGTATCTAAGTCAAATTTTCGGATGTGAATCTCCGAATCTAATATTTGGATGTGAAACTCCAACTCAAAATTTCAGGTGAGAATATCTGAAAATTCGGATGCGAATCTCTAAAATGGATATTTGGATGTGAAACTCCAACTCAAAATTTCAGGTGAGAATCTCTGAAATTTCGGATGCGAATCTCTAAAATGGATATTTGGATGTGAAACTCCAACTCAAATTTCAAATAAGAATCTCTGAATTTAAGATCCGAATCTCTATATTAAAGTTTACGTTTGGAATTTTCAATGCAAATCCTCAAATTGAGTGCCTGAATGTATTCTGGTCAAGAAAATGCAAGATTAGAATATGAGGTTGGAAGATTAAGATCTTGAAGTTAAAAAAAAAAAAGAAAAAGAGAAAAAGAGAGGAAGAAGAAGGTTAAAAACAAAAAAAAAACAAATAAAAAGAAAGAAGGGAGAAGAAGAAAGTTCAGGGCTATATTTTAAAAAGGAGGTTCGAGATTAAATTTGAAATGAGATTAAACATAAGATTTAAAGATGAAATTGAAGAAAAATCAAGATAAGGAATTTTAAGATAGGGAAATTCTATTTGGATGTGAATCTCCAAATCAAAGTTAAAATATTGGGTGTGAATCTCCAAGTCAAATCTTTGGATGTGAATCTCCAAGTTAAAATTTTGGATGTGAATCTCCAAATCAAAGTTAAAATATTGGGTGTGAATCTCCAAGTCAAATCTCTGGATGTGAATCTCCAAGTCAAAATTTCGGATGTGAATCTCCAAATCAAACATTTCAGGTGTGAATCTCTGAATTCCAAGTCAAATCTTCGGATGTGAATCTCCGAATCGAATCTTTGGATGTGAATCTCCAAATCAAAATTTCGGATGTGAATCTCCGAATCGAATCTTTGGATGTGAATCTCCAAATCAAAATTTCGGATGTGAATCTCCGAATGTTAGATCTTTGAATGTGAAATCTTTCAATTTAAAGTTTCATCGCCTCTGCTGCAAGAGGAGCATTTCAGGAAAAAAATTTAAAGTTTCATTGCCTCTGCTGCAAGAGGAACACTTTTCAGGAAAAAAAATTTTCATCGCCTCTGCTGCAAGAGGAGCATTTCAGGAAGAATTTTAAAGTTTCATCTCCTCTGCTGTAAGAGGAGCATTTTAGGAAGAATTTTAAAGTTTCATCGCCTCTGCTGCAAGAGGAGCACATTTAAAAAAAAAAAGAGAAAAGAATTTTAAAGTTTCATTGCCTCTGTTGCAAGAGGAGCACATTTCAAAGAAAAAAAGAAAGAAAAAATTTTAAGTTTCATCGCCTTTGCTGCAAGAGGAGCACATTCCAAAAAAAAAAAGAAGAAGAAATGAATGAAAATGAAAAATGAAAAAAAAAGAAAAGAAAGAAAAAAAAAGAGATCAGGTCATAAGTCGGACAAAATTAATGTCTATTGTCTTTGCTCTATTCCTGATTCTCAGCAATGAGTAAAGAGGGGCAGCTGTTGACACCTAATTTTGTCTCATATTGTTATTTTTATTATTATTATTTTTATATATTTGTATTTGTTTTCATTTGTTTTTTATTATTATTATTATTATTTATGTTATTATTATTAGTTTTATATTATTATTATTATTATTAGTTTTTATTTTTTATTTTCATTTTCTTTGCTTATTGTCCAATCAGTCCATCACCCTGTCCATCAGCCGGCCGCCCTACTTCCCAGGCCATCCCATCGCCGACTGCCACCACCAGCTACTCTACCCATCCCATCACAGCAAACCTTAGGGCAAACTCCTCTAAAAGACCTCGCCATTTTCGACCAAAGGGGGGCCAAAAAAACCAAAAATCCAGATCCCAAGTTCTATTGCCGCACCACCTCTGGCCACCATTCCCAAACTAGAACCGAGACCCCCATCCTCACAAAACCACCGTCGTGCATTACCTCAACCCCAACCAACGTTAACCCGTGAACCCCCTAAACAGTCGAAACTCGAACCCTAGGCAACCCCAACAGCAACCTGAAACCCCAAATCCGAGAGCCCCTCAAACCTTAGAAACCCCACCTGCAAACAACACAACAACAACAAAAACACAAACCCAAACATATTCAAAACCAGATCTGAAAAGCAAAAAAACCAAAATAAAAAACGGAGAGGCCGAAGGTTTCGACCTCAGATCCGTGGGGTTGGGGGCATTTTCGAAGGAAAAGGAGGCCAAGAACGAGAAGAGGGGGTGAAGAAGCTTTAGAAAGTGGTGAGCTTTTTCATTTTTGGCTAGCGGCGGCGGCGCACGGCGGTCCAACGGCGGTCGGAAATCGCCTGGTCGGGAGCTTTTGAGAGCTATGGAATTTTTTTTAAGAAGAGAGAAGAAAATGAGTTAAAAAAAAAAGATTTAGCTTTTCTAGCAAAAAAAAAAAGAAAGAAAGAAAGCCTAGGATCCGCGCGTGGACCCGGGACCCGACCCAGGACCCGCGCGCTCGACGCGCTTCGGAGAGAAGAAGATCCACGCGCCGCTCCAGCATCTGACCCGACCCGATCGCGTCCGACCAGGCTCCAGCCCGCTCGCGACCCGCGCGCCCAGGCTTGACCAACCCGATTCGACCCGTGTCCGGCCCAGCAGCTTGGGCCAGGCCGTTTGGACCTGTCTTTGGGCTCTTTTGAAGGTTTTTTTTGGCTCCTAGCCCAAATCTATTTAGGTATATATTTTTATTTGTTTACTTATTTATTTATTTAGTATTCATTTGTTAAAAAAAACTAAAAACCAAAAAAATTAAAAATTAAAAAAAAAACTTAAGTAAAAAAAAAATTATTATTATTATGTTTTTGTTGTTGTTGTTGTTGTTGTTGTTGTTATTATTATTATTATTATTATTATGTTATTGTTATTATTATTAGTATGCTTTTATTATTGTTTTTATTAGTGCATGTTGTAAAATAAGAAATTGAAAATTTTTTTCTTTTACTTATATTTTCATTAATTATTATTATCAATTAGGAAATGTATCAAAAAATTAATTAAAAATTAAAAATAAAAATAAACACATTTTAAAAAAGAAAAAGAAAAAGAAAGATAAGATAGAAAAAAGAAAGTAATAACAAGATTTAAATTAAGTTAATTAAATTCGTCCGATGATGGGATGTTACGGAAGTCACAAGTAGTGATTCCTAACTGATCCTTAGGTGAGAAGAGTTGTACTAAATGTTGCCAAAAGTATTGGAATATTTAGTATGATTTTTCAATAATTTAAATTTTATTAAAAAAAAAGAATGAAAATGATTAAGCTTTTTAAAAACAAAGAAAAATAAATAAATAATGAAATTTAAAATTAATTGAATAAATTGTCCGATGATGGGATGCTACGGAAGTCACAAATAGTGATTCCTAGCTGATCCTTAGGTGAGAAGAGTCTACTAAATATTGTCAAAAGTATTAAGGTATTTAGTATGATTTTTCAATAATTTAATTTTTGTTAAAAATAAAAATAAATAAGTTTTTTTTAAAAAAGAAAATAGAAAAAAGAAATTAACAATAAAGTTTAAATTTAATTAAATTCGTCCGATGATGGGATGTTACGGAAGTCACAAGTAGTGATTCCTAACTGATCCCTAGGTGAGAAGAATCGTATTAAATGTTGCCAAAAGTATTGGAATATTTAATCTGATTTTTCAATAAATTTTTAATAAAAATGAAAATGAATAAGTTTCTTTTTAAAACAAAGAAATATAAATAAATCGACAAATAAATAATGAAATTTAAAATTAAAAAAAAATTCATTTACATCATATATTATTTGTTTGCATCATATGCATTCATTTAATTTCGAAATGGGTGTGAGCCCTTCGATGATGAGATTCTATAGAAGTCACAAGTAGTGATTCTTAAGAAATCTCTAGGTGAGAAAAATTATTTCGAATGCTGCCAAAAGTATTGGAGTATTCGATTTAATTATTCGATACAAAAGGGTTTATACTTACTTTCGATAAACAAAACCTAACCCTTTTTTTTAAAAGGATTGGAAAAATAATTTTGATAAATAATAAAATGCTTCAAAAATGAAATAAAAAGGAATTAATTTTAAATATTAAATTGAGACTATTTTATTAAAACAAAAAGGATAACACATGATTATTGTGGTACCGTTTTTTAACGGGCGTTGTGGGGGTGCTAATCCTTCCCCACGCGTAACCGTACTCCCGAACCCGATTTTTGTTTTCGCAGACCAAAATTGTCTTTTTAATAAGACTTAATTAATTTTGAGATTTTTTTAAAAAGATAAGTATTTTAGGTGGCCAATCACACCTAGTCAAAAAAGATTGGTGGCGACTCCCATTATTTTTAAATGTTTTCAAAAATCGTCGAGGGCGAAAATCGTTACGACAATTTATATTTTGAATCAAACTGGACCAGTCCAACCCACTATCACCTCTACTTTTATGCCATTGATTCTACTTAATACAATGATGTTCTTACGTCAATTTCTTCAAATTTTAAATTACATATCTATATTATAAAGATTGTAAACCTACGCAGCTTACGAACCAACCACGTCGTTTTGCACGATATATCCACTATTCATCCCATATTGGTTGTTGGTCTTTGTGGATTTATGGGTAGCATGGTAATTTCAACTGAGTTTTTTTTCTCACTTGGATTGGGCGCGTGCGACTCTTCCCGTTTGTTTCTCCAACTGACCCAGCCCTTGGATTTTCATTTTGCTTCATCAATTCTGATCAGGTTTTTTCTCTGCAGTAGATTTCAGTGCGTATACGAGGGTTCTTCCCTTTTCCTCACCTAATCCAGCAAGTACATCTTTGTTTCTTGCCTGTTCTTCTGCTTTGGTGTTCCTCTGTTTATTGGGTTCAGTTTTGCTTTTGGTTTTAACAACGTATTTGGATGCAAAGGGGGTAATCTCTATCATAGCTCCGTCGTTGAACCTTCTCACTGTTATACTTGGTATGCTTCTTATTCTTTCAGATGTTTGTGCATAGCCAACAAAAAAGACATTATCCTCCCTGTATTTACCCTCTCCCTGCACCGTGTTTTCTTCTTAAAAGGGTTAAGAGCATTCTTGCTGTTGTTACTTGCTAACCCCATGATTTGGTCTGTCTCCTTTGTAAATTTTTTGTTATAACATGAAAAAAGTGCTTAAAATTTTGAAAATAGATGCCGGAGTGTCAGTACCTTTCTCCTTAACAAAGCCTCATTCAATCCTGTTTTAAATTCTTGGCAGAATGACATTACAAAGGCATGTCTGGACAACCAAAACGAAGCTTAGATGCCTTTGTATCTATGTTCATCTTGAATAACTGTGATACCCATTTGGTGCCGGCAACTATAAGATGAAAAACATCTAAAGTGTCCTTCATCTTGGATAGAACTGCATGTCATAATCCAACAGCTAAACCGGATAGAGGTAAAGCATAAATAAATAGCTAGAAAATAAAGTGCTTTAGAAATAATTTGATTTTATTTGTAATAGCAAAAGGAGAGGACAAAAAAAAGAGAGAAAAATGTCATTTTTCATTCATCTTTTGAGCTTCCTTTATGTTGATGTGAATTCCACTGTTACAACATCCATATTGTTAATGTGCCTGATTAACACATTGGAAGTTTTTAGTACAATGCAACTATATAAGTTTCTAATTAAGTTGACCATGAAAAATCCCTCACTCAAACAAACTGTCATGGCCATGACATAGATAGTTTAGGTCAAGAATAAACTTGAAGGACAAATATTGATTCAATCTTTAAGCTTCTTTGTATTTGTTTGGTACATATTTATTCAATCGGGCCACTTTTTTTTAATGTGTGTGTGTGTGTGTGCGTGTAATGCCTGATATGAGCAAAATCTAATCTTTCATGCATGATTTGTATGTTGAAGAGAGATAAATCCATGATTCATATGATTTTAAGTTGTGTGATTATTTAATCCTACAAGGTAAAAAAGAACTTAAGAGTTGCATTTCCAAAGTAGTTCTTAGGGTGTCTTAGTTAATGAGCTAAAAGATAAAGAAAAATGTTTCACTACCCCAATAATTAAATATGGAAAAAAAGAAAAAAGAAAGAAAAGAACTCAAACAGCATATTGCTTCAATCAGTTTGTTTTTTTTTTCTTGCTGCTTCAATCAACAATCAATTAGGAATACTTTTATATTCTTCCATATCCTAAACCCTTTTTAAGCAATCTTAAAATTTTGGTAGAGCATAGATTTTACGTTGGTTTTATATCAATCTAAATTTGTTAAGGTAAGTTGGATGGTATGTTTTTGCTTGGATTAATTTAGGCTTCATATCATGCTTTTAAGTCAAATGATGAATGTGTGTTCTATTATTTCATATTGCATTATTGTAGATTTATTCAAAATATTGAGTCTACTAAATTGCTTACTTTTTTAGAGTTTCACATGATTTTACGATCCAAAATTCCTTGATAGCTTTGCATTACTTGAAGGTAAAGCAAATGTTAGGTCTAATTTTAATTGTTGGATGGGTTGAACCATTGAAGAAAAACTGCATGTACCATAATTAATATTTGTACGATAGATGTTTGTTTGAATTTGTATAATGTGATCTGTTGTTCAGTCATGAAATAATTTAAAGAAAAGGATCAAAGTACATAAGTCAAATTAGTTCATAGTGGATCAAAGTATGATGAGATTCATTTTCTAATGAATTCAAATTCTTATCATAATTATAAGTTGATATTTATTTTAACTGACATGCTTGAAGTTTACCTTCCCTTTTAATTGATTTTTTATGTTGCTGCAGAAAAAGTTTCCCTCTTCATTAGCATTTTACTATGGCATTATATGGAAAATGATCTCTTATTCATTATTTATGTTTGCCGTGGATTTTTTACTGGGTGTATAAATATTGAAACTTTTTTGGGAACCTATAACCATGCATTCGTAAAGTAACTTACTTTTTATTATTTTGTTTGTTTTTAATTTAAACAAATCTCCTTTTGAAATTTTTGAATTCAAATCACCAAGTCAGAGGTGACAAATCTCAAATTAGAAGATGCATTACATTTCTTCTCTTGAGTTGTCTCTTTTCTTTTCAATTCGAATATCCATCGATGGTTAGTTTCCTTTTTTCTTTGATTAATATTCATTTTTTTATATTTTGTGTTTGGTTTTAGTTGTGGCAGTTAGCATTAAACAAAATAAAGGCGTCTTTAGGTTAGAGAGTTGTGTACGTTTGGGTCGGTGACAATCCTAGCGGTCAAGGAAATTTGGCGCCTTAGTCTGGTGCAACCTACTTCCTCTTGGTTGACTATAGTGTTTTCAAATGACTATAATTTTTAAATTTTCTCATTCTTTCTCAACTTTTGGCCAGATTAAAAAAAAACAATTTGTTCATTTAATTTGATGGAAAGCTTATGTGATGTTGATTGTGGGACCAGTTCTATGGCAGTGACAAATTTGCTTCATCTTACACGACTGTATGCTTAATCTTTTGCTTGATCTTACACAACTGTATGCTTTATCAGTATAGAAAATGTTATTGTGTTAGAATGTTAAGTTCTTTGAATTCATTAACTTATTCTACATATACTCTCTTGATGTTCTTTTGTTTTTGGTTTTTGTTCTCTTCTCATGTAGGTGTCTCACTAATTTTGTATCCCATGAAGTTCTACAAATGCTTTTTATCTATATCATCATGAAAGGTATGCTTCAACTTCATTATTTATTAGAAATTAGCTAGAAAGGTTTCTAGGCATCATTTTGGGTCTTAAAATATTGTAACATTGTATGGTGGTTCTTATAATTTTATTAGTTAGTTGCTGTTTAAATTGAGGAAATCGGCAAAATAATGAAGTTCATAAATGGTTTATTTAACATGAATGTTTGATTTGCTTAGTAATATCGCCTTTTCCAAAAGTGTTGTGGTCAAACTCTAACTTTTTCTCTGACATTAATTGCATAGTATTTCAGAAATGATGTTTCAGGAACTGAGACAATTAATTAACATGAGAATTTAGAATGAGAAATGTTGAATTGAATTTCTAGCTAATATTAGTAAGTAATACCACCGGAACAGGGGAACAACAATAACATAAACTTTTGCTTATTACTTTTGTAAGCTCAAATAATATTCTTTAATTTTCCTTCAAAAAATGACTTTAACATCTCTATGATGGATAATTTTCTCTCAGATTTATTACAAGTAAATGCTAATGAGTTATAACTGGTTACTAATTTGCTGGTGTGTTGACCTCTTAGAAGAAAAATTATATAATTTTTATGCATGAAATTAGACATTTGACAAACAACTTGCAAATCATACGTCATTATTTAGGGTTGATCATGAGGAAGCGTTACATGAAAGAACCCAATTATGATTCAGCATCAAATCCTTTTTTTTTAGTTTTTTACGAACTCCTATTGGAAGATTATATTGCATGTAAATTTATGCTTAAAGTAAATTTCTAATGTTTTCTATGTGATATTACAAAGCAACATGTGTCTCTCCTTATGTGAGAACATCACGTCTTAAACAATAAGACTTTTTTGGGCCGGCAAAATTTATAGAAGTATAACCTTTCAACTTGTCTTCTTGACGTGAAAAGGTTGATTGGTGGACTTTTTTATTATTCATTATAATGCGATTTAAAGGGAAATATTCTTCATGAATTAATGAAATATAAAGCATTACAAAGTTGTAGTAACTATTTTTAATTTCCATAAGCTGCTACTAAGTGGTGTGCCTTTATAGTGGCATGACTTGCACAATTCCATAACTGAGAGAATCATTAAGATTTTAATTTTTATTGTAGCTAGCTTTTGTTGCAAATACTCATCTTGGACATGTCATTATTCTCTTCTTAAATATGTCACTTTTTTGCGGGTTATACACAAGTTGATATGAAAGGCTGAAGTATTAAATCTATCATATGGAAATGGGATAAGTAAATTTATTGATTCTACTTCTACTTAATGCAAGATAATGCATAGATTTGGATTTAAAATTATATCTTTTTTACAATGAGATATAATTATTTTGATTTCCATAGCTGAACTTAGGATTATATTAGATTTTGTTGAATTTAGGATCGGAAACATTTATAGTGATGGATGCAACACGTCTGCAACATCTTTTAATTCTTGAAATTGCTATGGTATTTGCTAATGAATTGTCCTTCTTTGTTGGTTAAATGTGTATGGGAGATCATGTATTCTTAATAGTTGAATCTAAGTCATTTGCATGTTTATTAAGTCACGCAGTCATAATTATTTTTATAAATTTATTATGTGTTTATATCTAAACATATAACTGATAAAAAAATGTTATTCTGTAGCATCAGGCGGGTGGCATTCTAGTTTATATAAAAAATACATGCAACTGCTATCGACAGTTCATGAATGCCCTTTCTCATACATACCACTGTAAAATAATCACAGCTAACTCTATAACATTGCCTTCTGCTAATGCTAACTAATCCGCAGTTAACATTTACAAACTAATGAAGGAAAAGAATATTAACGCAACTATGATACAGAAAAGAATAACCAACAAGCAAAAATCTCCTGCAAAACTAACTCTGCATTGGACGCTTTCTGTGCGGATCTGATGTCGAGGAGCTTGCAAGAGCTGAAGCTGAAGCAGAAGCAGAAGCAGTATTAGTATTAAAGGATGATTCAGATCTACGGGAATCTGAGTAACCAGAGGTTCCTGCAGTTGATGAGAATCCAGGTGGCCTGCGGGATCTTCTGTATCTAGAACCTGGCATTCCAGGTCTCGTTGGCTCTTCTAGACTGCCAGGTCTCTTTGAAAGCAAAAGAACTACCCGGCGCATGTCTGGTCGTAATTGGGGATCACCTTGTGTGCATAGTAACCCCATTTGGATGCACATAGCTACTTGGTCAGGGGCTGCGGATGGGGCTAAGGCAGGGTCCATGATCTCCAAGCCCTTGCCTTTCTTGTAAAGCTTATATGCCTGCAACATCAAAAACCCACTATTCAGTTACTAATCCTTTCTTTAGAACCTTGATATTCTTATTTATCACAAAGTCAATGTTAATTTGAATATTTTTCATAACTAAAACTCTTCTTTATGTTTATTGATGTGAATCTTGATGTACCATGTGTCCTATTTTCAGATGCATGCCACAGGATTGGAGTTTCTTGGCTCAGTTATTTTTTGACCGACTCCATCTCACGCGATTGGTGGGGTCATTGCATACCTAAATTGAGCAGACTGAAAATGATGTAAAGATAAAAACATGGCATGATGCGGAGATCATCAAAAGTCTGCCTGATGATGATTTTCTTGTTAAGGAAATGTCCACAGGACAGCAGGTATGCAATAACTAGGAGTTATGCCAAGGTGCAAAGGACTTCGGGCACTAACAAGACTCTAGCCCAAATGAGATCTTACAAGACACAAACATTCAAGAACATGAATGCCATGAATCACAAAAAAATTATCTCAATTGAATGAATGATCAGATCATAATCTTGTTCTTACCCAATCAAGTAGATTTTGAGCATCCGGATTTAAACTGAAGGTTGAGTTTTTCTGGCCGCTTATCAGCTCCAGAACCAAGACCCCAAAGCTGAACACATCTGCCTTCACTGATAGATGTCCATGCATAACGTACTCTGGTGCCATATATCCACTGTTTTCAAATGTTAAAAAATAAATAGAACTTTGTTAAATCAACACTTTAGGACAAAGGAATGGACATTATGAAATTACAAAAAGGTCCCAAGCATGTAGACCTTGTCACATTATCAATTAAGAGGATGCTATACAACATACTTGGTACCAGCTACACGAGTGTTGACATGCGTTTGATCCTCAGGGAAGAGGCGAGCCATGCCAAAATCAGCAATTTTGGGAGCCCATTTATCATCGAGTAAAATATTACTCGCCTTGATATCCCGGTGAATGATGCGATTGTGTGAGTCTTCGTGAAGGTATTGCAAACCCCGTGCAATGCCTGTAATTATATCATACCTCTGCTTCCAGTCAAGCTCCTCTTTTCTATTTGATTCTACAAAAAAGACCATCACCATCATGATTACTTTGACCACAAGAGCACAATGATCAATTCTATTCATACCCATAAAAAATCAGTGCAATATCTATCATGTTATTCATCTATGTTCTTAATTTTATAATTAACTTAGTTTTCAGATTGGTTAAAAATTGGTAGCCAGGAACACTCAGAGCCCCCAGGGTTGTGCTAGAATTCGTCAATAGATTGCTTTGCCAGAAGCATACAAGCCAAGTTTATATTATAAAATTTGGTCAAGTCTAATGAAAAGGAAGCTTCTAAGGAGAATTAGAAAACCCATTATAGATATTAGAAGAGACAGAAAACTTCTATGAGTCTTGATGGGCATTTATCCACCATATTTGTGCAAAGTCTGGAGGTTAGAAACCAAGACCACAATACCAATATTTATATTTTGAGGCTAGAGATATAACATACTGTGATAGAAATAAATCTATAAACATATATAATTAAAAAAATAGATCAAGCAAATGTGCTGAAAAAGAGGGGTGGGAAATTAAAGCAGCACCACAGGGTTCAGTACTTGATGGATCTATCCACATCTGTTTCAAAAAACTTTACAGAAACTCATACAAGTTAGTCTACCAATCATTCTCCTCATCTTTACATTACACATACAGCCGGTGTTTCATGAAACAGATCATTTAATTTGTTAAAGAGGCAACCCACTGCACAAGGCTCCCACATCGTGGGATCTAGGAAGGGTCATATGTACACAACCTTCTATCTGCATTAAGAGAGACTGTCACAAAAGAACAACCTTTACTGTTGCACCAAAGTTCCCCCCTATCATTTGATTAGTTAATGATAGATAATTTGATAATAAATGATCAGTTTCAAGCACACATCTTGAATTAAGTTTCAGAAAAGGGACTCAAGCAGAACAATCAGTCTATCATTGAACTCAATATCTAAGATCATGTAGAAATATTTTTGCACATCCCTAATGTTGGTTCATCTCCTCTAGAATAGGTTTGAGTTTCAGTTACAATTAGGTACATACATCTTGTAGCCCAAAATCATGTGCGCCAAAAAGAAACATAGTAGACAAAAATAAATGTTAAAGTAAAGAATCTCCCAACTACATTTTTACAGTCTTTCTAAAATGAACACATACAAAATTTAGTCAAAACTAGAAAGTGTAATAAAATTAAATATTCCCTATTCACTGCAACATTAGTCTTGACCTGCACCAACTGGTGGTGTGACAGAGCAGCCATGAACAAAAGCCTTCCAATTCAATATAACTGCTGATTTCTCATTATCTAACACCTTTTCAAACTAAAATTTAACAATATCCTCTTCCTATAAACATAAGGTTTAGTTCTCTTTTAAGAACAAAGGTTCTGCCTTGTCTCTATTGCTCATTCCATATCGTTCTAAAGATGTTTGAGATGGGCATTCGTAGTTCTCAAATTAGCCCAATTTTCTTCTTTTGGAGGATGTCTGAAACAGATGGTGGCATATATTAATCCATTTTGGGTTCTAATGCAAGCAGGTCAACTTAGAACTTCTAAAAATTTGAAGAAAGAAAGAAAGAAAAGAAAAAAGAAAGAAACTATAGTTCAACCTAGTTTTATAACCAAGATCATAAGTGATCCAAAGAAGACTACCCCCTTTGTACCAAATTTCGAGTAAATAGCGAATTATGTTCCAGTTCCTGTTCCCAAACCGAATCGATTCAAATTGCAGGTTAGTCTAGTCTAGGCCAAGCAATGTTTCTTTTAGAGGTCTAAAAACTGGCAACAACAAGAAAAACACACGGACACAAAGTATTGAAGAGAAGAAACATCATATAAAAAAAAGGAATAAAAGAAAAAACAAATCATCTACTTTCTAAAACATGAAGCTAAAAATCTTGAAAAATATTGGAATTACTCAATTATACTTCATAATAATTACTCAAATTTGCGTTGAAGCATAGATGAGTAAAGATAGAAAAATAAAAGCGGAAAAACGGCAAAGAAATCATGGCAACTTACTGAAGAGAAGCTTGTCTAGACTCTCATTAGTAACATACTCATATACCAAAAGCTTTTCCAGGTCATGTGCACAGTAACCCACAAGATTCACAATATTGCGGTGCTGCACACGAGCTAGCAACTTTGCTTCATTCTCAAACTCCTTTTTACCCTGATTTGAGCTATGAGATAGCTTCTTCACTGCAATTTCTCTTCCATCTTCTAATTTCCCCTATAATTAAGGAACAGCCATCAAGTTAGAGAAATTCCTTACTGTCTAGTTGGATTAACAAAAGAAATCAGTTTTTTGCAACCAAAAAACTACTTGAACAACATGATCAGAAAGCTTGGTGAAAGTTCTGATAACCGGAAAAGTAAGGCAGCTTTATTCAACCAACTGCCCTAACAAAAAATTCTAGCTTCTTGTGCAATTTCAATTTGTATGCAGCTGAGATGAGATTAATCCGAATGGGGGAAACAGCACAATGATTTGAGTGGCCTGAGTTATTAGGATTCAAAGCTAATTGTCAAAATGAGATTCTCAAGTATTTTTAGGACAAGGAATTTTCCTTATTTTCTTTGTTTCTGTTTTTCATATGCAATATTCGAAAATTCTTTTTTTTTTTTAGAAAGGTGCCGAAGTCTTTTTTTTTTTGGTTAAAAGAAAGGTGCCAAAGTTGAAACGTAGAAGACCTGGTAAAGTAGAAAATTTCTCCTTGAAAATATCAGATCAGTTATATTCTTATTGTATACAAAAGAACTATTCAATGAATCAACAAACCAACCAAGTTCAGCAAAAGTTTCCCTCTATTTTGATATTTTCTAGGCAACCAAACAAGAGTTTCAGCATGGAAGCTTACCCTGTAGACAGGTCCAAAACCCCCTTCACCAAGCTTGTTCTGAGGATGGAAATCTTTGGTAGCAGCAACTAAAGTCTCAAAAGGGAAGTTCTTTTGCTCTTGTTGAGCTATTTTCTCCAAGTCGTCTTCATTCTGCCCCTCTGATCAAATACCAGAAAACCCAGAATTCATCAAACAATGTACAAAAGCATCAAACTTTGTTTTTTCATAAAAACTGGGATTTTCATTTTACCTCTGTCTGAGCTGAACTTGAAAGGTTTGATTAGATTTTGCAAGAAATTCTTGGATTTGCTCATGGGTTTTGAAACTTCGAACTTATGAAAATCAGAAACTAGAACATCAAACGGAAAAAAAATCAAAGAAAAATGAGAACTTCTCTGAAGTGAATTCGGCTTCAGAGGAACTAAGGAATTCCTTGGAAAAATTCGAAGGCGGAGCGATTAGACTTTGGTGGAAGCTAAAAGATAATTCTTCAAAATTTGGTACGGGATTATTTGTTTTTGGCTTTCGTGGTAACAGGGATATAATTAGGAAATGAGCGTGTTGACTAACTGGTTGATATTGAACCATATCTCTTATTTTTTACTGTTGGCCGTTTCGATCTTTGTGTATTCTTCTATAAACTTAATTGCTGATTTATTGTTGTTGTCGAAAAGGTCAAACTACTTTATGATTTAGGAAGGAAAGGATTCGTTGGGCGATCGAGCCAAGTCGTAAAGCCAAACCATACACTAATAACAGAGATTTTTAGTTAGGTAATTATCCAATATATTACTATATAGTTTTTTAAATTTTATAAGCATAATAATTGAGACAGTGGTACGTAATTATATATTCTAATTTTTTAATTATTTTTAATGTTTTTAAAAATATATATTTCATTATCTTAATCCATTTATGTAATCTAAAATTTCATTGTTTATGCATTGAAAAATAATAATTATTTTTAATTTCACAAACGAAATTATCAAAATAACACATAACTCATTTATTTTGGATTATTATCTATTATGTATTGAGTTTTTACTTTTTAGACTTTACAAGCAGAGATAAGATAACAACACATATCTCAATTTATTTATTTTTTATTTTTTAAAAAACTCATAAAAAGGTATGTGCCTTCATTTTAATTTCACTTGTGGAGTTTAAAAACTCTACTGAAAACCTAAGAGTGGAATCTATTGGTAAGTAAGTGTCGTCTTGAAATCAACTCTTAAGAAAATTAATTTCCTTGAATATATTAGGTCGATGTGAGTGGTGCGCCTGATCACCCAGAGAGAGATTAGTCTTGAGGTGCATACAAATTAACTTGAAAACACCCTGAACGTAAGATAAAAAAATTTTACTGATAATATATTGAATAATTATCCTTCTTTTTATTTTTTATTTTTACTTTTTAATTAAAAAAATGTGTAACTCTCTTATCTTGGCTTGTGAAATTAAAAATTTATTATTAGGATATTGGATTATAAACCAAATCATATATTGTTTTAATTTGTACCATTTATTTTGGCTTTTAAAATTTCCTTTTTTTTAAACTTCCTTTAGTAAATACTTTTGTTACTTGTTTTTTCCTTTTCCTTTTTACCTTTTTATTTTTTAAAAATTGCTAAAAGTTAAAAGTAAAAAAACAAATATTTCATAATTGATTAGAAATAGATAAATAACTGAAATGTTACATTAGGTATAACAAAGTTATTAATCCATATGAATGTAGAGGTAGAATCATGCATTCTATCATCTAAAATATTACATATTTTGTTTATAGACCTTTTAAAATTGTTGAAACCATCAATCCAGCCAAGTCATTATTACAAGAAGAAAATTTAGTAGATAACTAATCAAACACGAAATAAAAACATAATATGTATAATTGACAGAGAACAAAGCACAAAAATTTACAAGATTCCGCATGAAACCTATAATTACAAATTGATACGTAAAAAAAGGACTAATAATTTATCTCCACGATCAAAACAAGATAAAAATTACAAAGATTTTTGAAAACTAAATCTCTCCGGTAAAACTACAATCCAAACACTTGAATACGGATGAGTGTTAAGAGTTTTTTCGATCTATTTGATTTCAAAATTCAACCTAAGCAACTTATTTTGAAAAAGTCAAATCAATCTGTACAATTCCAACAACTAATAGAAATTGAAGTAAAATAAATCTATTAGCTCGACCGATTCGGTTCGAATTTTTATATTGATTTTTCTACATTTATTTTATTATTTTTACTATTACAAATATGTTTTTCATTTTTTTTTAATTTTCGTTTTTTTAAGTCCAACATTATATAACAACTTTTAAAAAGATCGGTTAATCTTATCTTTTCAATAGAAAATTTTAAACATAAAATTTGACCGATATACAATATTTAATTGATTAAATCATTATAATAAATTGACATTTAATTGCTCACCCCTGCAGTATGAAAGGACCCAAAACCTCTTAACTAGATCTAATAATTTGTGTCAAAAATTTATTTTCGTGTTATATAAAATCGTGTTCGTGTCGTGTGTTTGTGTCAAAAATTTGTGTCAATACAGAAAACTTAAAATGTTATTTTTAGCTTTTACCACATTCATATATTAATTTTACTTAATTTTAATCCCGTGTTATCTCGTGTTACTTCGTGTAATTTATTCGTATCGTGTCTAAAATTACTAGATCTACTCTGAACCCTCTCTCTCTCAACTTTCTATTGTTCTACCCAAAGGGGCCAATGAAAAAAGCTCACCTTTTTACATTTCAAGCACCCTTTTTCCTCGCACTATCATTAAAATAATCACCTAGCAAGATACCAAGCAAAGTAAGAATATATAATTCTTTTCATAAAAAAAAAAGAATATATAAATCTATCCTCTACAGTACTAAATAATTGTAACGAGTGAAGATTAAATTTATATATAGTCTCAAAACATATTAAAAGTATCATATATTTATATTTATTGATATTAATTTATATTTATTTTTATATATTTGTAATATTTTTAATTTATTTTTCGTTTATTGATATTAAATTTATAATTAACCAGGTATGTTTATGTTATTGTTATAATAAAGTAAAATTTTGTACTTTACCATAAAAATTCCTTTTACACTCCAAAAATTAATTAGGTTCACAATACTGTCCTTAATTAACTTCTGTGAAGCATGCACGAGAATTATTATCCATCTATCTCTATTTATATATATATATATAAAATAAATTTTTCTCCAAGATATGGCGAAAAATCCGTGGTCTAATGGTACCGAAAAGAAGAGTTTTGAGTTGGGAAGAAATCCACAGAGCACCCTTGGGTTTGGTGGTGCTGACAAAGCGTGGATTGACTTCCACTAAAACCAAGTAAAAGCTGGGGCATTCTTTATTAAAAGAAAAACGAAACTAAGAAACAATGAAGAAAGCGAAGCGTAGTAATGTTGCCATCAATCACCGACTTTTGGTCTTAAAAAAGACAAAAGAGAAGCAATAGTCCAAGGAAGAGACGTCTTGAATAGAAGAAGTTCCTTGGTGGAATTGGTTGTCGAATTACTCTGCCACCCGCGAATTGGAAGCTTCCGTGATATTGCTCATCATAAATAAATGCATGAACAAAGCACACATGGTTATTAATAGAATAGATTAATAGAACCTACGATTCCATCTGAATGCAGATGGACCAAAACTTTGGTTTTTATATGAACCTTCGTTTTCTCTTTGATGATAATTTATCTATTCTCCTCTAATTATTCTTTCTTTTTTTTTTTAATCCTTTCTCATTTATTATTGTATAGGCACTCTCTATTTTTATTATATGTCTTTATCGTATATTTATTAATTTCGTAATTTATAATTATCATTTTTTTTCTATTTTGATACACGTGTATGTGTGTATATATATATATATATATATATATATTATTAAGTAAAATTTAGAACTTCATTCTAATCATTTAGGGATGTCAATTCCATGTGAAATGAAAATCCGATTTTCCATCTCGATTGAGATGGTTTCAAAAATTAAATTTCAAGGACAGAGGTTAAGACAAGAGAGTTTGACGATTAACATTTCAAAGATGAAATTGTGAGAACGGAGTTTAAGGGGAGAGAATTTTAACTTTGCGTTAGGAATAAGGGACATAATCTTGACCCGCACATATATATATATATTTATATTATATAAAAATTTAAGGTTGATATATCTTATTTAATAAAATAACAAAAACACTATTTTTGAATTGAATATCTACTTTCATTTTAAAAAAAGTAATGGGTAACATATATTTTTTTTGGATAGTACATTTTCATTAGAAGTTACAATCATAATCAACATGTTATATTTTATGAAGTATTAAATATGAAAATTATTTTACTTAAACTAAGTAAATTAGTAAATAATAATAACAAATTGAATTAATAAATAATTAAACTAAATTAAAACTCACTCTCGATTAAATTCGAATCTAAAATTTCAAAAACTTCATGACTTTATTTTTGTTATTAAACCAACATCTTATTGGCATAGATAACAAAGTATCCGATTATAGGACTTTAAAAAATTCGAGATTTGGACGGGAAATGCACTTTCCACCCCAAATTGTTCCGTTAACATCTCAACTTTTATCTCATAAATTTCATTTATTTCAAAGCAGTATCAAATTCAAAATCATTAAATTGGAATTTCATTTGCCTTTAATGTTCCATTGCGGACAGCTTCTGTGTATGCATGATTAACTTACATTTGGTTAAAATTTCCATGATTTTAACAATTGTAGTGTTCTATCTTTGCTAAAAAATTTAAAATTGGTATAAAACACCAAGTATAAATTAACAATCATATGATGATTTGGTTAAAAAAAATACATAAATGTGTTGAACTTTATAGACAAATTCTTGTATACAGTAATCAATTTACGAATAAATTAAGTTCCACCGCATCTATGACTATTATTTAAAGTAGTCTTGCAATTTATGCCAAATGTTGCAGGGTCAGTGGCTCTTGAAAAATGAGCAAATCACAAAAAAACCAAAAACTATTATGTTTGACTTTCTCCGCATGTTTCTTTTTATTTGTTCTTGAGACCATTTTTTTAGCTTTTTAATTTTTTTAATTAAAATTTTCAATCAGTACTATTCATCCTAAACTTTCAATTTTGTCACATGTAGTATGCTCATTGGTGCAATTTATTTTAAGGCCTCCAATTTTTTAGCTCTTTAACCTTTTTCTTAAATTAATTTGAGGGCCAAAATAATTTTTATATTGTTGAAATAATTTATATAAAAATTATTTTAAATTAGATCTATTATTTTTGTAATTTTCTTAGCGGTAACACAATAAATTTATCAGCTATATATAAAAACAATTCCAAATGATTGTTTTACTATGAGTAAGTTTTTTTCTTGCCATATGATTTTTTTAAAAAAATATTTTTATAAATGTTTATTAATCATGATAGCAAATTTTAAAATTATCAAAACAATCTTAAAGAGATTGTTTAATCGATAAATATTGAATACTTTATAATTAAGTAATACTTACAAATATATGCGAGTTATATATTTTTTAAAAAAATCCATATAAATTACACTTGAAAATTCATTTTATGTAATTTGTAAATGATTAAATTTTATATATTTAATTTTAATAATTGATAAAATATAAATATTCTTAATATTATACATATTAAAAATAAAATATTTAAATAAATCATTAATTAATTTTATTTAAATGATAAAAAAATACAAACACTGATATATATATATATATATATATTATATATATATTATATATATATATATATATATATATATATATATATATATATTATATATATATATATATATATATATATAGAGGGGCGGAGCCCCTTGGGGACCGGTGGGGGCTCAAGCCCCCACTTGTCCAAATAAAAAAAAAAATTAAGTATAAATTTATATAAATAATATTTTATATTTTATAAAATTTTATTGGTTTTTTGTTTGATGAATTGATTTTATTATAAGAATGTTTGAAATTGAGAAAAAAATATTCATTAATTTATTTGTTATTGACATTAGTATTGTTTTTATCGATTGTCATTATCAAAGTAAATAATGCGTTTTTCATAATGAATACATTGAACACTCATTTGTGTAACTGAATAAATGAATGATAAATTAATTGTGTACTTTAAAAAATATGTGTTTCAAAATATTAATAACGAAACTATTGTGCATTGTTTTTAAAATATAAAATTATGTCAAAAACAATTGAAAATTTTTTAACAATTATGATTAAATACATTAAACGAAGCCCCACTCAACAATTTTTTTAATTCCGCCCTTATATATATATATATTTCGTGATATATCTTTTATTATTACATAATTATTATTTTTACACTCAGCAACGAAACGCGGGTGCAGTGCAGGTCTATTACAATGCAGATGAAAGTGAAATTGGGAGTTTGACCGAAAAGAAAGTGAAATTCGGAGATGTGCCAAAAGAAAAAGTCAAGTTGGGAAGGAAAGAAAATTCTTGAGTCTTGACTTTTGACAAAGTAATAACATAATGTAATAACATAATTTAATTTGTGACTGTCACTGATTTGTTTTTGATGAGTTTATCTTACGTGCTATTGAGATATGTTGATGACTTTTTCGAAATTGATAGATGTCAAAACGAAGAAGTCAAATTATATTAATGAATTGGATTGTCTGGAGATTATTCTTTGCACATGAAAACTAATACCATCACCATGATAAAAAAGAAAAAAACACTAATACCATCACTATCTTCTACAGATCATGAAAATGATGTCAGTTTACCATTTTCTTTTTCCTACCATATTGATAAACATAAGATACTTGAATTTTTAGCTTTAACAAATAAAATTGATTTGAAATTATTAACAGTGCTATTTGATCATGCAACTTTGATTTGTTTAAAATTCAGTATGGTGATTTTAATCCAACTATGTAACACAATTCCCTACTCCAAAAAATTAAATAAATAAATAAAGACAGTTTCTTGCCTTACAATATATATTGAAGTTTCTGATAATTTTGTATGAATCCCACCTGCATAAATAATTGCAGCTCACAATTATAAATGATTCTTTTATTATTTGTGATTAAGAAGTTTTCTAATGATTGTTTTTGAATGAATTTACATATATACGTATAAGTAGAAAAATAAGGCTTTATTTTTCTTTGGTTGAAATAGTCAATTATCGGGTGCTTAGAGGGGTGGGTGGAATTGGCCTTGCCAGCCCCCACTACAACACCAAAGCATATTTAAAGAGAGAATATGCATATTTATTAGAGAGTGATGGAGGGGAGGACATGGATAAAGAATTTAGCTTTGGATAATAAGTTTTGCACATTATC
The DNA here is from genome assembly GCA_031772115.1 of Heritiera littoralis. Classification (NCBI taxonomy): domain Eukaryota; kingdom Viridiplantae; phylum Streptophyta; class Magnoliopsida; order Malvales; family Malvaceae; genus Heritiera; species Heritiera littoralis. Next base: position 8,140,506 of record JAPDPK010000008.1, on the reverse strand, counting down.
GTTGTTAGATTCATTTGTTTCTGCATCAGTCTCATTCATTATCTTTTGGTTATGGTGTAAGAGGCAAAGGTAGATCAGATTTATTCATTTGGCTGCATCTCAAGAAGCAATGGCTTCAAGCTCTCCACTCTCCAGGTCACTGTTCACCTCACTTGTAACAGTAAAAGGGATGATTTTCTTTTGTTTCTGTTATGAATTTGCGCCATTAGAAACAAAGGAAATAGTTTAGGTTTTCATTGAAGCTCGATTCTTTTTGGCTTTAGCCATTTCTTTTACTTAAATGTTTCATGTCAAGTTCTCCTATATAGTATTGGAGGGAGCCTATTGATGATGTGTTTTCTGTAGTGTGAGGGCATGATTGATTAGCATTAAAGCTTAATGACCCATGGACAAATAATAAAAAATCCATTGTGCCAACAGCTTCATTTTAACTGAATCGGATTGAAAATGATTATGAGGGTTGGCTTTGCTACTTTTTAGTTCATGTCGATCGGTGCTTTAGAGCTTGCAAGAGATTATGAAGAAGCCATAGGACACGAGTTACAGGATGCAGATAAGGAGGCTAGATTGCTTAATCTTCTATCATATAAGAATCTTCTCTATTGTTCTTTGACAGCTTGAGGTGAGTTCTGGTTGTTACTATAATTGCTAGTCTAATCACAAATATTCCCTTGAAACTCATTATTTAATTAATTTTGTTTTAAAAAGAATTATTTCTTCTCATTTTAGGGACAAACAATGATAGGGAGCTATGGTGATGATACCAAGGGAAAGGGTTTGTCAAAAAGCCTACTGCAAATGAAGATGATCATGGAACATGGATGCTGTAAAGAAAGATATGAAGAAAAAGAGAATGAAATAAAAAATTATATTTCTAGTGTGTACATTATAAGAAGACTAAAGGTCTTTATATAGGTAATAGACTATGATAACAAAGAAAACACAATTATAATTAAGAAATAGAATCATAATCAATCCTATAATTAAGTCCTAAAATCAATCGTAATTAATTAGTTTAAGTCAATTGTAATATTACAATTAATTGTAATATTACATTAACATATACTTACAAAGCTTTTATAATTATTTGAAGATTCTTTTGTAAGAAACAGTATATGTACAAACCTTTTACTCATTTTTTTTGTTTAACCACTATCTTTATCAATTTTACGGTCTGAAACTAATCCTATTTAGACCGAGAGCGATAAATGATAAATCCCTCCCAATAGTAGTAACTTCAGGATTTGAACTATGTTCAAATATTTGGAGAATAAATCCACTTCCACTTTACTTATTTTTTTCTTTTATAATATATAATGTAATTTAAGGATCGAATTTGCTATTTACTTGCTCGGTTTAATACAATAATAATGAAAATAATTTGAATTGTGTTTAAATATAGGTATGTAATTAAGAAATATTTACTACCTTTGATATGCTAAACCCATCATTTTAAAAAAGAAAATAATATGTACAAGTAGTTCTTAAATAATTTGGCATACTTGTCCCATCAATTGTTGTTATTTCTAAGTATTAAAAACATTTATTTTCTGCCTCAATATCTAACCGCTTGAGCTTATGTGTGATTTGTTAGAGAATAAATCAAGTCTCGAGTTTTGTCATTCATGCTTTATTTGAATGGACAATGAGATTGATTTCAATGAGATTGAGAAATCCATTTGGATGGACAGTGAGAATAAAATTAACTGCAGTGAGATTAAACAAAAATGACAACGAGCTTAGTTATTACAGCGGTGCGATTAAAATTAGTGATGGGTTATAAGTTTAGATACAAATGCAACAATTGCGGTGAAGTAAAATATATTGAAAAAGGAAAATTGACTATTAAGATATTAAATAAAAATTGTATATGATGAAATTTATCATATATATTTGAAAGTTTGTAAATAGATAAATAATTTAAATTATTAAAGTTATTTTATATTAAAAAAATATTTTTGATAAATTAAAATTATTTTATATCAAATATACATTTGTTATTAAATATTTTAAAAAATATTCTGTATATTTATACGTATATTAATTTACTATATAATAATAAATTTTTTATATATTATATAAAATTATGTTTTATTTTAAATACAAAATTAAAATAAAACATAAAAACTAACTATAAAAATATTTTTTTAATAATGTAATGTTAAAGATAAAAAAAAAAGACAAGACAAGGATAATATTGTAGGCATTCCACTGCAATGAGATGTAAAATTTTCTCTTAATCCTATATGTATTCGATCCAAAGAAAATTTGAGCTACCTGCTACCCTGCCATAGCAATTGAAATCAAATTCACCAATTGATGCGTTTAGTCTCTAAATGAGGTTAGGATTTCATTGCATTGGAGGTGTGATGAAATCCAAACGAAGCTAAAATAGCGATTATAGTAAAATTAATTATTGTAATAGTAAATTTTAAATCAAATAATCAATAGTGAAAATATATATATGGATGCAAATATAATGATTGCGATAATGTAAAAGTTAATAAGAAGAAAAATGATTATTTAGAATATTAAATTAAAATTTGTATATAGTAAAATTTTTAATATATTTATATTTGTGAAGTTAGTAAATAATTAAAAATTATTAAAATTAAATTTGTCAAATAATATTTTTTTTGGTTAACTAAATAATATTTTTTAATATATTAAAAATTATAAAATTATTTATATATCAGATCACCGAATTGACAGACATGGGGCCTCAAAATCAAGATTTGGCAATCAGTAGTTTGACTTCGCATCCCTAAGTTTGCTGGACTACTTTTGTTGAATGGCCTATGAGATTTAAACCGTTTATGGTTGTAGGCTATTTAATTAAAATTATTTTTTTAAAAAAATATATAAGGTACTATTCTTTTGTATGCATATTATATTTTATATATATATGAAAATTAGACATATATATAAAACATAATAGGAAAAGAGTACACCTATATCAACGTAAAAATTAAATTTACAATGTAATTATTGAAGGTCGCAAGACAAACATTTTTCTCTCTCTGGAAAAAGCTCTCAGCCATGAATACTGAGGACAACAACGTTCCAATCGGTGATGAAGAAGACGATTTGAAGAAAAGGAGTGTGAAAAGAACAAAAAAATGGTGAGTTTAAACCTACTGAAGTGGCCAACAAGGGAAACAATCAAGCTTTTCCCTTGTACAAAGATTCCCTTCTTGGGGCCCAGGACAATTCTGCCATGTCTGTCATTAGTCATCCCTCTTTTGTGGATGAAGATTTAGGTGTTATTTGTTATTGTTATTGTTTTATGTTTTATGTTTTTGTTTTCAAATTTTTTGAAAATAAAAGAAAAAACATGGTTGTTAACTATGTTTTTGTTTTTAAAAATTGAAAATATAACAAATGTTTTGGAAATTCATGTGTTCATGAAAACACAAAAAATGTGTTTTCACAAATTTATTTTGGTTACTGTTATCGTGTGAGTACTGTTCATCCGTTCAGCTACAGTACCTGTTTTAACTCTAAAAATGATATAATTTTGTTTTTTATTTGAGTCGAACCCTTCTCTTCTTAGAACTTAAAATTTTATCCACTCCCTTTAACAAACTTCAATTGATAAAGTTTTGCAACAAAAACAATCATCCAAACATATTTCCAAATTTAATAATTGAAAATAAAACGAAAATAAAACAAAACAAAATTTTCAAAAACATAAAACATAAAACACAAAACATACAACAATACCAAACGACCCTTTAGATGTCGAGCCTAAAGAGCATGATGATATACCAACTATTCTTCTTTCAAAGGAGGAAAAGAACAGAATTAGAAGTTAGTGGAAAAATACAATGATGGTCAAGACTTTTGATAAAACAGTTGCTTACAATTTCTTATTTATGAGAATCAAAGCTCAATGGAAACCATTAGGACACATGGAATGCATTGATCTCGGCCATGATTTCTTTGTTATCAGGTTTAACAATACTAAGGATTTTCATCGGGTCATTTTTGGAGGTCCATGGTTTATTGGACTATATTACCTCACTATGAGAATTTGGGAACTTGGTTTTATATCGGACCTTGACATGAATTTCTTTACAACAGTTGTTTGGGTTAGATTACCCGGGTTACCAATTGAGTATTTTGATAAACAAATTCTCCATCGTATTGGAAACCATCTGGGTACTCTCCTAAAGATTGATACTTTCATGGCTCTTAATGCAAGGGTAGATATGCTCGATTCTGTATTCAAGTTCATCTTGATAAGCCCCTTATTTCAAAGATTAGAATTAGAAAACTTGTTCAAAACGTGATGTATGAAGTGGTCAACTTGTGTTTTAAATGCGGCATTATTGGTCATAGAAAGGAAAATTGTCCTTCCGGTAAGGATTCCAACTCTATTTCAGAAACATCATATGAAAGTCCAAGTACGTAGAGGAAAGAAGTTAGTAACAAAAATGAAGAGGATGAATCATTTGGCCTATGGATGGTTGTTTCAAGGAGAAAGCCAAATACGGGTAAAGAAAAGAATACAGGGAAGTAAGAACCGGGGCAAAGAGAAGAATACGAGAAAAAGGAACTGGGTAAGGTCAAGAAAACGGGTCAAGATGGACCAAAAGCTAACCAACAAAGTGGTTCTAACAAAGGAAAGAATAAAGTTGAATACCAAGTGATGGGTGCAGACCAACAATTATTTTTTCAGAGAAGCCAGGACCTTAGGTAGAACTTAAAAGTACAGTCTGTTATGTCAAATCTCACATTCAGAAACTAGGGAAAGTTTCAAGTAAAAATTCAATCCAATTCCAAGCATCTACTTCAAAAAACCCTTTGGATTTGGACCAAGTTAAAATACCATATGAGTTCAGGTTTACCAGTAAACCAAGCGAAAGTGTAACAAGAAATTCTTCTTCTACCCAACCTCAAGAAATTAAGGAGGTAGCAAAGAGCTAACATAGAAAATACTTCAAATCAGTGCGACGACCTCAAAATGATGTACATCACAGTGAAAGACAAGATCATAAGGCTATGTTGAAGTTGTGCATCAAGTAGTTGCTTTCATGGAAGTAGTGGATTTTAGTGGCAAGAGACTAGGAGAACATGTTAGCTATGCAGTGGCAAGAGACTAAGAGAACATGCTAGTTGTGAAGTGGATTGTAGTGGCAAGAAAGTAGGAGAACATGCTAGTTGTGTAAAGCATTTTCTTAGGAATTTTCAGTTATTCGTTTATGTATTTAAATCGGATTTGGCTTGTCAAAATGTAGTGGAAAACTTTTCAGCCTATTTTCTTTGTGTTATTTTCCTTCTCTTTCTGCAGTTACTGCTCTTCTTTCCTTTTTTAAGCCAACAAAGTGGTATCCGAGCCTATTTTCTTAAGGGACCATAAGCCAAATTTCTTCTCTTGAAAAGCCATCAAAACAATGGTCACAGAAACATCATTTGCAATTGTTGCTCCGCCTGTATTTGATGGAGAGAATTATCAAGTTTAGGTAGTTAAAATGGAAGCATATTTGGAAGCAAGTGACCTCTGGGATGCAGTTGAAGAGGACTACGAGATTCCTCCTTTGCCAAACAATCCAACACTTGCACAGTTGAAGAATCACAAGGAAAAGAGGCAAAGAAAGTCAAAGGCAAGAGCCTGTCTGTTTTCAGCTGTCTCACCAACAATCTTCACCAGAATTATGACCTTCAAGTCAGCCAAAGAGATCTGGGATTTTCTCAAAGAAGAGTATGCTGGCAATGAGAGAATCAGAGGAATGCAGGTGCTGAACTTGGTCAGGGAATTTGAAATGCAGAGGATTAAGGAGTCATAAACAATCAAAGAGTATTCTGACAGACTTCTAAGCATTGTCAACAAGGTAAGATTGCTTGGTACTGATTTTCCTGATAGTAGGATTGTGCAAAAAATCCTTGTTACTATACTTGAAAGATTTGAGGCAACAATTTCCTCTTTGGAGAATTCTAAGGACCTGTCAAGTATCACCTTGGCAGAGTTGTTGAATGCTTTACAGGCACAAGAACAAAGGAGAATGATGAGATAGGAAGGCTCAGTGGAAGGAGCTCTGCAAGCACAGTTGCAGATCAATGAAGGCAAGAAAGGAAAGAAAAAGAAATGGAAGAAAAGTTCTGCTAACTCAAATGATGCTGCTGCAAACAATGATAGTAGTAGTGGAGGCAACAACAGCAAAGGAGTATACCCTCCTTGTCAGTATTGTGGAAGAAAGAATCATCCTCAAGTCAAGTGTTGGAGAAAACTTGATGTGAGATGCAGAAAATGCAATCAACTAGGCCATATCGAGAAAATTTGCAGGAACAAAAATCAACAGCAGAAGAATGAGGCTCAAGTTGCAAATCAACAAGAGGAGGAGCAGCTATTTGTGGCAACTTGTTTTGCAACCAACAACTCAAGTGGAAGCTGGCTAATTGATAGTGGTTGCACCAATCACATGACTTATGATGAAGAGCTTTTCAAGGAGCTTGATAGATCTGTAACATCACAAGTCAAAATTGGTAATGGTGACTGTATTGCTGTTAAAGGGAAAGGGACTGTTACCATTGAAAGCTGTTCAGGTACTAGAATCATAACTGATGTGTTTTATGTACCCGATATTAATCAAAATTTGTTAAGTGTGGGTCAGCTGCAAGATAAAGGCTTCAAAGTGATATTTGAAGACAAGATATGTTTGATTAAGGATGCAGATGGTCATGATGTGTTCAGAGTCAGAATGAAAGGTAAAAGTTTCTCCTTGGACTTAATGGAGGAGGAGCAAGCTGCATACTTAAGCTCAATCAATACTACAGAACTTTGGCATAAGAGGGTAGGGCACTTCAATCATGCAGCACTTCTATACATGAAGAAAATAGAGCTGGTGCAAGGCTTACCTTCACTGGAAGAGTTTTCATCAAGTTGCAGTGCATGTCAATTTGGCAAGCAAAGAAGGCTGCCATTTTCACAGACAACTTGGAGAGCATCGCAGAAGTTGCAGTTGATTCATACAGACCTCTGTTGACCTCAGAGAACTCCATCCTTAAAGGGAAGTAAATACTACATTGTTTTCATTGATGATTTAACAAGAATGTGTTGGATTTACTTCCTTAGGTTCAAGACAGAGGTTGCAGAAGTATTTTGGAAGTTCAAAGCATGGATTGAGAATCAGAGTAGCTGCAGAATTCAAGTCTTGAGATCAGACAATGGCAAGGAGTATACATCAGAACAGTTCAATTTATTCTGTGATGAGGCTGGCATTGAGCACCAGTTCACTGCCCCTTACACTCCACAGCAGAATGGAGTGAGTGAAAGGAAGAACAGAACCATAATGGAGATGGCTAGATGCATGTTGTACGAGAAAGGGCTTCCTAAACATTTTTGGGCAGAAGCAGCAAACACATCTGTATTTCTACTAAACATGCTTCCTACAAAGGCAGTAAAGGGAAAGACTCCATTTGAGGCTTGGTATGGATATAAACCATCTGTATCAAACCTAAAAACTTTTGGTTGTGTTTTTTTTTCACATGTTCCACAGGTGAAAAGAGACAAGCTTGATAGGAGATCAGAACCTGGCATTTTTATTGGTTACAACACTGTCTCAAAGGCTTACAGAATTTTTCAACCTCAAACAGGAAAGATTCTGATAAGCAGGGATGTTCAATTTGTAGAGGATCAACAATGGTGTTAGGAAACTGAAAAGGGAAATCAAAACATTGATGTCCCATTGAATCATGGAGAGGAGGTTGATGAACCACCTATCAGAGGTACTAGACTACTTACTGATATTTATCAGAGGTGCAATGTTGCTATTTTTGAGCCTGCAAGGTATGAGGAAGCTGAGAAGGATCCAAAATGGATTGTTGCTATGCAAGAGGAGCTGAATATGATTGAGAAAAATCAGACTTGGAAGCTAGTTGAGAGACCTGAGAATCGGAAGATTATTGGTGTTAAGTGGGTGTTTATAACAAAACTGAATGCTGATGGCTCCATCAACAAGCATAAAGCTAGACTTGTGGTGAAAGGCTTTGTTCAAGTGTTTGGTGTTGATTTCTCAGAGACATTTGCTCCTGTTGCACGACTAGACACCATCAGAATGTTGCTAGCATTAGCAGCCCAAAATGGATGGAAGGAATTTTAGCTTGACGTCAAATCAGCCTTTCTCAATGGTCATCTGCAGGAGGAGATTTATATTGAACAGCTTGAAGGTTTTGTTGTGAAAAGGCAGGAAGACAAGGTCTATCTGCTAAAGAAGGCTCTATATGGCTTGAAGCAGGCACCTAGGGCTTGGTATGGCAGGATTGATGAGCACTTGCTGGGTTTAGGCTTTGTAAAAAGCCAAAGTGAAGTTACACTCTATGTTAGAAATTATAAAGCTAACATTGTGATTGTTTCATTATATGTTGATGATCTCTTGATAACAAGAAGTGATGCGATGTTGATTGAGCAATTTAAAAAAGAAATGATGAAGGTCTTTGACATGACAGACTTGGGCGAGATGACGTATTTCCTTGGCATGGAGATTAGACAGAACGAGCAATGTGTGTTTATCTGTCAGAGAAAATACGCTAAGGAAATTTTGAAGAAATTTCATATGGAGAATTGCAAACCGGTGAGTACTCCTATGAATCAAAAGGAGAAGCTAAGCAAAGAAGATGGTGTAGAGAAAGTGGAAGATGCTGATTACAAAAGTCTCATTGGATGCCTGATGTATCTCACAGCAACTAGACCTGACATTCTGCATGCTGTTAGTGTTTTGTTAAGGTTTTATGCATTGTACCAGTGAAGTGCATTTTAAAGCAGCCAAACGTGTTCTTAGATATGTCAAAGGGACTCTTGATTATGGAGTTTTGTTTTGTTATAATCAGAATTTTCTGTTTCATGGGTATTCTGACAGTGATTGGGCAGGGTCCTTAGATGATATGAAAAGTACCTCAGGATACTGTTTCACATTTGGCTCAGGAGTGTTCTCATGGAGTTCCAAGAAGCAGGAGACTGTGGCATAATTGATGGCTGAAGCTGAGTTCATTGCCGCCACTGCAGCTGTGAATCAAGCCTTATGGCTTAGAAAAGTCTTGACTGATTTGCATATGGAGCAAAAGGAGAGTACAAAGGTGTTTGTTGATAATCAGGCAGCAATTGCAATCTCCAACAATCCTGTCTTCCATGGGAAGACAAAACATTTTAATATTAAGTTGTATTTCTTAAGGGAAGTACAAAAGAATGGTGAAGTATGCGTGTTGTATTGCAAGACTAATGATCAGATTGCTGATATATTTACCAAAGCACTCCCTGAAAACAGATTTGAATTGTTGAGAAAGAAGCTTAGAGTCTGCAACTATTGAAGCAAGGAGGAGTGTTGAAGTTGTGCATCAAGTAGTTGCTTTCATGGAAGTAGTGGATTTTAGTGGCAAGAGACTAGGAGAACATGTTAGCTATGTAGTGGCAAGAGACTAGGAGAACATGCTAGTTGTGAAGTGGATTGTAGTGGCAAGAAAGTAGGAGAACATGCTAGTTGTGTAATGCATTTTCTTAGGAATTTTCAGTTATTCGTTTATGTATTTAAATCGGATTTGGCTTGTCAAAATGTAGTGGAAAACCTTTCAGCCTATTTTCTTTGTGTTATTTTCCTTCTCTTTCTGCAGTTACTGCTCTTCTTTCCTTTTTTAAGCCAACAGGCTACCGGAGGCGATGGAAATCATCCTAGGCTTCAAGATAAACCCATCTGATTGGTCAATGGAAGAGCTAGTGGAGGCATGGAACTTAGTGATCATAGCTTTAGACATACCAGATCCACTTCCATATCTTCAAATAACCAAACGGGGATGGAAACATATGTGCTAAGGAAGGTGAAACACTCCCATCTTGCCAAAATCTTCCTTTGGGGTTTGTGTATCTAAACATAGTCAGAATATTGAATGTGATGGAAGGCATGGAGGAAGCCTTCTTCCTATCTGCACCGTCGATAACAAAACCAATCACCATGGTTTTCAGGAAGGAGACATGGACAGAATGGAGGAATGCATCATACAAAATGATATTTCTACCACAGAGACACAATGTGTCGACTTTGATATGCAAGCAGCAGACTGGAGAAGTAATAGCAATCTCAGAGTTGGACAACTGGCTTATGAACCAGCCCCCTATTGATAATTTCCCCATGCATTGCCTTCTTTGGAATGCAAGAGGGGCGGGCAGCCCCAATTTTTGAAGAACTTTCATGGATTTGCTTAAAGTTAACGACCCAAGCATAGTCATAATCATTGAAACAAGGATTTCAAGAGAGAAAGCATAAAGAATAAGTAAATCCCGTGGGTTTGATGGAGTCTTCAGGGTTGATGCACAAGGCTTCGCGGGAGGAATCTGGCTCTCGTGGCATACCACTGAGGTCTGGGTCAATATCCTTTGCAAATTGGAACAAGTCATTCATGACGTTGTTGAGGTTAGTATTCAGACACATGCAAATTTTGTTTGTAATAATTGTAATTCTTCTTTTATTTGGTTGTTTTTTGCAATTTATGCATAACCACAATTTGAAAAAAGAAAAGAGTTGTGGAGACATCTTTTGGAATTCTCATCATTCCATCAACTTCCATGGCTTCTTATGGGAGATTTCAATGAAATTCTCCACAATTCCGAAAAGATGGGTGGTAGACCGATTAATTAGTATAAGGCCAGATTATTTCAAGATTGCATGGATGAATGCGGTATGTTTGATCTGGGATTTGTGGGTTAGCAATTCACATGGACAAATAAAAATTATTTTACTCAAATTATTAGTGAAAGACTTGATCGAGCTAAGGCAAACTCTGACTGGAAGGCTAAATTTCCCAATACAACAGTCTCCCATCTCACTAAAGTCAAATATGATTATAATCCAATCCTCCTCGATACTTATTTGTCCAAATAATATTTTGGACCCAGACCATTTAGATTTGAAATTAGTTGGTTCTCAAGTATGGATTTCAAGAACATTGTGAAAGAATCTTGGAGCGAAGTTAACAATGTGATTATGGAAGCCATACCCAGATTTAAAGATAAAGTTTCTATATGGAATAAAAATAGCTTTGGAAACATTTTTCACAGAAAAAGAAGGGTTTTGGTGAGACTTGAAGGTATGCAAAAAGCACTCAGTATGGATCCAAATCAATGGCTTGTTGAACTTCAAGAGGGATTAGAAGCAAAATATCAGACTTTACTTAAGCTTGAGGAAGAGATTTGGGCCCTTAAAGCAAAAGTGGATTGGATCAATGATGGTGATCGTAATACAAGGTTTTATCATCTCAGTACCGTCAACCACCGAAGACGCAATAGAATTACTGCACTAAAGGACTCGATTGGTGAATGGCACTATAACACAAAGGAGATCAAGAACATTATTGCTAACCATTTTCAAAATTTGTATAGTTCGTCTTTAGAGTTTAGTTGGAGAAATAAAGAACTCTCAACTCAAGTAGGTTTGCCAATCCACTTTTAGATAATGAAAGAGAGAAACTATCAAACCTATAAGCAAAACTAAGATTTTGAAAGCTGTTTTTGGATTCAAACCCCTTAAAGCTCCAGGTCTTGATGGGTTACACTTACATCCCATTTTTTACCAAAAATGCTGGGACGAGATTGGACAACCTGTTTGTGAATTTGTGAAAGAAGTTTTTAGAAAGAGTAAAGTCTCGAAAAATATAAATGATGTTTCGTTTGCCTGATACCCAAAGGGAATTGTCCTGAAAAATTTCACAATTCAAGCCAGTTAGTCTGTGTAACACCCTGTACAAGACTATCACAAAAATCATGGTTAACAGACTTAGGCCAGTCCTTGCGAGATGCATTCATCCTCTTCAAGCAAGCTTTATTTTTGGGAGAAAACTACAAGATAATGTTATTATTGCTAAAGAGGTGGTCCACTTCCTTAAAAACAAGAAGGGAAAACAACGAGGCATGATGATAAAAATCAACTTAAAAAAAGCCTATGACAAGATTGAATGTGCTTCATACATGAGGTTTTTAGATTTTTTAAGTTCCCTACAACTTGGATTGATCTTATTTTATCCTGCATTGCTTCCACTTCCATGACGGTTTTGGTTAATAGGGAGTAGAGTGTTAAGATTACACCATCAAGGGGAATTCGTCAAGGAGATCCTTAATCTCCGTACATCTTCATCCTTTGTCTGGAATATTTGTATGTTAAAATCTTAGACGAATGTGAAGATAAGAGATGGGAGCCACTGCTATTGACAAGAAATGGAGCTAAATTATCACACATGTTCTTTGTTGATGACCTTATCCTATTAGGTAAAGCCACACTTAAAACATGTGATTTGATGAAAAGGGTCCTAAGAGAATTTTGCTCCATATCAATTTTGATAAGTCAATGGTAATGTTTTCAAGTAACATTTTTGGTCCATGGAAACCACAAGACCTTAGAAGGTCTCTGACATCATGGATAGCAATGGTGCTTAGGACTTTAGTAGACTGAAAGCTGACATCCTGGATTTTATTAAGAAGATTATTACTTCCATTCCCTTTCAAATGGAAGAAGAGGATAAGGATCAGATTAGTTGGAAATTCAATTCTGAAGGTTCTTTTTCGTTTAAATCCGCCTATAGAATTTCCAAAGAAATCATGGATCCTTGTAAAGATAACTAGAAAGGGATTTGGAAAACGCCCTCTCTTCCTAAGATCCAACATTTTATATGGCAAGTTAGGCAGCAAAAAACTCCCACTATACAAATCTTGCATGATCGTGGCATCCAAATTTTTGAATTTTGCCCGTGATGCAATATCGAGGTTGAAACTCCTTTGCATTGTTTAAGGGACTGCCCACAAGTTAAAACAATGTCACAATCGATACTTGTTCCTATTAATCTAATGCCATCCTTTGATTTTGACCTGGATAATTGGATTTTAACTAACTGTACCTCAAAAACCAGTTCTCAATTTGATAATATCCCTTGGAATGTTTGTTTTCCTTTTGTTTTTTGGTTTATCTGGGTAAGTAGGAATGATCTTCTTTTTAGAAATGCTATTGAACCAATTCACATCTGGGGGAAGAAGGTTCAATCAAAAATTAAAGAATATTGGGCTATTGCTGGGTTGAATAAACCCTTTAAGCCAACGATGTCAATCAATGTTGGGCGGAAAACCCCACCATTTGGTTGGATTAAACTCAACATAGATGGATCAGCAAGAAATAATCCTGGAGTTGCTGGTTCAGGTGGTCTATTCTGGGATCACCTTGGTAGTTGGAAGGGAGGCTACTCTCGCAAACTTAATAATGCCTCTACTGTTTGTGCGGAATTGTGGGGCATTACAGATGGTCTTCAAATGGCAGCTAGAATGGGATACTCAAATCTGATTGTCCAGATGGATTCAATGGTTGTCATCAGGTACGTTAATGAAGGAATTGTTTTTTCACGCTCTTACTCTTCTATTATTAATGACTGCAGGGCACTAATTCGGAAGCTGGGAGCAGTCAAGATATTTCACACGTTCAGGGAGGCTAACTCTTGCGCGGACATCCTCGCCAAGAATGGAGTTGAGATGGAAGAAGACTTTTTGGTTTTTGTTCAGCCCCCTGATAAGCTAAAACTTCTTCTATTTAATGACTATAGTGGAGCTGAACTCCCCAGAACTGTTTACATGTAACTTTTCTTTTATTTCAATGCACGGTATTTCATAAAAAAAAATTTTCATTATTTCATATTTTTTTAAACAATTTATACTTTGGTAATTCAAATGCTCGATTTTACGTTATACACATGTAGAACATGTATATCAATTTGTAAATTAATTAGAAATATTTAATTATTTATTTGAAGATAGTAAATTTTCATTTTATATATATATATATATATATATATATATATATATATTGATTGAAATTTTATGTGCATGAGTAGTATGAATAGTTTGTTAATCTAACAATTAATTTGTAAAAAAAGTTAACAACATATGAAATTATGAAATATATATAAAATAAATTAGTTTCTCACCGATGCAATTTGATCTCTTTTCTTTTTGTATAATATATGATCAAATTTGGGATTAAAATCAGATTAAGATTGTTTAAATATTAAATTTGGACCCATTTGTGAAAATTAAACTTGTACATGGGTTTGGCCTATCGTGTAGGCCTCGAAGCCTCGGTCGTGGACCGAAGATAAGAATTAGGATAAATTTTTTTCACTAAGACCTTGACCATCTCAATCCTCAAATTGAAAATATTATTTTGTTTAATTCTAATTTAAAAAATATTACTATAATAAAACAAAAACATGTTTTATATTTTGATAGTAAGTTAATATTTTTAGAGTGATTAAGATTTTTTAATAATACAGTATCTCAAGTTTTATTTGTGTCTAATAATAATTTTAAAAGTATTTTTTTATCCATATAACGTATTTAAGATTTTATTTGTAGATTATTTCGGACAAATGGCAATCAAATAAGCTAATCCTCGTGAGCTTTAAAGAAGTTAAATGCAAACTATTCCATGCACAAGCTTACCATGGTCGGAAATTTACTTAGAGGAAGAAAACTCCACATATTTCAAGTAATTATACCCATTTTTTTTGCTGAATATTTCAAGAAAATTGTTTGTTCCTATTGGCTTGAAGACTTGAAATCTTAGACTGAATGGCTTTAGGATTTAGAAATCAGGCAGACTGAGCAGGTCAAATACGTTGTTCTCCCTTCAAAAAAGCTTCCTCAAGCACAGGCTCCAATCAATAATAACCTTCATTCTGGAATCAACTCATTAATTCCAGCTCCAGGAATTTTGGTCTGACTTGCTCGACTATTAAATTTCTGGTTCATGAACTTGGAGGCCATCTTTACATCACAGCTCCAATTCATAAATAAAAAGAAAGCCACCTAATCTTTACTTGATCATCATCATCGTCATAATTAAGCTTTTAAACTGCGCCGAAAGTCGTTAAACCATGCCGCTGATCACAATAATTAGAGAGGACAGTTGCTTTCTTCTACCAGAAAAGCGAGGGAATAATACTTTACAATTTACAGAAGGCTACCTTCGTTAATTACACGTGAAGAGAACATAAAACAAGGGCGCTTTTTATAATGTAATCAGCAGATCTGATGCAGGAATGATTTGGGAAAGCTTAGAATTTTGTACAAGTGAAATGTTAGGGATAGTCATTTTTTATAGTCTCTTTTAATATTTTCACTCTTATAATCACACTATTGATATCAGTAACTTCTTGTAATAAGTTACTTAGCAATAAATTACCGGTTTCAATTTTTACATTACATTTAATGTGATGTGATTTTTTAAAAGTGAAATTATTAAAAATAACTATCAAAATAACTACCTTTAGTATTTTCCTTTTGTACAATGTGACACCATGGTTACACCCTGCAAATCCTTTCATGACAGCAACTTCCCCCAAAGCTGAACCATGTTCTGTTTGATGCTGCTCTAGCCTAGTGTGTCCTAATTTAGCTATTAGCCGCACTTTATTCTCTGCTTGCAGTAGGCCAGACAGAACTGCATTGTGACATCTGGTTGTATGTGTATGGAAAGGTATGTTTAATTTTGTATTACTAAATTAGGATGATGTATTTAGTTGGCACCGAAATTATTTTATGACAGCTTGATTGATGAGGCTTAGGCGCTTGCTTAGCAAATGATAAGAAAAGAGGGCGCGAGTGTTTTTGAAGATTAGATGTATTCTGATAGGACAGAAAAGGCAACTTGGTGGCTGGCTGGCTGCAGGCAAAGGTTTAGTGTGATATACTGTAGTAGTTGTGTGTGTTACTTGAGGGAATTATTGGTCTATTATATTTGTTAGGGTGCTTAAAGTGGAATTGGCTTACCTGCCCACTCCTGTTGGGGTGCTCAACTTGAAATCAAATGATTAAGGTAAAAGGTTAGTTTTGATATTGCTTTTCACGTAATCGTTACTTTCTTCTTACAAAACTGATTTATTGTAGCATTTAACACTCACATTTCTATATCCAATAACCATCCTTTTGAATCTAACATTTTATTTTTATATGAGATTTAAACACCTTACTCTCTTTTGGAATGAATAACCTGACAGCAACATAATCACTCAGCTTGCTTATTATTTTTAGAGAAAAACTCCAAGATGATGGATCATGGATGGATAATAGAGTATGTTAATTTGCATCTAATTGCTTAAAGGGAAATTACAGTTCCTTTTTATAACATAAAATTTATGCAATTTAAAAGCCTGCAACAAGATGCGACAGTACCCTTAAGCCAATAGGATATGGATTTAGCTATGAGGCCAAGCGGTTTCTTATTTATTTATTTACTGACTAATTGCATCGAGTATCTTATTGAAAAACTGTTATTGGCCAGTTAGGTGTTGGTTTACGCTTAAAGAAAAATCAACTGTGAAAGCAATCTTTGCTTCTTATTCTGAATATAATACTTCAATGTTATTTTATACTTCTGTTTTGTTACATCTACCTGACAACCTCTGTCATGGACTTTAGAACAAGAAAGAAATATATACAAAAGAAAAAACCAGCTCCAAAACAGTATAAACAAACACTCACTTTATATACTTACAGATGGATGCATGATTGTATATAAGTAAACTCAACTTTGTCTCTCAAAATAATAGACAGACCCACCAGATGATGGAATGATGCAAAAGATGAGAAGGAAAATTGGGTTACTTACCTTTCTTTCCCTTCCCTGGAAAAATTATTAAAATAATGACAAAAAGAGCCTTCTTGTTCTGACTGTTTGAATAAACTAACGCTATGCATCTGGCATGGAACCTTTGTTGGATCACTCCAGCTCTGCAGACCAGGCCCTTTCTCACAACATACAAATGACAGCTTGGCTTTCGCGTCACTGGCTTGCACACACATGCGCTCACCATCTTTCTTTTCCTAGAAAGGTGATGAAGAGCTGAACCCACAAAAAATTTGGGATTACTTGGACACTGGAACCAGGAAAATGCATAGGGAAAATGGTAGACTTTCAATTTGTCAGTCCACCAAGATCACCAAACAGATAACAGCAGGAGCCTCCCTCTCCAGAAGGGACTTGAAAACGTTGAAAATGTATTGGCGCCTGTATCGTTGACCTTCGCCCAAGTTGGTGTTTTTCTTTTCTAATCCTAAATTTGCAGCGGTTAAGCAACTCCAATTGAGCATACTACGATAGTCAAGAACATAAAATCAATAAAGAAATACGTACCATTACATGTACAATTGAAAGGTAGAAGTAACAAGAAAATATAACTCTATGATATGAATACAAAGATCAACAGATTAAGATTTACCGATTAGCCTTCCAAGTGTATTCTACCGAATGCAACTATGTAGCAGCATCTCCAATACTCCTTACTTGGAGTTCCACACTCCTCAAATCACGAAGATGTTGTAAAATCTCCTGAAGAAGATAGATTCCTTTATCTCCTTTCCTCAAAGAGCTGATACAATGCTTCAGAAACTCCCTATCTGCCTCAAGTGCTTGTAATCTCTCGTAAACATGATCCACTTCTTCCTCAATTGCAAGCTTTTTGCTCTCTACTTCGGTGTTGGCTGGTGAATAATGTCGCAAGGCAACAGAATCAAAGCCATTTTCGTGTCCATTCAATATCCCATCTTCAATTTCTGCATCAGTGGCATCAAAAAGTGGGAGAAGTCTCTTTGCTTTTGCAGCCATGAGTTTTTTCTCTTGGTGATGTTTCCCATTCACTCCCTTGAAATGACCATTGGCAACCCCATTTGTTTCATAGCTGAAATCAGAACTCTCATGGAAGCCATTACCATTCCCTTCATCATACATATACTCAACTGATTTTATGTCCTCAAAATGTTCTTCCTCTTCATCGTTCAATGAAACCAATTTCTCTTCCAAAACTTTGAGCTGCTCTAGAATTGATAGCCTCTCTTCCTCGAAGTGAGCCAATGACTCCTCCAAATACAGGACTGCATCAGCAGGGGTGTTCGGGTTGCTGTCCTCTTGATGGTTGTCAAAGCTAACTTCTTCCTTTGGTTCATGATTCAAATCAACTGATAGTCCATCACTATCCTCAGCATTGCTGCAAGATGCAGAAGTTGCGCTCCTAGTGCTGTCATCTTTCCTTCTTCTCAGCATTATCATTTTCTCTTTGGCTTCGTAGTCTTGCACCTTCCTGCGATAAATCTCCAGCTCTTTTTCAAGCTCTGCCTTCTCTTTCTCTCTCTTGACCATAAGCTCATTCAAAAGCTGCAAGGCTTCCTGGTCATACTCAGACTGTTCTTCCATCATCCTCTGATACTGTAAGGCTTCCATCTGCATTGCTGCCTTCTCTTCTTGAAGCCTATTTATCATTGCCATTGTCTGGTTTGCCGCTACAGCAGAAGCACTCCTCTCTTCCTCAAGTTCTGTATACAAAGCATTCAAAGCTTTCCTTTCAGCTTTTAATGCTGATTTCAACTTCTCAACAGTTAGTACTCCATCGGCACCCTCAATGTCGCTGAAAACACTTCCATCCAATGAATCTTCCGTTCCTGATTCTCTTCTGTCAAGCAATAGCAACTTCTTATGCAACAAGTGGAGACTGTCTATAGAAGTGGGTGTATCAGGAACTTTATCTTCCTCAATCTCATTAAGCTCCGAAGGCAGTGATAAATGGCCTTTTACTGCTTGGTCACATGTCTCAACTGTTATAGTTTTAAACTGTATGTTTTCTTCCTCAGCATTCTTTGAGCCTATGTAAAGTAACACAAGATTAACACATCAAACTAAAAATTAAAATTAAAAGACAATTCTAAATTTGAAATGAAGGCTTACCATGATCAGCATCTTCATGCAATTGAGCAGAACTGCTTGAGGGATCTTCTAGTGTGCATCCATACAAATGTTGCATTTGAATATCTTCAATTGGTTCATGATCGGGAATATCTGTTCCTATTGAGATCTCTGCTTCATGTTCATCATTTTGCTCATCAGAAGCAACTGCATAAAATTGACAAAATGTTCAAATTTTTAAACTTAACAATTCAACAATAGCCATTAGGTAAATATCAAATTCAATTGGATTAAACAAGTACCTTGATTAACATCTACATCCGTTTCCCCTTCTCCCGTTGCTGCATTTCTTCGAACGTCTTCAGCTTCATTCAAAGGGGTCAGAGTTGCTTGAGTGCTAGCAACTTGCTCATCTTCCTCTCCTGCATGTTTTAAAAAGCTTTCCTTCCTCTCATTGGACTCCATTGATTCAACTGCTGCAACACTGGGTTCATTCTCACTCTCATGGCCTGAAAGTAACGTCACTTTCTCCCCTGAACTGCAGCTATTCTCCACAACCAATTCCTCTGGCGTCTCACTATGCAAATCAAAATCCAAAATAACATCTCCATTACCAGAAAAATCTTGATATTCCTCTCTGAACTTGCATATTCTTTGGCATTCTACAGCAATGGAATCCATCAATTCAACTGGAATCAAATGACAGTCATCCCCCTCGATGTAGAACTCCAGATGCTTAGGCAGAATGTCAGGGGACTTGTCTTCTCCACAAGCGACTTGGGTCAACACCTGGCCATCCATTGACACATCTAAGTTTCCTTCTTCTTCCACTGATACTTCATCTTTTTCTATAGACAAATCATCTTTATCATCTTCGTTAGCAGCCATTTGGTTGCAATCGAAACTAGAAATGAAACATGAAAAGTCCTCCTCTTCTTCCAATTCGCTTCCTTTAACACCCGCATCGTCACCATGAGAAATGATCTCAACTTTATTGTTTTCTTCAATCTTCTGTTCATCTTCCCGATTATCAGCCACAAAATCTGATCTGATTCCATCTGAAGCATTACCTTCATCTGCAAAATCATCAACTTCACCAGTTTCAGAAATTAAATTCCCTTGCTGGGGATTATCCAAAACCTCCCAAGAAGGCTTAATCAGGAGGTAAGGAAAGTTACACTTTTTCTCCAACATGACACCGCAACAAGAACACTTGAAACTCTCTTCACAATTTTCTATCACTTTATCACCACCAGCCTGGATCAAACCAACCTGCTTCATCCATGGAAAAATGGCTAACTTTGACAATTCACAGCAATCTGGCCGTGATGAGGACAAGCAATCCTCGCACATATCTTGAGACTCTGCTAGTTTCCGATGATTTGAACAATAACCCAGTTTAGAAATCTCACTGGCATGATCATCACACACAAGATCTCTATAAGAAGTCTTGTACTTTGATGGCTCAAAGATATGATCAAGCCTGGAACACCAAAGGCAAGGCCTTTTAAGACCAAAGTAATCAGCGAATTTGATTATAAGATAAGAAAACAGAGAATTGAGAAGGAGAAGAATAATCAGAATCCACTCTAGTAATGCGTAGACAAGAATAAGAGTGATCCTGTTTGTGTTCTTATGCAACATGGTTGCAAACTTGTTGGCTTCCATTAATGATGCTCTATTTCCTGCTATGTACAGAGAGATTTAGGAGTTGTCGAAAGGGACAAAACAAAACAGAGGGTTGTTAGATTGCTTTGTTTTCAACGAGAAAGAGAGGAAGAAAGAGTTTGGAGAATGAAAAGAAGGAAGATTGGAGGGTTTTCAACAAAAGAGAGATGGGGGAGTAAAGAAGAACAGAAGACGGGAAGCAGATGGGGAAGTGGTTTTATTTAGACGAGAAAAGGTCGTTTGAGTAGGAACGACAGCCAAAGAAGACTCAGCGGAAGAAAATAATTAATGAGCATTTCCCACGCACTGCTGCCATTGGAAAGCTTTGAGTCAGAGTAAATAAAGGAATTTTTTTTTTTGCCCTGAAGCATCAACCTAGCAAATACTTCTTACAGAATTATGTAGCCATAGCCATAGCCATAGGAATCTCAAACAGGTAAAAATAGATTTTTAGCTGTTTAAGGGCAGATTTTATGTCAAGGTAAAAATGTATATTTGTTTGGATGATATTTTTTTATAAGCCTACTTGAACTGGACTAATAGAAGGGTAGAAATTGGAGGGTCAGTAGGTTTGATAATTTTAAATATGATATATCAAAATATAAAAAATAATATAGATTAAAATTAAATTTAACAATAATTGTATATGAATTTAAGAAATAAAAAGTAATTTAGCAATTGACATGTTAATGTCATGTGATCATTACTTTTTTATGCAAAATCAATTTATTGAGATGTGTTATGCCACAGCTTATATTTTAATGATATTTTTTTTTGTATTTGATATGGGTGTGACTGAATATTATCTCTCTCCTAATCCTGTAATGTTGTTAACTTCTTTGGGCCTAATTTTTCTATCTCTTTAGGAAAACTCATCTATCCTGCTCTATTTCATTAAGACGTTGATGGTGAGTTGAATGGTAAAAAAAAGTTACATTTAATATTATTTGTCACATGATTATCATTTTTCTTAACAAAAATCGATTTATTGAAGTATCCAACATCACCGCTTATATTTTCAAAAATTTGTATTTTTACTATGAAATTGAAATACTCAATCAACTCCCTTTCCTGGCATCAACACGAATAATACTAAGTTAAAATTTTTATTTTTATTCTTCACCGTATTTAAGACGAATTAGACATTACGCGTGATTCCATGAACAATTACCGAATTTAAAGCTAGGTAAAGCTTCGGCCTGTCCCTCCGGTCTGATTTTTGTTGGGGCAAACAAAGTGAGATGGCCCACCAATCTTACCAATGAGTTGGTGGGACCACTCTCACAGTTAGCTGTGGGCTCCATTTAGGAAGCCAGGTTGCCACATGCTGCTGCTTCAGAATACTTATGCAACTCTATTTTTCATGAATCTCTCTGTTCCTTTTACCACAAGGAGACTTATCCTTACTTGTACCATCAATTTCTTATCCTTATATAAGAAAAAGCTTAATAGTCAAAGAAGCCATCAATCTTTAACCCAAAATGAAATTTAGCCTTCAATGTTTTTCTCATGAAATTCAGTTCATAAACTTTTATTTCAGTAAAAATAAACCCTCAACCTTTTATAATTATGCAATTAAGTCAAAATCTGTTAAACGATACTAACTGCCGTTAGTTTGCATACGTGACGACTGACGTGGATAGCTTAGTTAGCTGTCACGTGACATGCCATGTATGCAAAACTAACGACAGTTAGGTCATTTAACAGATTTGGCCTATTTCCATTGAAATAAAAATTTATTGACTGAATTTCATACAATAAAACGTTGAGGACTGAATTCCATTTTAGATTAAAGGTTGAGGGCTTATTTGGCTATTAAGCCTATAAGAAAATTACACTATTGAATTCAATTTCTGCCTTTAGATTCCTTATTTCTCTAGATTACTCGTGATTTATGAAAAAAAATACATTTGAAACAATTTCCTCTTTAAAAAAATTAAATGTTTGAATCTCTCTTCCTCTTATACTTTTTTTTAAAAAAAAACTCTCAATGTGACAAAAAATAATGCATTTGAAATAAGGTAACTTCATAAATGAATGTGTCTTGTCATGAGCATCATTTTTCTGAAATTGAACATTGATTTTTTTTTTTGGTTTTTCTTCTTATTTTATACACGGCTGATTCCCAACGTAAAATATAGGGCATTTGGTTAAGCAATCAATTACGAATTAAGAAAATTTTCCTCAAAAACTTGTCATTAATTAACATTCACAGTCATAACTTCAAAAAAAAAATTCACTTTGTCATTTTTTCAATGAAATTAGAAAGCCTTAAAAAGTAAAAAGCCTACCAAGTTTCATGGGTAGGCCAAGGCTGCACCTTCCTCACCCACCGCATTCCTATATCTCCTTTTTCCCTTTGAAAAATTCAATCCTATAATTTTCATTCAAGACCTTTACTCATTCTTATATGGCCTTTTGAAAATACCTGTTTGTGTATTTTTGTAATCATAATAACGTATTTAATACAACGAATGTTTATATTTCTAGTGGTAAGTTAGGCTAATGTGTTATATAGAGGCTAATGTGTTATATAGTTTGACCTTAACCATAGGTTCATTTAATCATGTGAGAATTTTGTAGATAATTTCAATATTATTTTTTCTTTCCTTTCCCTAAGCCTAAGAATACTATTTTATATGATTCCCTAATCTTTAATTTCCAAGGGAACCTCTTTTCTGCTTTGCCATACTTCTGCTTTAGTCAAGATTACACAAATAGTGCTTAATGTCTCATTTTCTGCCCCCACTCCACTGCCTTTTAACTCCTCAAATCCCACCCCAACCAAAGTTTAAAATCGAGTAAGTAACTTAACCACTAAAGATAATTGTGTTCCCTCTCTTTTACTTTAAAAAAATTGTATGATCAGACATTGGAAATTTTTGTTTAAAGGCTATAGGATTCCAGCTCAAAGGAAATCTTAATTAGAATAAAGTAAACAAAAACAAAAAACTCACTTTTTCGCGCTTAAAATCTTGTAATAAACAAATATGCATTTTAATGCAAAGGGAAGATAGTTAATTACTATTAGCCTTACATATTCTTTCAAATGATTTTGTTTTTACTAAAGTATAAGAGTTTCGAACCTCAAATTTTGTATTCTTTATCTTAAATCAAAAGTCTCTATTATATAAAAAAAAAAAACCAACTTAATGCATGATTTAAAGGTAGAAATTTTGTTTTTTTGTTTCTGGATCAACTTTGAAGAACACTGTTTAAAAAGTTGAGTACAAGTTCCACAAGATTTAAAAAGAAAATTCTGATAAAGCTTTTAGTGTTTTTTGACCAAAAGGGCAGTGAGGTGATCCCACAAAGGCTGCTGAAAAATTCTATTAAACCCTAAGTTCTGCAATCAAATAAGCAGCCATTTATTAATTGTTAAAAGCATCTACTCTTCTAGGCCACTGTCTGCTGGAGTAATATTAAAAACAAGCGAAAGAAATCACACTTATTTTTCACATGAGATCCTGCATATCTCCACGCTCCGCTCTCCTTTGAAATTGCTGAATTCTTTAGTGCTCAAAATCTGATATTTGACAATAATTAAAAGCGGTAATCCAATTCCAGTTAATTCTAAGTGAATGAGGGACCCTTAGGGCATCATCGATTTCACACGGTTCGCGTGGTTACAAAGACATCATCTAGGAAAATGTTGAAAGTATATTTTGCTTAATCTTGTATTATAATCTTGCAAGGGTCCCTTGTTCTTCATTCTCAATGATAACCAATAACCCTAAATTTATTTTTAAGCATTGGTGTAGAGAGGCCATGTTATTATTATTATACTATAAAAATCCAATCCGATAGGCCACCAAAGCTTTCTCCAGCGGTAAAAATGGAGAATGTATATGATCAAACAGTATTCAAGTAGAGGCTGTTTTTTCATGGCAGTTAACTCACTTGTTCAAATCAATAATTATAGGCCAACATACGTTGATGCTAGTGGTTAAAGTTCGAATACTAAATACAAAGAACCTAAGTTTGAATTGGTCTTTTGTTAAAAGATGATTTGTAAATTTCAAAAAACTCATAAATAAAAATCTAATGATCCTTAAATCTTTATGATAACTTGACGGTTTATCCTAATCTTGGAGGCGAATAATCTCTCTTGCTTCTAAATTTTTTATTCAAAAAAATAATTAATTATAGATTAAAAAAGAAAAAAATGGAGAGAGGTGTAAGGCTGAAGCATCAAATGAGAATCTAGTTGAGATAAGCATCAGCTATAGTTGAACTGTCCTTATCTACAACTGTTCGAATGTACAGAGGACTACTCGGATTTTTCCAGTGCTAGCCGCTGCACAAGCTTAATTAAATTAGCTTTAATTCAAATATTTTTCCAGGTAATTTCCCAATTTTTCTTTCTTTATTCAAACTCAAAGAATGTGAATTTGAAACAAATTCTGTTGTGATATTTTAGTCGATTTTCACCCTACATATGTTGAACTAAAAATCTTTTGAGTACATTTCTTTCCTTTTGATTAAGGAGAAAAATTTGTGAAATTTCAAATTGAATGGATACAATAACGAGACATTGAGGTGCATGTGCATTGTCTTCAAGTTGAACTCAAGGAGACAAAGGAAAAAGTCATGATGGAAAATGCAAATGTGAGTAGCTAAATTTGAAATATTTTTGATGGTCAAAAATTTAAATGCAAATGTGAATCCGAAATTTGACTGATTATAAAGTTTCACATATAATAAATAATTTTGTTAATTTTACAACTATTCTGCTCGCTTTTATAGCTATTTCAATGATCAAAATTCAATTCAAAAAATAATCACCATGTTGGTTCGTAATAGGATTACATTATTATTCATATGATGTTTATGAATACAAATTGATCGATATTCTATTTGGATATTTTGTCGATTTTAAAACCTATATTTAAAAAGGTCAAGGACTAATATAATATCGTATGATGTGGATTTTAATATTTGGGAAAATTAAATATAATCTGATATCTATAAAAATCAAGAACTAAATGTTGGCATATTCCTTGATCATAGGTTGACAAAATCTGACTATTACCATATATAATTTATGATAATCAATGCCAAATAAATGGTCCATTATTTCACTGATTCTCTGACCATAAAAAGATGTTCTGTGATGGTTTGAACTATCGATTTTTGAGTTGGTCAGAAGAGGAGAGGCTCAAGTTCACAAATAGAGAGCAAGAATCCGGTCCCCAAGCATCACTTGCTCTATCATACACCATCTAGTGAGCATTCGAGTGCTTGGAAGGCCTGTGATCGACACAGAGAAGATTGTCAGATTCAGGAATCGCTTCAACAGCAAAGTTACACAGTGCAATGGCTGGAGGTTAGATCCTATCGCTTCCGCATTTGATTGTTTTAACATGTTTCATATTGTGTAGAAGCATGTTAGGCTTGTCTGATGTACTTACAGTTGGCATCAGAGCTACAGTTAACCTCTGTCTTGCGTTAAGATATATACTTTGTATCTTGTTAATCTGCCAAATTTTGTCTGCCTCAGTTCTGTACGTTTTGGTTATAATGGATTCCTGAAAAATTGGAATTATATGTCTTAAGACATTTTCAGCCAAAACCAATTTCAAAAACCTATTTTCATTTCCTCCTTATTGATTTGGAATCAAGAACCACTCAAATTGAAGCAGGGAAGGCTGTTTAGCAAACGGGTGGTAAACCGGGTTGAAAACCAAGCATTCGGGTGAAGAAGATGGCATTTTTTCGCGAAGAAGGAAGCAACAAACGATGTCGATCGCCGTTCTCCATAAAGGGAAAGGCAGGCGCGTTCGCCCTCAAGTTTGCTCCCTTGATCGTCGTTCGCCATAAAGGAAAGGCAGGCACTGTTCTCCATAAGAGGAAGGCTTGTGCCCATTCGCGCTGTTCGCCATTCAACTAAGGGGTGAATGGCGAGTACTCAGTTCGCCATTCCAGTTAGGCGAAATGGGCTCTTCGTTCGCTATTCAGCTAATGGCTAATGGGACACGCTATTCGCCATTCAACTAAGGGTGAATGGCGAGTACTCAATTCGCCATTCCAGTTAGGCAAAATGGGCTCGTCGTTCGCCATTCAGCTAATGGCTAATGGGACGCGCTGTTCGTCATTCAACTAAGGGTGAATGGCGAGTACTCAGTTCGCCATTTCAGTTAGGCAAAATGGGCTCGTCGTTCCCCATTCAGCTAATAGCGAATGGGATACGCTGCTCGCCATTTGGCTAGGCAAAACGGTGGATATTTAGTTCGCCATCCAGCTGGGGTGAAAAGTAAATATATATATATATATATATTTTGAAAGGGCATTTTGGCATAATTTTAATATTTAAATATTTTCTTTAATTGTGTGCTTATCATGATTATGTATAATTTGTTATTTGCATACTGTGATTGATTTAAGCACATGTAATAGAATTTATTCATATTATTAGGAATTAAATTGCCTTGTGTTGATTGCAATTTTAAAATATGAATAAACTTAAAATTTGATAATATGTCTAAATGATCCATAATTTGTTTGATTAGGGCTTAGCCAGAGCAACCTTAATTAAATAAAATTATATTTGTCAGAATCATATAATGGTATTAAACATAAATTGTGATTAGTTATATGGTTATGGTAAATTTTATCCCACAGAAATTTTTATCATGATTTTATAACTAATTGGGATAAAATATCAAATTAGTTTATTAATTTACCCACAGGGATTAGGAAATGATATAATTTGATAGTTTCTCATTATGATATGAATCTATTAGAATTAGAACTTTAGCCCACGGGTAAGTTTTATGTCTGAGATTCATAATTGATTAATAAAAAATGTTTACATTGGTAGACATAATTAAGTTTGCCTCAAAAATTCTAGATACATAAGCATGTGTTTTTCTTTAAGCAGTGTTTCCTCAGGCTAGTATTTACTTAGAAGTTCCCAAACTAGATGGAGAGAACTACAAGGTTTGGAAGGAGAGAGTTCTCCTCCAATTAGGGTGCATGGATATAGACTATGCTATAAAGAAAGACAAGCCCGTATTGACTAAGACCAGCACTCCTGCTCAAGTAGCTTTACATGAACGGTGGGAGCGATCCAATCGCCTTGTGTCATGTATATTAAGACAAAGATATCTGCAGGGATACGTGGTTCCGTCGAACAGCATGCCAACGTTAGGACCTTACTGAAGGCCATAAATGATCAGTTTGTCACTTCAGACAAAACGTTGGCCAGCACCTTGATAATGAAGTTCTCATCAATGAGGCTCACCAGTGTCAAAGGAGTGTGAGAGCACATAATGGCCATGAGAGATATAACGGCCCAACTCAAGAAGCTAGAGGTGGAGATGTCTGAATCTTTCCTGGTGCACTATATATTGAACACTCTACCAAAGCAGTACGGACCATTCAAGATATCTTATATCACACATAAGGATAAGTGGACCATCAATGAATTGATGACCATGTGTGTTCAAGAGGAGGGAAGACTGCTTATGGAATCGGGTGAAAGTGCATTTTTTACAAACCAAGGAAAGAGCAAGGATAGAGCCAAGAACAAGGGAAAAAAGGGAAAATTCCTGCCCAAGCTGACATTAAGAAAGAGTCCAAGTGTTTCTTCCATAAAAAGAAGTGACACATGAAGAAGGACTGCGCCAAGCTTCAGTAGTGGCTCATTAAAAAAAAAAAGGTAATCCACTCTCATATATTTGTTTTGAATCAAATATTGATGAGGACTCCTCCATGTTATGGCACCAGAGATTAGGTCATATCTCCATAAATAAAATTAAGAGATTGGTAAATGACAGAATACTTAGTACTCTCGATTTTACTGATTTCGACACTTGTGTGGATTGCATTAAGGTAAGCAAACCAACAAGTCTAAGAAAGGTGCCAATAGGAGTTCAACCATATTAGAAATCATACATTCTGACATATGCTGTCTAGATATTGATGCATATGGTCAGAAGTACTTCATCACCTTTATTGATGATTACTCGAGGTTTATGTATCTCTACATGCTTCATAACAAGAATGAAGCATTAGACGCCTTTAAAATCTTTAAGGCTGAAGTAGAGAAACAATGTGGAAAACCCATAAAGATAGTAAGAACCGATAGAGGTGGGGAGTATTACGGTAGATACACTGAAGATGGACAAGCACCTGGACCATTTGCGAAGTTCCTTCAAGAAAATGGGATTGTTGCCCAAAATACCATGCCTGGTTCACCGATCAAAATGGTGTTGCAGAAAGAAGGAACCGAACTTTGATGGAAATGGTGCGTAGTATGCTTAGCAACTCGAAGTTGCCTAAGTCTTTGTGGATTGAAGCTCTTAAAATGACAGCGTATATATTGAACTGGGTTCCGACCAAGGTTGTTCCAAAGACGCCTTTTGAATTATTCATAGGTTGGAAACCGAGTTTGCGTCATATGCGCGTTTGGGGATGTCCTTCTGAGATAAGAGTTTACAACCCAAAGGAAAAGAAACTGGATCCTAGGACCATAAGTGGGTATTTCATCGGATATGCCGAATGGTCCAAAGGCTACAGATTCTATTGTCCATCTCATAGTACTAGATTTGTGGAATCAAGGAACGCCAAGTTTCTTGAAAATGACTTAGTTAGTGGGAGCGATCAATCTCAAGACCTAGTTTCTGTGAGAGATCACCCTCTACCTCGAGTCAAGGATTGGTTATCATGAACAATGTCCCTTCAGTACAACTGGACATTGAACAACCAATCGTTGAAGATCCACAAGTAGCTGATAACTTACCAGTAGACGAGGCTCCTCTGGATACACCAGAATTGAGTGAGCAACCAGTTGAACAACATGATCATTTGGAGAATGTTGAACCAACATTAAGAAGGTCTACTAGGGAAAGGAAATCAGCTATTCCTAGTGATTATATTGTGTATCTACAAGAGTAAGATTTCAATATTGGGCCCGTTAATGATCCAGAGACGTTTTCACAAGCCATGAACAGCAAAGAATCAAAACTTTGGTTCGATGTTATGAAGGATGAGATGGATTCGATGGCATCCAATAGAGTATGGGATCTTGTCGAGTAATGGGGCCAGGGCTATAGGCTGTAAATGGGTCTTTAAGACCAAGACTGACTCATTAGGCAACATTGAGCGTTATAAGGCAAGATTCGTAGCCAAAGGATTCACTCAAAAGGAGGGAATCGATTACAAGGAGACCTTCTCTCCTGTATCTAAGAAAGATTCTCTCCGCATCATAATGACGCTTGTTGCACATTTTGACTTAGAGTTGCAACAAATGGATGTGAAAACGGCATTTCTCAATGGTGATCTAGAGGAAGAGGTTTACATGAAACAACCTGAAGGTTTTTCCTCTAGTAATGGTGAGCATTTAGTCTGTAAGCTCAAGAAGTCCATACATGGGTTGAAACAAGCTTCCCGCCAATGGTATTTAAAATTCTATGAAGTCATCTCATCATTTGGTTTCGTTGAGAACATCATGGATCAATGTATATACCAGAAGGTCAGTGGGAGCAAGATTTGTTTCCTTGTGCTATATGTGGATGATATTTTGCTTGCAACCAATGATAAGGGGATGCTACGTGATGTGAAACAATTTCTTTCTGAGAACTTTGATATGAAGGATATGGGCGATGCATCTTATGTCATTGGCATTAAGATCCATAGAGACAGACATAGAGGTATATTAGGTCTGTCACAAGAAGCCTATATTAATAAAGTCTTGGAAAGATTCAGAATGAAAGATTGTTCACCAAGCCCAGCTCCCATTGTGAAGGGTGACAGGTTCAATTTGAACCAGTGCCCGAAAAATAATCTTGAGTGAGAACAGATGAAGAACATTCCATATGCCTTAGCTGTTGGAAGCATTATGTATGCATAGGTCTGTACCTGGCCTGATATTGCTTTTGCTGTGGGAATGTTAGGTAGATATCAAAGTGACCCGGGGATGGACCACTGGAGATCTGCGAAGAAGGTGCTTAGATATCTTCAAGGCACTAAGGATTACATGCTTATGTATAGACGGACTGATGAGTTGGAAGTGATTGGCTACTCAGACTCAGACTTTGCTGGCTGTGTTGATACCCGGAAATCAACATCCGGTTACGTCTTTACGCTTGCCGGTGGAGCTGTTTCATGGAAGAGTGCTAAGCAAACACTGACTGCCACTTCTACTATGGAGGCCGAGTTCGTTTCCTGTTTTGAGGCTACCTCACATGGTGTATGGCTTAAGAGTTTCATTGGTGGGCTTAGAGTTGTTGACTCCATATCTAAGCCATTGAGGATATATTGTGACAATTCAGCTGCGGTATTCATGGCTAAGAACAATAAGAGTGGAAGTCGAAGTAAGCATATCGACATTAAGTACTTAGCCATTAGAGAACGTGTTAGAGATAAAAGAGTGGTCATTGAACACGTTAGCACTGAATTGATGTTAGCTGATCCTTTGACTAAGGGCATGCCATCGTTTAAATTTAAGGATCATGTAGAGAGAATGGGACTTGGTCCCACATTTTGATTGTAATTGAAACTCTTATTAATACTATGATGTTTCTCATTTGATTTGTATACACTAAAGTTTTATTTGAGAAATATCCTTGTTGTTTGGACCGAGAATAAACATAAGGTTTATTCATTAAGTAAAAATGGGTTGATTTAGAAACATTTTACATAGTAATACATGGAAGATAATACTCACCATTAGAGGAACTATCGCCATGATTCATGTGATTTGTTTCTTCTGTGAGTGAAATATATGGACCAAGTGGGAGAATGTTGGCATATTCTTTGATCATAGGTTGACAAAATCTGGCTATTGCCATATATAACCTATGATAATCAATGCCAAATAAATGGTCCATTATTTCACTGATTCTCTGACCATAAAAGGATGTTCTGTGATGGTTT
This sequence comes from Heritiera littoralis, assembly GCA_031772115.1. Lineage (NCBI taxonomy): Eukaryota > Viridiplantae > Streptophyta > Magnoliopsida > Malvales > Malvaceae > Heritiera > Heritiera littoralis. The sequence continues at coordinate 8,109,262 of JAPDPK010000008.1, read as the reverse complement.
GAACTATCGATTTTTGAGTTGGTCAAAAGAGGAGAGGCTCAAGTTTACAAACAGAGAGCAAGAATCCGGTCCCCAAGCATCACTTGCTCTATCATACACCATCTAGTGAGCGTTCGAGTGCTTGGAAGGCATGTGATCGACACAGAGAAGATTGTCAGATTCAGGAATCGCTTCAACAGCAAAGTTACAGAGTGCAATGGCTGGAGGTTAGATCCTATCGCTTCCGCATTTGATTGTTTTAACATGTTTCATATTGTGTAGAAGCATGTTAGGCTTGTCTGATGTACTTACACTAAAATCTTTTGTTTTAAATCAGTTGATTAAAATAGGACTTGAAGGTAGTTAATTAGTTATAAGAAAAACAGAATTCCGGACCACCTTAATTTGTGAGATCAAGTTCTTTAAACTCTTGGATAGGAAGAAAAAGGAATATGAAATATTATGTTACGTATCTTTCATTTCGAGTACTAGTTCCTTAATTTTAACAAATGCCAGGTTAAATTACTCGATGTCAGAAGAATCTTGATTTCCATAACAAAACTCTTTTAATGAATTTCATCCACTTAACATGAAATATTTTTTCAAATATATATAAAAGAAATCTATTTACGTTTTACATTAGTGTAAAATAAATAATTTTATTTAAAATTAATATATATTAACGTTGAAATTTTATTATTATTGAATAAATACTTATATATTTTTGATAAATTTAAAATTTGACATACATGATTTACATAAATAGAATATAAAATTCAACGACCTTATATGTGTGTGTTAAATTTCAATGAATTTTGATTAACTTAATCTTGAATTTTTTTCTGGATATATATGTTAATTTGTTGGTTTATTTATTTATTTTCCATTGAATATAATAGTTACATGTGTTATATATATTGAAAATTGTTTAATTGTAATTGTAGTTTGCATTTATCCATGTAATTTCACAAAAATAAATATAATTGCGAAAGTATAAAGTTTTCTTGCAAGCGAGTAGCGGACTTATAACTTACTAATTTTAACCAAACTCTTCTAGAAAGGAGAAAAAGCTCAACCAAAGTAAATAATAATTAACTTTTCACTGTTTCAGCGGTTCACTGATTAAGAGATTATTCATCAAAATTATGTTACTTTTCCATTACTTTGATTTAGTTATATAACAAATTGCAGTCATTACAATAAAAGCTTTTGATTTAATAAAAGAAGAATGCGCTTGCCAAATTTTGAACTTCAAAATATCTTTTCAACTTTAAAAACAAAAAAAAAAATCATTTAAATTAACGTTCGAAATAGTCTTGATTTACACTTTCAAATCTTAGTCTAATTATGAGAAATCTATTATTGTTAGCATTATATGAAAGAAGAAACTAAGGGAGATTACTAAAAACTGTTGATGAACATCAAACAAAAATCAAAGGGAGGGGACTAGATATAACTTTGTAATAAAATTGGGACCTATTTAAACAAGAAAATTGGTTCCAAGAAATTGTTACAAACAATAAAGAAAACCCCATTGCTGCTGTCACTCTTGTCCCCTCTTTATGGACCATAACCCTAAAAAAACTAGCTTACATCTAAAGTCTAACACCATCCCTGCCATTCAAGAGAAGATTAGATTGGCCACCTTTTGCATTTCTCTTCTTTAATGCATAGGCATCTATGGGGAGAAAAATTCACTAGTTTCAGATTTCTGCAAGATTCTGAGCTTTATGACTCAGTCTTTTTAACAAAGAAAAAGTACCCATCCACGAGAATTCATGTACAATATTTTCAGTTTTGTATTCGGAACATTGGATTCTATGATTAACCGCATAAGAAAAGCAATAAATAATTAACGAAAACCAGCTGTTGTAAGCAATGGGATACCAAGAAGTACAAGTAAAGATAAAAAAGAAATAACGCAGAAATGGGGAGAGTGATTTTAATGATGGTGATTGGAGTGCGATTGGAAGAGGTGGGACAAAGACCCCTTATTTCCTTCAGCTTTTTTTTTTGGTTGCCTCCCCTTTCCCTATATCTCGCTCTTTCTTTTGCTTTTTGCTGCCGATCTGCTTTGCCTTTTGAAAAATCTTTGAATCTTTTATCCTATTCCTCTATCTCAAAGAGAAAATAGAAAAGAAATACTAATATTGAAGTGTTAACTGTCTGCCAGACTATTTATATAGGATAAATTCGGTTAAAATCGAACAAAATAGGATTATCAGATAATATATTTGATCATTTGTGTATTGATATCGTGTTTATCCGTGTCAAATAATGTAAAATACGGAAATTATCAATATCATAATTTGTGTTGACATGTTAAATGCTAATTCGATTTTTTAATTTTTTTCTAGTGTTGACACCGCAAACACTAATTCGAAAATTCATATATAAATTTTGTTAAACTTTTAATTTATATTTTTTTATATTATTTTCGTACTGCATCATCATATCTTGTTTATAGTTGTCGAATTTACTCAAGAACGAAGAAAAAGATGAGTTGCTTACTATATATGTTCATTAATGGTTTAACTTCTGCGAGTATTTTGAAATAATTAAGCCTACATCGGAGATGATGAGGCGAGCATAGACAACATGCACCAAAAAAGGGTTTTATTGAATGAGAAACATAGCATCATTAACCTCCAAACATGAACATGTTGTCTGGCCAAAAAAAAAAGGACATGTTGCACGAGCTTATGCGTTATGATAACATTCTACCACGATCAATCGCTTGTTTTTGGAAAAAGTAATGGTAAATTTTCACTTCTTCATCTCTTCTAATCAATCCAAATTTCATGTCAGATGTGAAAATTTGAGTAAAATTAAATACGAAGTTGACCTTGAATTCAGAATAAAGACAATGAGTGAAAGTTACCATCACACTCAACTGAACCTGAACACTTGCAACTATAGAGGTGAGTAGAGCATCCAATGGAAGCATGCATTACTTGCAACCTGCTACAGGACCCACACATTGACCAGTTAGTTCCATGCAGAGAACATGAAACATTACAAATGCCTCTTTATTCTGTTCAAAACTTTGTTCTTACGCATTAGATTATTAACTTTTGACTGGATATGTCATGATGACGGTATCCTATGGTGTGATTTGCAGTTCGGGGTTTGCGTGACTTAGTTGTCCTTCGATGAAGATAAAAGCTCAAGTTATGTTCTCTCGTGTCATTTTATCAAATGAAAAGGGAGACTGGAGAATGGCCAATGCACGCAAAATGAGGCACAGAGTTGGGAAATCTTTTTCAAAATTACTAGATATTGTTACATCTTTAACCATTCACTCACTGGCTTTTACAACCCATACAAATGCAAGACTGATGCCGAAAGCCATTGATCCCATAGGTAAAACAACCTACACTCCATCTCCAAAAGAAGCTGAAACCAACTGTGCATCAAGCAAAATACACCAATCAACTCTTCACATTAAAATTACAATAGGCCTGTGCTTCCGAATGGATTATTGGCATGTGGCTGACCAACCGGGGTCATTTGGTTCACCGGATATGCCGAGAACCCCGCATCACCAAATGGATTTGATGGACTCATCATCAAATGCTGCTGCTGCAGTGGCTGCTGATAGGGTTGGTAAGCACCAAAAGGATTGTTTTGCTGTTGAGTCATTGCTGCCATTTGCACTGCTGTAGGGGGAGCAATGCTAGTTGAGATGAAAAATGGGTCTTGTACCTCAAATGGATTTGGAGCCGCGACTCCATAGACAGGCTGCTGAGAAGCTCTATATGCTCCGTCATCGTACAAACTGTTTAGAGTGAGTGAGTCCAACCCACCAGCCTGAAAATTGTTGGCAACAGAATTACTTGGATAATTAAAGATAGTTTGCTGAGGGCTCATAAAGTCATCAATGTATTTTCACTCGGACAGATCTGTCTTTCGGTTGCCATATATGGTATCTAGAAAACTGAATGATAAAATGAAAATCTAATCTGAAAACGCTGGAAGAAATGAAGATATTTTCTAAGTAAACTTGACCGACGAAGTAAAACCAGAACTAAGAAGCCCTAATTCCAAAATTAATGTGTGGAATTAACAAGCCAGTTTCCATAAAAAATATAAAAGTGAGCAGGTCTCTCTATTGTACAAATTTGTCTATTTATATAACTTGCTAAGATTTCAACCATATCCTCAACTTCAGTCATCCCAAGCCTTAGCCAGTATATTGTCATTTTTCCCAGACAACAAAAATACAAAAGAACAGAATAGGAAGTGAAAGCACAAAAAAGGCATACCAATTGCCTTTCAGTAGGTGCAGAAATATCGGTACTTGGTGTGGTGACAAGGGCAAGTTCCCATCCAGTAGGATCAAAATCTTTTGGTTGACCAGCATTAGAATTAAATGTTGGAGCATTACCTGCAAAATAAAATATCGCACCTTCTTAGCTAAATGTGGCAACACCAAAGATCAGAATTAAAAAGAGGAAACAGAGAAAGAATAAGAAACAAAATTTACCGGAATCAATGGGAACTATGGCTAGAGCTAAAGCATTACTTTCCTCAATTGCCGATGCATTAGGTGCAGAATAATTCAATCCCTGTGACCACCAAAATGCAATCAACAAAAGAATGAAGTAGACAAATAGGATACATTTTGAAACTCCAAAGGAAACATTACCAGTAAGTCTCCAGTGTCCATGTTGGTCTGAGGTGGGGGAGGGGGAGGGGGAGGAGAAGCAGTCTCAACAGTGGAAACTGCAACATCATCAGCAGGCACAGATGGCTCAGGTTCATCATTGGATAATTTAATATCTTCAGAAAGACCTTCCTCAGGTCTGTATGTTAATTGAAGCTGCATAAAATGTCACTATTAGTTATATAGCATATATCAGTTCAAAAAATGATGAATTCCAATGCAATTTGAGAATTCATTGGTTAAACACAAAAAAAAGGGCGAAGAGGGGGGCAAAGGTCTTCCATCTTATGGATACTAATGTTGGGAGGAAAGTTATATAAATCTACTTTTGCCACTACATTTGCAACTAATTATGTTTCTCTTTCCATTTTATTTGTGCTTATATTTGATTTTAGCTTCCTCTAGCTTTGATTCCACTCTTTATAGCATTATTTTCATCTTTTTGTATCAGATTAGAAAGCCATCTCAAGCAACTTTCCTCATATTTCACACAGTTTATTTAGTTCTATCCTCTCATGACACACATTTCTTTTACTACATAATCACTCATTTGCCTCCGCATTCTCACTGTAGAGATGCATTAATACTCATCTTTGAACTTTTTTACACAACAGCCAAGAATTGATTGATTAAAGCACAGCTAATTTAGACAATTTTCTATCATTTCAGCTACAATCCTCTTATCATAAAAAAAAAAAAATCGAACAATTCTCTTTTCCAATCTTCAATATTTTCTTCCACAAGATATTTTCATTTTCACCGATCTATTATGGATGATAAACTCCAACCATCATGAGGTCACATTTCTGCAGTTACTGTCATAGTTTTCAAAGTAACATAATATGCGTGCCAAGTCTAAGAATTAGTTGCAGTCATAATTATGGATCAGAGATTGTGTAGCATCTCAAATTAGTGGTATCATATTCCTTACAACAACAGAACAAGTAAGTGGTTCTAAAATATGGAAAAAAAAAATCAACATAACTCAAAAACCAATTTGTGCTATACAACCATATGTGTGTGTGCACACGCACGTGTTTTATCTGGAATAGAGTAAAAAGAGTACTAACCAATGGTTCTGTTGGAACATTAACAACTCGTGGTGCCTCTCTAATGTACTCTTCCATGGTAGTGAGAAAAGATTGTGGTGGCTGGAACGAGGTCAGTGATCAATTAAAATCAAAAAGATTGAACACAAATTTCACAAGAGAGAACTCAAACAACAAATCACCTCCAATAGAACCCATACCTCTCTGAGAACAGGAAACTGGAAGTTCCTAGCAAGTTCCAATCCCTTGCAAACTTCATAGAAATCAGAAAGGCTATTAGCCTGCATCATAAACATTAAATACATTTTACTGAGGCACTATTGTATTTAACTGTAGACAATGAGACGTCAAACCAGCCATGATCGCAAACTAGGTTAGAATCTAATCCAAAAATTATAAAATCAACTAATCAGATAAACATTTGACTGAACTCGTGATCTCCAAGTCACAAAGGAGTAACCCTTACAATTGCACCAAGGTTCCCCTCTATTTGACTGAAATGTAATTAAAAAAAATTATATTTCACCTGCTGACCAGCTCGTTTGTATACATCAAGAGCTTTGACAGCTTCATGTCTTGGCATCTCAAAAAAATGCAATAAAATTCACAACTTGAGCAAGCCATTTTGAAAATGAAAAAAGAAAATCATCTGCCTCAAACTAGGAAATTCTTCTATAAACAATAAAAAAGTGTTACCTTGTCGACAAGATTGATAATTCCACCATTAACAGCACAATATATTTTGAAGCTCTCCTTCAGTACCTGAAAATTTCAATATTGTGAGATGAAAAGAATTTCAAATATAAAGTGCTGGCATTATCAGATTCTCGTCATTTTACTTAATTCTTATGGGGAGGTAAAGAGATATTTAGGAGGAAGAATACTTTTCCCATGTGTTTCTTTTTTTTAACATACACAGAGAATACTCGTATAGTTTTTGATAACACAGAGAAAAAGGACATGCACATACAAAATGGGGTATCAAATTCTTAGAATCTATAATTGTGAATATATACAGAAGACACTCAAAGAAAATAAGAGATTGTAACCATTCAAATAGTTTTTTTTTTTTTGTAATTGGGAGATCCTGCGATCACATCTTCTGTTAACATCAGTACTTGATATGTATTTCACACGCAAGATGCATAACTTCTAACTTCAATCATGTCAGCTCCACCTTCTGTAAAACAAACAAGCTTCTGTCTGCTTCCCCCTCCTTTTCATGAGGCAGCATAACATGATTCTATAGGTAGCAACTTTTAACAGACTTGTTCCCAGTCATGATCCTTTTTGATGAATTCACATATGACCTATTTACCCAATGTTTCAACCATAAAGATTTTGTTGATAAGACTTGAAATAAGAGAATCTTCAAGAGGTTTAGTCACACTTGAGATAAGAAGAGAAAATTAAGGGTTCATAGAATCAAGGGAGTCAAAGTTATCAGATGAAACTTATGAATTTGTACCGTTCATCCATAAAAAATTTGGAACACTAGGTTGAGATGTTAAGGACTGCTTGTTAGTTGTTACTTTTCAGGGGAAATAATTCTATTAATGTTGCATGCCTTGCACATGGGAAAAGAAAAACGCTTTAATAAGACATTTAAAGTTTGAATTTAACAGGAGAACCCAGATTCCGCTAATAGAAAACTCAGAACAACAACTTAGGACTAGATAGGAATTATAAGTATGATGCTCATTAAAAACAAAATCACCATACCAAGTTTGATAAATTTGCAAAGAACTGCTTGGCAAATACATTTTGGATTCCTACTTAGAATATGATTCAACTCTTCGTGAGACATTGAAACTATGAGTTTAACTGAAGGAAAACATCCAGACACCTCTAGTGATAAATTTGAAATAAGAATTCAGGCAAGATAAAATGACACGGTTACATAACAAAAGAAAGAGAAAGCAAATATACCAGAGCCAAAGCATACTGTATAACATAGTTGCCTACAGCAGCACCTTCTGGCTGCAAAGAGAACAGAAAAGTCCATTAACTTTCCAGATTGGGTGAAAAAATATGAACAAATTATAGAAACAAAACTCAAATTCTACAAGATTAACATATAGTAAAATACCCGACAACCAATGAGACGATAAAGCAATTGCTGCAGAGCAGGCAGTTGCTCCAACAATTCTTCGCTGTCCAACTCCCTGGTTCTGCTGTAATCCTGCCGGATAAAGAGAACAAAAATTTGCAGCAGGTTGTGAACCCACAAAGGGTAAAACCAAACACCTTTGTAATTCAATGGAATAAATGCATCTCAAAAGAATGATACCTCTCCCTGGGCAGGTCTTGGAAGACGCTCAGCTTCAATGTCATACCTCAGAATCCTAAAGCATTCAAGTCTTTCTTCCAAATACAATGCATATGTACGTACCCAGGCAGAGCAATCCCATGCTGAAAGGCATATACAAAATGGGGTGCAGAAGGGAGTAATCAATCGGAAATTATTACAAGTGACCAGAAGACACATAGAGAAGCGCATACACACACATGCATCCACCCATGCACAAGTAGAGAGAGAGAGAGATTAAAAGCTCACCAATAGGGCTAGAATCATCCTTGAAATTAGAAAGTTGGAGAATGCGTGCTCTTTGTGAGAAGTTTAAAAATTCTTCTCTGAAAGTTGGATCACCCTCCCTCAATGTCCTATGGATAACTATGAGTGTTTTCAATGCAACCTATTGAACAATGTAAAAGGAAAAAATTACCATATAAGTTCTTTACCCATATCAAAACAAGGGCTAGATACTTAAAAAGTGTAAAACATCATTGCAACTTATTTTGTCAATTCATAATTGGTAAATTATGATGCACTGAAAGACTTAAACAATTAAAGAACCATAAACATGCATTCCCTTCTGTTTAACAACTTTTGAGTGAGAGCCACTATATTAACGCCCTCCCTCTCCTCATCTCTTTGCTCTCCAATGAATTAAGCAGGGAAAAGGTATGATAATAAAAGCGGCTATGAAAATCAATGTATAGTAAAAAGTATCATACAGGTGAACAACAGACAAGAAAACAAAACAAAGAAGGAAAAAATGAATAATTAAGAAAATTGGATGAAACAAACTACATTCACGCATAGGCAAAAGCTCATATAAATACCAAGGGTGTCAAGGAAACCAAGCAGGAAAGTGAAAATGTCTATTAGCATGAAAGACAATCGACCATCAGGAAGATTCTATTTTGTTTTACACTCCTTCACTATCCACAGGCAAAAGATAAAAGGAAGAAAAGCTCATCAGACAAACAGTCTTAAGCAAAACCTTCATCTTCATTGAATTGAAAGGTTGAAAAATAAATGAGAAGAAAACTATTTATCTAGCGAAGATGCCCCAACTAGCCTACACAAAAAATTCTCTAAAGCATTGGACCACAGAAGTATGATTCCTAAATTCTAAAACATTGTATACTTCCTATAAGACAATTGTTAGACCAATAATGCTCTATGGTAGTGAATGTTAAGCGACTAAAAGACTGCACACATAGAAAATGAATGTAGCATAAATGCAAATATTGAGATAGATGTGCAGATATACAAGAAAGAATAGAATGAGAAATGAAGACATTTACAAGAAGATTGTAGTGGCACCTATCGAATATAAGATAAGTGAAAGTCATCTACGTTAGTTTGGATACATACGACATAGACCTGTGGACGCTCTAAATTAGGAGAATGAAGGTTATGAGTGACGAAAAAAAGGTTAAGGCTAGAGGAAGACCGAAAAATACTTGAAAGACGTTATTTGGAAAGATATGGTGGAACAAGAGTTGGAAGAACAAATTGCCTTAGATAAGAATGAGTGGAAAAAGAGAATCCATGCTGATGATTTAGCGTGAGTTAATACATTAGTTCATGTAGCCCACCCCAATATTGGGGATGATGATGATGATGTGTACTTCCTATAATGCTAGCAACTCGAAATCAGCAGTTGTGGCATACAAATCCTGCTTTTGAGGCTTCAGCCAGTAAACTCAGAAGAAACCACACACAGAGCTCTGTGTTCGGCAGAAAGCCATCAATTGGATTTTTTTTTTTATATAAAATAGATTTTGCAATTCGCTACCCAGTTCTGTCCCACAATTCATAACATAGCCCCAGTTTTAGATGTCAGAATTAGACAGCGTGTTTCATGAAATTTGCAACTAAATAAAAAATTTCAACAAGTTCTAACTGAGAAAGAAAACATTACATAAAAAATGACAATTCTAATTGTGGTCCATATCATTTCAGAGTGTCTAGAAACCCCAGTTGCATCCAGAAATTATTCCAAACAACCAACCAACAATGCACGAGGTAGAAGATTAACAAAGCTCAACTATGAGAAACAGGGTTCATGGTTCTTAAGGTTTTAGTCCAAAGGTATATAACTGAACTCTGATACTACTACTTAGTATATATTTTGAACATTGCACTCCACAAATATTACAGCAAAACATTCCATGTGATGCACACAAGTTCCTCCTATAACTCCATATTCGCATTAATATAACAAATAAACAAGCCACAAAGCAATAAGAATCTAATTTAACTCTGAAAACATTCATGTTTACTGCACATGAATCATACCAATTGGAAACCCCCAATTAATTTTAAAGCAAAAGCAAATCATCCAATTAATCATTGGTTCTAAATCAAATTAAAAACAGAAGTTCATTCCAATCATCATAAAAATCAGTAAATAATACCGTCCAATTACGAGTCTTGGCCAATCGGCGGGCAAGCGCATGAATGCAATAAGCAACATCTGCTCGAGGCCGAATCGCTGATGTGGCAAGGAAGATTTCTACAAAAAAAAAATCAACCCAAATCTTCACATATCAAATCCCAGAAACCGAAAACCCCGGGAAATTAAATTAGATCTGTAAATTCACACTTAATAATCCAAAAACAAAAGAAAGAAGGCAGGAACTCACTTCTAAGATGCCTTTCTTTTGGAGGACACTCGACATGGTTTGTAGCTTTGACTATGGCCACATCCAAATCCTAAACATTTCACAAATAACAAATCAAATCCAATAAAAATTTACAAACTAAATATAGAAAAAGGATCTTCTTCAAATGAAAAAATAAAAACAAAATTACCGCGTAATCGCTGTTGACATGAGCGAGACCGACTTTGGTGCTATCTTTAAGAGCGCCATACGCTTTTCTCCATGTTTGAAGAGTCCCCATGTGTACCCTTTTACCGCTCAGATCGGCCTATATATTAAAAAAAAAAAAAAACTCCGCCCTCTTCCTCTTCTTTCTCTCTTCGATTTTCAATCCCTTTCTCTATTTACTAATTATGTTTGCTCCGGACTTGATTTTCATTTAATTTCCTTTCCTTTCTCTCTCTCAGAGAGGACAGAGGAAAGAATCGATCAAAGGGAGTTTCCAAAAGAGTGGCTGTCGCTCACCGCTGATCGTTCTTGATTGACGCTTCTCTGTAAGCTGTACACTTTTTTTTTTTAATTTCCCAAATACTATTAGTACTTTTTTAGTTTAACTAATTTTTTTAAAATTTTTTTTGAGGTTTTTTTTGAGTTTTTTTTTTTTGAGGTTGGACTGTTTGGCGGCCCCGCTTTTGCTACGCTGTCATTATTATTATTATTATTATTATTATTATTATTATTATTATTATTTTTGGTGAATATTATTATTATTATTATTATAGATTATTATTATTATCTTATATATTGTCAATAAAATTTTTTAATTTTATAAACGAGATTAAGATGATAATATGTATCTTTAAAAATATTAAAAAATAAATAAAATGAGACACATGTTATTATCCTAACTTCGTTTGTGAATTTAAAAAACTTGACTAAAAGTATATAGGGTAATTTTTCTATTATTATTATATGAACCGCTTTCTTTTCAATTTATTCCAATTTTAAATTCTACCGTCTTCTAGAATGAAGCAAAGGCTAAACTAAACAAGGAAAATACATTGGTCAACATTTTTTTTAATCTGTAAATTAAGCATGCTTTTCTTGACCGGTGTTATACGTTTTTTTTTAATATTGGGCTAAATAAAAGGGAAATTTTTTATGACTTTTTTTTAATAATGATTTTGGCTCTTAACTTAATACTTTGCTTTGTTGGAATTTTAGTGAAATAAAATTGGTTGAAAAATGAGTATTTAGATATTTAATTTAATAATTAATATTTATTCTTTAATATAATTATCAACCACTTCTCCACTTTCCTACTCCCACCTATATTTGCCTAGAGTATTTTTTTTTCTTTTCCACTTGTTCTAAGTCTTTGTTTCTCTGTCTCTAACAAAAATTGGGTAATCAAATAAAACTTTATCAAATTCAAACAAATAGAATCTAATTTATGCAACTCCAAAGACCCAACTTGTCGAATTATTATGCCAATTTGGTGGCAGTTGACTGTTGTGCTATTTGCCGTCTTCAAAATTGTACATATTTCAAGCCTTTCAGTTGCATACTTTATTTGGTTAATAATTTGGTAGTTGTTAGATTTTATATTCACATTCTTTTTATTGTTAGTATTGTTGGTTGACAGTTTGTTATCGTTTCCGTAAAAGACAGAGAACTTGAGAGATTAAAACAAAGTTGTTTGAATTTTTTCTTTTACAAAATTAATCTAATTGATGAAGAAAAAAGTTTTTTTTTTTCAATTTTAGGTTTAGGGTTTAAGGAAAATTATTAATTCCATGATTAAATTACAAAATTTAAAAGTAATTATGAAAATTAATCATGATTAAATGAGATTAAATTTCGTTAGTTTAAAAGTTCATGAATGCATTGGATAAACTTTGGATTCCAGCCAATTAACACATTTGAATGAATATAAATATATATACATATATGAATAGAAGGTGAAATTTCAGAGGAAACAGTGATGAATGTCGATGGGAAATCATTTCGCTTTGATGCAATTTTAGCTTTTGAAAGCCATAAAGTTACTTTGAGACCAAAACAAATCATTAAGAGCACCACTTCAGTGGAAGGAAAAGAGGAATGCACGAAAGTGGCGGAGGAATGAAAGGGAACAAAAATTTTTTCTTTTATTTCTCCTCTATTCCCTTTATTTTTTTTTATTTTTTTACTTTCAAAGTTTTAATATATCTATTTAATACAAAATGTTAATAATAGAAGCTTATATAAATATATGACCTAAAATCTTTACCCAAATTTGATCGTGAGCACTTGGGTGCATGATTTAGGCTTTTACTTAGGAGGGAACATTATCTCCATTGTTATGTTTTGCATATTCACTTAGAAGTTACCTTCAATTTCATTTCTATAGAATTTAAAGATCTAAATTTTAATATTTGAGTTGGAGTTGGAACTTAAAATGTTGAACTTACTGCGGTGGTCATGCAAAAAGTTTCCTCTTCTTCACTTCTAACTCAACCTCTCCATCTTTGTCTTTCATGAAGCATTTTTCAATTGGGTGACTAATCAAACAATGGAAAAATTTATAGTAGTTTGGATCATTCACTTGATTAGTTCCTTTAGACCATTTCATTACTAGCAATTGAATAAGTTTGGTCTTTAAAAGTTCCTCTAACTTCTTTGGGACATCAAGATCAAAGAATGGATATTGCCTCTTTTTCTTTTCATTTAAAAGAAAATTTCCCTTCTTTTTCCCTTGGTAAGAGTTAGACCTCATTTCTTGACTCTTTTTGGAGTCATTGAATGCCTTGAAAGGTCTTATACTTACCGTCACAGACTGTTTGCTTTTAACTTCATCTATTAAAATTTTGCTCCCTCCTGTGGAGTGTCTTTTTATCCATACTTTCGATTGGCTCTAAAACTAATGATCATTGATTTTTAGTAAATACAATGCCAAGTTTCATACCATGTGCACAAGTGGTCAATTCTTCAAAAGTTTTGGGTTTAAATACTTTAGAAAATGTAGCGAAAAATCTGATTCAGGCCTTGGATAAACATATCAAGTGTGGAGGCTTCAAACAATCCTTTTTTTTTTTTTTTGCAATTGAGAGTTAGATTTCTCCTCCTATGACTGTAATTAATCACAAGTTCATCTTTCCATTTTCTTGAACTTGTGAGTTCAATTATACTAACTATTTGTCGAGTACTATAAAATCAATTTATAGAATCATGCTCAAATTGTTTCAAATTGTCGATTGATCCAGGTTCAAGATATGTGTACCAATTGAACACACTGCCTTTGAGAGAGTGAACAAACTTGACCATAAAATCTCCACCAATGCCAGCATGTTGCAAGTTTCCACAAAATGTACAACATGACTTAGATTTCTTTTGCCATCAAATTGTCGAAACTTTGGTGGTTGATATTTTTCAGTCATTCTCATGCAGTCAATCCTTCAGGAGTAAGGTTTGGCATAAGTATAAGAAGAAAGAGAGCACTTTTAGTTTGATCTTTGATAGTTTCTTTGATAAGCTCCTTAAGTTGGTTAGAAGAAACTTTTTGAATATCTTCGATGTTAGCCTTAGTAGAATTTTCATAAACTTCATGAAGAATTTGATGTTTGTTTTGGTTAGCATCACTTAGACTTTCAATTCTCATCATCCCGAAAGCAAATTTTTCGTTCTTTTCTTTGAGTTTGTTGCCAAAGATTTCATAGTTTTTGCAAGAAATGCAACTTGCTCTTCCTGAGAAGTTGTGCCAGTTCTCATGATAGCCACTACTTCAAAATTGATGTTGGATGATGATACAAAAATTTCTTCTCCCAGTTTTTGAGTTTGAGAAGACTTGTATTTGGCATGTTGGAAAATTCCGTTTGAGAAATCACTGAAATTTGAAACTTTGAACTTTGAAGAAAAGAGATGAGAGGTAGAGATTGACCTACCAATCATGTCAAAAAATTGTACACACAAATTTCGTGTTTGAAAGTATAAGCAATTAAAATTTGGGATCAAATAAATTTAAATGATCAGGAATGTGAAGTATAACTTCTGAAAAATCTTAAAATAAAAAAATTCCTATGATTCTTCTCTTCAATAGAAATTCGCTTAAAGGGGCTTGATGACTTGTTTTGGAATTTAATAAATTTGAATCCAAGATTTAAGGTTTCCTTAAGATCTTGAAAGTTGGCATTCACTGCAAGAGTCATGATAACATGTTCTTGAATTGAATAAATTTGGACCCAATGTTTAAGGTTTTCTTGAGATCTTGAAATTTGACATTTGTTTCAAGGGTTCTAATTACTTGACTTATTCAGTCTCAATATTTAAGATTTCCTTGAGATCTTGGAATTTGATATTCGCATTAAATGTCTTGATGACTTAATCTTGAATTGAGTAATTAATTTGAATCAAATTCTTGGGGTTTCCTTGGAATCTTAAAATTTGACATTTGCTTCATGTGTCTTGATGATTTGATCGTGAATTGAGTAAATTTGAATCCAATATTTAGGGTTTCCTTGAGATCTTAACATTTGATATTCGCTTTGAGAGTCTTGATGGCTTGATCTTGAATTGAATAAATCTGACTACAAACTTTAAAGAGTCTTGAAAATCTTGTAATTTGATCCCAAATGTAGAGATTCTTGGATCTTTAAAATCTTCTTTCTAGGACTTATGAGAAAGGCATTTGAATAACTTACAAAAATTACATTTTGTTTGAAAATTGGCGTCGAAAATTCGAATGTCCTTTTTGGGAAATCAAAAATAATGTTTTAAAAATGTTTTTTTATTTCAAAAATCATGATTTTTCATCCAAAAGATGTGTAATCATGAAAGGGTTTTTTTTTTTTCATATAAATACTTCAAATAACATTTTATGACATCCTTACATTTTCTTACATCATTTCAATCTAAAATTTAGATTTTTCTTCTTGCACTCGTTTTTGTCCGGTTTCAAATGAGTTCAAGAGAAAACAAAAGTGCATATTAATTCTTATTTTAAGAGACATTGTGTCATGCGAACAATGTTTTCTAAACCATTTGCATTTGTACGAAAAAACTATTGTTCTTAAAGAAAACTTTTTGAAAGTGTATTGCCTACAGAAGTTTTTCTTCAAGTATTCTTCTCCATTGATTGCATTTGTCGACCAACCACGCTCAAATCATACAACAACTAACACCGGTAGGAGAAGCAGAGAAAGATGACCAAGACTTGCACTACCCACGTGCAATTAAAGGAAGATGAATGCAGCTGTTGTCATACTATTCTTTAGTATGATACAAGATACAAGGGTTTTCTCCTAGCTAGGTTAATTTCTTGAGTTTGAGTCTGTTGGTGTAAAAAAAAACAGTAACAGTGCTATATTTGTTCTAGTTTATTCTTTAAAGCATTATTTTGATACGAGTTCAAGCTCTTTGAAACTACCTTGCATTGCATCATAACAAGAAATCAACTACAAATTAATCAAGAAAAATATACATCTGCCAAATGCTCTGCAAATAGAGTTGCAAAAAGATCATGTAGGAAAAATAGGTCTGTTATTTTGCAATGATCAGAAACACTTGGTCATATCACATCCGGAATTCCAAATATAGTTATGGCAACTGATACTAATAATGTATTTACCTGGGGAGTCCCACGAAACCATTCATTGTGTCATTATAAAACTTGAGGTTGACAACTTGCTTTGAGCTGAAAGGAAATGCATCTGCTTACAAGGTACACAAGCCAGAAGAAAACTATTTAGGAGGCTACTCTTGAATCTGGTTTCACATGATCAGGTCATCAATCAGAGGTATGCTGAATGGTAGCTTTATGGCTCCAGAAGCCACTAGTAGAGAAAAGGTCCAAATTGGTAGAATCCATTGGAGAACAACCAACAGAATTCTTTTTCCTGCAGAACAATTTGCATGCAAAAACCATTATGAGCCAATCAAAAGAAATGAGATTTAGAAGTCCCAAGGCAGGCACTCTAAATGGTTATGGAGTGGAATATCAACAGTGTTAATGCAGTATTCTTAGATTATGTTTGACTACATAATTATAGAATATTACATTAACAATGTAACTAAAAGATTACTTTCTGTAATTAAAATAGTATCTAATATTACGTAATTGTGGAATATTACATTAACAAACAACTTTCACCATATAACCCAATGCTTTATGAGAAGTTTAGAATACCTTTTTATATCAGATAGAATAAAGTGGAGGATGAAACAAAAATATCACAGAAACATAATAATTAAATTCTTTGTTTCTTTTTCTTTTTCTTCTTTCATGGCTTCTTGTTTATATAAACATAGGAGGTGCAATTTTTTTACTTTGGTTTGCTTGGTAAGACCAAAATGCATTAGATCTGAAATTGAAAAGAACATAGTTAACATGGTAGGAGCTGTATCATATTGTTTCTACTGGCAAAGAATGGATTCTAGACAATGTTCATTTGGTAATATACTGAGATTGAGATTATTGAACTATGGACTATAATCAAGAATATGAAAAAAGGTAAGGAACAATAAGAACTACAGGTTGACTTGACCGAGGTGTAGACAGCAAAATTCGGATTTGACTCTTAATACAGGCATAAACTCAAGTGCTATAACTAGTACTTTTTGAAATTAATAGTTTCAGGCTAAATTTCTGTGTTCAGAATCTGTTATAAAATCGAAGTCAACCACAATAGGCTTCATTGAGTTCCTTGTTCATGGAGTCCAATTCAGTCAACAATTAAACAACCAAGTAATTGCTGTAACATAGCTCACATCCTTTCTAATAGACATTGAATATCTAGTCAGATCATTCATATTGCATACTTAGTCCCAATATATGTTAAATACTTAAGACTTTTCCCCAAACTACAAAGAAGAGAAATGATTAAGATCATACTCTGATCTCAACTTAAATGCCACTTTTAGTACCAAAACTTATCTTAAAAGTAGATTGCAAGAACCTTAGCTTTATAAACCTAATCCAATCATGTTTGTCGGTTGTGAAAGAAAGAGAAGAATCAAATACCAGAGGAACGAAAGGTTGCTTCAGTACTGCTACCAATCCACTCTCCAGTCTCGCGGAGCTTCCTTTCAACTTCTCCTTCAAATTTACCACCAGTAACAGGCAAAAGCCCATCAAATATCGTCTTCCTCCTATGCTCCAAATCACTGACCATGTTTAACAAAGTAAAGCAGAATTACCAATACAAATTTACTCAAACATGCAAACCCCATCTCAGTCAAGCTTAGCCTTTGTCAAAGGAAGAAATTGTGAAGAACATCAATGACAGACAAGACAGAAAGCAAACATCAACTATGACTAGTAAGAGTTGTAGGAATGGTTTGCAGTTACACAATTGAGAAACTGTTAAAAGAAAGAGCTGAAGATATGCCTGGAGTCAGCGTCGCGGAAGGAGCCTGCACCAATGGCACGTTCAATTTGGACGATAGAAGGAGGCTGCGGCTTTTGTTGGTGCAAACGTTGTCTCCTTCTTCGTGGTCGGGTTCTGCCTTTGGGTTTAGGATTTGTTTTGATTTCTTGGGGAGGAGAGGGATTGTCGGTAAGAGAGGCAAAGGGAAGAACAGCGGCTTTGGGCATGGAAATGGAAATAGAAATAGAAATGGAACTATAGGATAAGGAAGCCATGCTTTCTGATATTCCTGTTTCGTATTTTGGTTTTTTTAGTTTGCTCTGCTAACTGTCAAAGGATAACTCATAAAACTGCCGAGCCGGGCTGGCCAGTGATCAAGCTGCAGAAATATCTTGAAAAGATAATAAGATACAACACTTGAAGTTGGAGGTACAGGACAAAAAAATTATCCCAAACCATAGCAAGCCTATGTATTGTTAAAGTTATTAAAGTTTAAACTTTATTTTATTCTGTGAATGAAATTTTAGATTCAGCGAACGATTGACAAGATGACATATAGAGGAATAAATAAGAAAAGTTATTTGTAAATCACAACAGTTCGATTCAAAAATTATTAGACTTCAACTCGTTTGTTTTTAAATGAAGCTTGAATAATAAGTCGAACTAAATTCGAGTAGTTTAATATCAAATTCATGCAGCTCGAAAGTCTACATAAACTTTTTTAATATATATTATATTTTATTATTAATTGCTTATTTTACTTTCATAATATATAGTTAAAAAATATCAAAATAAGCTGATCAAATCGAATCTAAACTTATCGAATCAAGTTTGAACGGTTTGAATATTTTATCAAATAAAACTTAAGTTTTAAAAACTAAATTTAAATCGAGTTTCAAACTTCAAATTTTCAAACTAAGTTGAACTTAAACCTAATACAAAATTGTCTCGATTTAATTCGATTACATTGCTAATGACACATACCCTTAAAATTTATTAAAAAAATAACAAAATATGCAATAATCTCTTGATCTTGTTTGTGAAATTAAAATTTTACCCTACCTCGTCAATATATAATTGCTAAATGTCATCACCAAAATGCAAACTCTTCATAACTTACTATTATTATTTTTTATTCAAAAGAAAGTTAAAAAAAAAGAAAGAAAATTTAAACCTTTAATCTAATCCCTCTTATACAGGAATAATTGTTAGACCAATTTTTGATTGTCTTTATAACCCTTTTTGTGTCATATGCAGCTTAAAGATGTTATTTGATGGAGTTTAAGTCCAGATGGAATGCGATAAATGGCAAGGAAATGTTCATAATATAGCAAAAAAAAAAATGAATCGAGCATAAAACTAGTCTAATGAAACTATACCAATGTCATAAATTGGCTTCAGAATAGAACAAAAATGGTTTACGAGATTTGTAAAATGGCCCCGAAAACCTAATATTCATTTAGTCATCACACGGGCAGATTCCTCAGCAGCCGAAGTGCTCGTGTCCACTGTGATCTTTGTGATAAAACAATCCTCCTCAATGCTGGCACTGCCCCGGCAGCGATGATTGCTGAATGATTCTCAGTGTCCATGCTCAGATTATACAGTATTGATAAAGCTGCTTCCGCCGCCTTCTCACTCCCTTCTTCGATAAGCTTCACCAGAGGAAATATTCCGCCCTTAGAGGCAACAGCTCGGGTGGAATCCACCACCCCTTCGGAAATTATTCTGTTAAGTTCGACGACAGCAGCTTCCTGTGCTCCTGGAGAAACAGACAAATTTATCTGCTCTATAAGTCTTGGGATTGTCTCATAGAGAGTTACCTCCATGTTGATTGGATTCTCAAAATAATCTATATTAGGACCAGACAGAGAGCTCAGTTTAACAAGGCAAGCAGCAACCCAATCTTTGTTGTGAAGAGGGATGTCTGACTTAAGGATTTTGCGGAGTAATTTGGTGAAATGGGTAGAATCTATTTTTTGGCAAAACTGCTCAGAATCAAGAAGTTTTGTTAGTAGCCTTGATGCGGTGGAGACTGCTAGGCCAGCTTCTTCAAGTGCAAGAGCATATTTGTCAGGTTCCTGACCTTCAACGTCAGCATCCATGTCTGCTAAATATCAAAGGTATTGCTAAATAATCCAACATTAAACATAAACACATTATCTATTAAATAAAATTATTCCATGCTATTGGGGGAAGGCATTTGAACATTAAACATAATTTCAAACAAACTTAAGCCTAAATGCAAAGGGAAGTAAAGGAGGATTATTCCATTTCAGAGTATTGTGTGTTTACAAGAACTAGCGTAAGAAATATTTCTCTGGTTATGAACTGACAAGTAAAGCAGCAATCAATAAAAGCATGAAACTGAAATAGAGTTAAAACAGAAATGAAACCAGGAAACTCTTATCTAATAATCAGATTCTCTATCATTTTAAGAATTATGGGGCTCAAATACATGCTGAAGTAAACAGCAAAACTATTATGGTCAGTATGCACCTTCACTGGGTTAAGCAGTAGAGGGTCAAATATGATAGGAGATATTTCTATAAATCATTAAAAATGAGAGTACAACGATGGTTGCTATTTTGCAAGTCATCTTTGCAGCATATTACTCAAACTTGCAAAACATGCAGGAAAAGAACTGCAATTACCACTGCATTTGAAATGCAACAGGCATGTTTTTAGAAAACAAGCAATCTCTCTTTCCAAGTAGGGTTGCAAGTGCCAATTGCTAGAGACTAAATGAGAAAAAACAGGTAACCAACTCACAGTAAAATCCTTTTTACGCCCAATAAAATCCTTATTAGAGAGGGAAGAAGCAAAATGCAAATGTAGACAAAGAGAGAGAACTTCCTCACTACAGGAAATTCAAAACATCCAAAAAGAGTTAAAAGCATTAGAATTAGCTGTGAGGAATCAGCAAAACCAGAAAATGCCGAAAGAAGTCCTATTAACTATGATTAAATTCTCAAGAAAGATGCTTGAAATTTAGAGTTTGAAACTGTATGGCTTTCTTTAACAGCCATAAAATGATACCATAAGGAAGTTGCAGATTGAGCAACAAGAACCTAAAATTGACACAGGAGTTTCAATTTGCTTTAAATGTCCACAATATAAAAATAGAGAGAAAAACGCAAGCTAGAGAAGCTAAATTTGGAATGGTAATCCGCCTTAATTGTATAATGGTTCAACATCAACTTTTTTTCTCTTCTCCATGGACCTTAACCTTCCTAGACAGCTGAACTGCTTATCATTGGAACTATAACATGTTTCTCCTTGTTTTTTCCCATGTAAGGGAAACAAAGAAAAACTTAACAGGCAGGAGCTAAATTTGGAAAGAGGCTCAACTTTAGCTGTGTAACGATTAAAAATCATATAAAACAACCAAAAAAATTCTCATTTTTGTGGACCTTCAATATCCTAGACAGCTAAACTTCTTGTTATTGGTACTACAAAATGTTTTCTCCTGTTTATACTACACGAGGAAAGCATACACACAAAAAAAAAGGATAGAATGAAGACTATCCTCATTCCAAAAGCATCACGTTGTTGTCCAAAAAAGAGGTACTCTACAGCTCAAGTGTTTCAACTAAAAGAATTATTTCCCCTTACCTTTTAGAGGTTTTTGTTGAAAAACAGCATCCAAACCAGATGATATATCTACTTTTATTATCATTTCCATGCTTTGGTCAATAATTGTCATGAATTCCAAGAGAGAAGCTGCTTTTCTTTGCAGGTTTGCTGGTGATGTCTTCAGAATCTCAATAAGGCGAGTAATGACAGCAGATTCTAGCAATTCTTTCCTATAATAGGTTTCCAAGATATACAACTGGTCAGTGTAACTTTCAAGAGCCTAATGATTCATCATGAACATGCTCAAAACAATAAATCACTAGTTATATATGACACATTTTGTACTGCATGCTTTGAAAACAAAGCCTAAGAAAAGGTGAGAAGAAGAGGGGAAGAAAACAGCCTAAACTCCTTTCTCCTTTCATTTCAAGAAGCAAAAGAAACATTGGTGTATATTTTCTTATCCAGGACCACCAGCCCCCCTAAAATAGCCATCTTTACTTTCAATTTTAGTTTCCTTCTCTTCAAATCATTGATTTATAGGGGAAAGAGAAAAGAAAGTACATAATGGAGAGAATAAACTTTGGGAGAAAACAGAAGAAATTGGGAAGGAAGAGATAGAACCAAGAGAGGAAAAAGTGATAAAACCTCAAAAACCAGTATTACCACAAGAAGGGGATCTACACAGAAAGAGACGACTCAACAAGAGACAAGTATCAATATGTTGCCCAATTGATTCTCTCCAATTAATTCACCTAGAGTAAGCAATCATTTAGGAACAAACAACAAGAATCCAATGGTGAACACCAGAAAGAGAAGGGAAGATGGCCATATTGATGAACCATCAGCCTATAAAGAAACATAAACACCAGAAAGAAGAGGGAGAAACCTGGATTCTGTAATTGATGACACAGCCTTATCTTCAGTCAATCCAACAGAAGCATCATGGCTCCTAGCAGCATCTAGAGCTTTTTCTGAACCATTGACTGGTCCGCCAAAGAACTAGAATACAACAGTATATTAGGTAAGTCAATAAAAATATACAGAGCAAAGTACATGACTGTCATGTTTTATTAAACCATCCTCTGTCTGTGTTTATCTGTGTTTTAAACATTTTGAATCATTGAAGTTGCTTTGTTACTAGATGGAGATACGGTGTTAACTTTTTAATAAGACAAAAAATATAAGAAGTTAAAAAAAATGAAAAAAGAATCCAAAGGATTGGCTCAGTGATGTAAGGCCCCACTAAGTTCCTCAGTAAGGACGAACCTCATCAAGCCAAATTCCCTTGGGCCAGCGCCAGCCATGTAGCGCGAGCGGAGACTAGTCTCATATCCAATGTGGTATGAGAACAACTCGTGGTTTAGACCTCGTGATTTATACAAAACAAAATGGAAAAAGAATCTTTTAATTAAAAACTTAACACCATAAGCCCTGCCACAAACAGAGTGCAGCTCAGGGGGTCTAAGTACCAAAAACAAAACAAAACATGAAAAATTGTATTTAAAGCTGCAAGAAAGTACAGACTAACCTCTGACTTCATTTCTTTACCAGGGTCTAAAATCCTCGCAAGTATATCCAAGGTCTGCAAAGAAAATAAAAAACAACGTTCAAACTATTTGTATTCCAAATTATCTCTTGAGAAAACCAGGATAGCCTATACCTTATCCATCAAGCTCTCAGAGGTCTCTAAATGCTTCAGATTACAAACTAAAGGGTGTAAAATACCTTCAGCTTCAAGAACCTGACAAACAGCAGGGCTACAACAAGAAACTTCAGAGAACATTTGATCTAATTTAAAATTTGAGATATCAAGCATAGAGACGATAATACCTAACCTCAGAAACTACTAATAAATATAACAATAATGAAAAGTGAATATGAGGATATATGTTAAGGACACTGGAATGATGCTCAATGTTCAATAAAGAAAAACATTCCATAACACAAAGCTGTGGCAATATGAATGTATACTAGCATCAATGCCAACGAAGCAAACTGTGAAATCATGTAGAAAACTTTGGAACAGATATAAAGAGCACAACTTCACCAAAAAATGTCACAAGTTTAAGATTAGACCTTGCTCTGGTGAACCATCAATAGATGATGTATGCATATAGACTATTAAATACAGTTAATCAAGTAAAGACACTGAAAATGTAAGCTTCCTTCAATATCCAAACAGTAATCCTGGGAGTTATATTTGTAAAGAGGATTCAAGAAGCATATAGGACAGCACAAGAAGCCTCAATAAAAACTCACATCAGCGTCTTAAATCTAAACCAAATAAACAAAATGATCACTTGCTAGTCTGTACAACCATGTTGCAAGGTAAAGGAATGGCCAAATTTTGGGACAATGAGCAAGAAAAGATTGATCCTTGGCAGTATTTTACCTATTTAGAACAACAAGCATTATCTAGCAAAACTGAACAAAGAGATTAAAAATACCTGACAGACAACCTCTCCAAAGCGTGGGTCACAGCTGATCGGACCGCTCCACTCTTGTGGTCTAAAAGCTGAACTAAAAGCTTGACGGCACCAGCTTCCTTGAATGAAGTTCGCATATGTTCATTGATAGATGAATCAGCAATTGACTCAGCAGCCCTTGATATGGCAACCTCATCAGCAAGCCCAAGAATCAAAACTAATCGAGCCACACCATCTATCCATGGGAGAAGAGTAAATTGCTTATCAACGGGGAATTCAGTCTGACATTTTCTTTCATCATCCAATTCTATAGCCCCTACACGTACGAGAAATTGTTGCTGTGACCGTCCAACCATTGCATTCATCTTAGCTTCCTCCATCTCGATATTCTTGTCAACATTTAAGCCAAGAAGTAATTCAGCAGCACCATACCTGGAAGGACCTTTAAAAGTCTGCTCAATCTCTGTACCATCTGGCATTGTAGGCCATGAATATAATTCTGGCTTGAAAGATTTGTAGGCAGCAGCACCAACCAAGGGCACAGGAACCAGACCCTCCTCTATGACAAGAATTCTATGATAATGATCCTTAGCAAGTTCCAACAATGCATTTCTAGCTTCCTTCCAAATCACTTTAGATCCTTCCACATCAGTTTTTAAGAGCTTTGCCTGCATTAAAAATAAGAATGTTTCACAAGTCTCATTGAAGTTTAGTTTCACTATGTTCTATTTTTAATTCATTCCAACGTCAATCATGCAGTACTGCATTCCATAAACTAAAAATGAGTCAATAACAATGGATTCAGTTCGTTTCTAGTAGACTCTCAAGCAAAATCTACTGGCAAAATCGAATTTTAATGAGCTTGATAGGGAACAGTTAGACAATTGAATTTCAAAGGTTAAAGCTTGGTACAAGGAGCAGGGAATGCAAAGCAAGAGGATTTATCTAAACATGAATGTTACTACGTGACAGCAAACACAATATAAATTCCCTGGTCAAGGCATTGTTTGTATAAACATCATCGTACTTCACCATTTAGATTGACAATTTTTACATAATACTTTCAGTGACCACAATAGAGCTTTGCAAATAAGAGATGCCAAGAGGATAGACCATAATGATCATAAGATTATAAACCTGAAAAGTGCCATATTCTCCCCTCAGCCTTCAGTGTCCAAGAAAAATAAATCAGGTCAACCGATCAATAAGAAAGCAAGACTCAATCAAGTGAACGACATCCACTCATGTGAGAGACAGAGAGACAGCGCTTTGTTTGAGGAAAACAATTGCTATAGCATAATTACAGTAAGTCACTATATTTCATGTACCATTGTACCATTTTAGTATGTAACTAGAAAATTGTTCAGTAACTTAATTAGAAAACAACCATCGCCATTCTGCAGATAGAACACAAATCCTCACCAATTTTGGGATGACACCAGCTTCAACCATTATGTTGTGATTACAATGGCTCAAGGCCAAATTTGCCAAAACCCCACCTGCTGCTTCCTTCACTTTTATGGCATCATCATCTAGGGAACTGATAACCAATGGTAGGATATCTAAGTTTGCAATTTTCACTCTCAATTTCTCATCCACAGACAAGTTCCACAAAGTACATAAGCTTTGCTCCTTTACCTGAAAAAGTGAGTTCATAGTATA
This sequence comes from Heritiera littoralis, assembly GCA_031772115.1. Taxonomy (NCBI): domain Eukaryota; kingdom Viridiplantae; phylum Streptophyta; class Magnoliopsida; order Malvales; family Malvaceae; genus Heritiera; species Heritiera littoralis. The sequence goes on along the minus strand of JAPDPK010000008.1, from coordinate 8,083,662 downwards.
TCTCAAATTTCTACAAACAAGATAAATATGGTGAAAATTTTCAAAGGTGGAATACCTCCTATGTACCTCAGAAGTCAAGGAAGGTCGACTCAGCAAACCAGTTATTGCTTCTATTGCTCCACTATCTGCTACCAAATCTCTGTATAAATTGATTGAAGATATCGATCGTAAAAGACCAGCAGCTGCTTCACGTGTAGCATTAGACTCGGAGTTAAGAAGGTTTACAGTTAAGTTTATACAACCCTGAAACTGCATAATGGCATCAATGCATTTTTTTCCACCTAGTGAATATTTCCATAGTGCCACTATTGCCTGTTCTCGGTCAAGAGCATCATGGTCTAGCCCAAGCATCCTTACAAATAAGGCCACATAGTTGTCACCTAAAGCAGAAGAGCTACTATTTATACCTTCATCATCCTGAAATTAGCACAACAAGCTCCGTTATTCTGTATCCTAAATTAATTGACATTTCTTATTCTGAAAAATGGGAGATTCAAAGCAAGGGAAGAATAAAGTTATAAGTACATTCCAAAACTAATGGGGAAAAGAAAAGAAATACAATTCAAAGACCAGAAGTAACCAAGTTTTTGGGTCCATCTCAAGAGCTTCAATTTTAAACATATGATTAAGAAGTTAGAAATTTTACACTTGAATCCAAAGGCCAAGCTCAGGGGGATCAGCCATTAAAGTCTCCCCTGATTAGGCACCAGCATAACTTGTAATTGTACGAATGCAACAATCAGATGATAACATTTAATCTGCTCTACATAGGAGAATAAACCAGCTCTTTATGACACCTTTTCAATGTCGAATCCTCCCATCCTGATTCAAAAAGTGCTTAAATAACGTACAAATCTTTAATGTAGAACATTTCATCAAGCTCATTCATTGTTCTTAGACCTTAGTAAAAAGCAGGACCCATTGATAACCAAAATTTGACTTTCATTCTTCATATCGATATCAGCAAAAGCTCCTCAAATCCATTTTCTGTAATAACTCAATGCTACATGCCGAGGATAGGGTATTAAATCGGGCACAGTGGCACCATATTATTATATCCTACCGCCCATGGTGCTAAACGGATTCATTTTTGTTGTTCTCACAGCTCTGTACTACATTCTATCCCAACAAACAAAAATTTCCAATTTTTGAGCCAGAATGAAAACTGTATTCTTTCACATATCGGGTCTAACTCCCCAATTCGTATTCCGATGAATGTGATATTAACTACATCTGACCAATCATTCACATTCTGAAACCATAAAGTTTCGACTTTCTAATTGAGAAACACCTTTCTTTCCATTTAAAAGACAAAACAGAAGAAAGAACAACAAACAGAACAAACTCTCAAAATCAAATTATGAGGACCCAGATAGGAAACCAAGAAGCTTAGACTTTAGAACTTACAGAAACAGCAGCAGGCTCCTGAGGGGTGGCATCAATCGAACCACCATCACCACTGACTTTCATAAGGACCGAACGGACTGAACACGACTGGGTTTTGAAGAAACTGTACCAATGGTGATGGCAATGATGCAAATGATTAAACCGTGTTGAAAAGGAAGAGTTTTTTCTCCTGGGTTTTGTAGGAATAATTGTGACAGCTTCCAGACTGCTGGTGGGCGTGAATACTTGCCGGTGATTCGGCAGCTTTATGATGAAGCGAGTTGAGAGAGTCGAGGCCATCATGTTTTGCCTAACAATGTGAGATTGAAAGCAGGGTTTTGAATGTGGGTTTTTATGTTCTTCTCCCTACAGAACTGGAAGTGCCTGCCTGTGCTCACTGGCCGGATAATGGAATGTGCTGGACTCTTGGCGATTGGATATTTTAGCTCCTTTTTTTCTTTTTTTCTTGAGATAAAAAGTGCAAATATACAATAAAATACCCTTGATATACGATGATATTCGGTAGATAAAGAGAAAATATTTTTATATAGTTGAACAGGGGATATATTGCATTTTGTCAAGGTTTAATACTTAAATAAACTATTAGCGTAATCTTTTTAAATAAAATATATATAAATTTTCAACGATTTATTGTATATAAATTATTTAATTTTTATTTAATTGTAAATAAATTTTTAAATTATTAAAATAAGACAATTAAGCTCAAATTTGTTAAATGGTAACTCTCGTTTAGACATGTTGATAGTTTTATGAGTTCTCACGTGACATGCTTCATATGTAATATTGTCATTTAATAAATTTGAACTTAATTATATGATTTTGAAATGTTAGAAGTTTATTTATAATAAAATAAAAATTTATAGATTGATTTGCATGCAATAAAATTTAAGACTTAAATAATTTTTTTGCAAAAAATTAAAGATATATTTAAGTATTATTAATTTTTTAAAAAGTAAATGATAAGTTGATTGAGATTTTTATATTGTATTTTCATATTATATGATTCATGTAATTCAATTATGATATATAGAGTAGATGTTGATATTTTATATTATAATTTTATTTTAAACATAATTTTTATCTTATGATAATTATGAGATTTAGTAGATGAAATTTAAATTTTTATTATTTATATTTTCTAATTAAATGTCACATGTCCTTAAATTTAAATCATTAATATTTTTTATTTTAAATTTCATAAATTTAATTATTCATAAACTTACTGAATAGAGATTAATAAATACACACTATTGTTACTATTGTTGAGTTGCATTAGAACTTCTCAACCTCAAAAGTAGATCTGATAATTCGTATATAAAAATTATATTCGTGTTGTATAAAATACAAAAATTTCATATCAAAATTTGTGTTTATACACCAAATAAAAAACCTTTTTTAGCTTCTACCATATTCGTATACAAATTTTACAAAGTTTAAAAAACTCGTGTCACCTTTGTTTATTTTAAAATTTTTCATTATATTTATAAACACACACCTCGCCCCTTCCCCAACCAATGTGGAAATCTTTCTTGTTAGATATCTGGGGGTGCCTCTTGTGTCTAGGAGACTAACAGTAAAGGATTGCAATCCACTTGTGGACAATATTACTAGCAAGATAAACAGCAGGGATTGGAAGCACCTCTCATTTGCCAAGAGATTACAACTTATCTAGTTTGTAGTATTTAGTCTCCAAAATTTTTGGTTTAGCATTTTATGCTTCCTACTCAACACTTTTGGAAGGGGAGAGTGAGAGAGAGAGGCGCAAGAGTGAATTGGGACATTGTCACCCCAAATCAGAAGGGCTCAGTCTCAGAAACATACTAGTTTCGAGCAAAGCTTGTATTCTTTAACATATTTGGATGCTATTATCACAATCTGAATCCTTTTTGGTGGCATGGATTAATAGTATGTTTTAAAAGAAAATTGTTTTTGGCAAATTCAACAGAGTACTACTTCTAGTTGAGCTTGGAAGAAGCTTTTGAAGCTTAGGAGTTTGGCCGTTTTATTCTTTCAGAAGGTAGGAGGTCAAGCACAATGGCCTGCTTCCAAATCAGGCAGTGTCAGTTTTACTGACAGTTTTCACTCTTTACAACATAAAATTGTCTAAGATGCAATGAGACAGATTATTGTGGTTTCCGTATGATATATATCCTAAGCATGGCCAAACTGTTTGGATAGTTATCTTGGATAAGCTCCCAATACTACAGAAGATATTCAGTTGGGAGTGGCTATTGACATCACTTGTATTTTGTGTGAATAGATTGTCGAAACTAGAGATAATTTTTTTCAGTGCAATTATTCTAAGCAAGTATGAAGGGATATGTTTTCATGTAATGCCTTGGTAGATGTTAATGATTGGAACGAAGAATTCTCTTGGAATAACTGCCGGAGAGGAAAATCTCGGAAAGTATTAATCATAAAAATTACTTGGTGCGTTCTCATTTATTTTATATGAATTGAATGTAATATTCGGAGGTGTAGACGGAGGAAACGAACTGCTAAAGATATTTTTTATTGTATTCAAGAAGCTATCAAATTTTAACTAAATGGCTTAACTCAAGCGAATGCAATATGTCAAAATTGGAATATTTGATTTTTTTTCTTGATGTACAATTGATGTATGGTTTATGAATGTTTGTACAGTTTTTACATAGCAGGTTCTTTTTTCCAGCTTATTGGATAAATAAAATTGCCATTTATCCAAATATATATAGTATTAAAAAATTCAGATGAAAATTAAGAAAATAAAACAGAATTTTAGTATAGGACTTTAGTATAGTAAGGATGTAAATTTTGTGTGGTGGTCTTCACACAACTATTATAAATAATACGTGGCAGCCACCAAACTATTTGAGGATTCCAAATTTTCCCTTTCTGTGAAAGTCCAGTCCATGCATTCTCCACCATGAAACTCAAGTTCAAAAGATAAGAAAATAAACACAAACAACAGAGATACAGAGCTCCAAGATGAGCAGCTCTTTCAGCATCCAAATCCCCAAGGCTTTGCCTTCCATTTCTCATTCCCCTTCTCTCTCCATAAAATTTCCTTTCCGCAACATTACATCTAAACACAAACCAATCCACCACAATCCCAAGCTTGACAAGGTAAATTCATAATTGTTTTCACAGTTTACACTTGAGAAAATTTCTCAGTCAATCATGAATTTTACAGAAACGCAAAGTTACAACCATCAACATAAAACCCAATGGTTACTTTGATACAAAGAAGACCAGCTTGGCAATTCAAGTTGCTGCCCTTCTTGCCACTGTAAGATATAATCTCTTTCTCTCTTTTTCTGCTCTAGTCCATGGTTATATGAATGCTAATCAAGGGTTTTTTTTTTAACCAGTTTGAGCAGCCGGCATTAGCTGTTACAGGGGTAAATAACCAGCCAGATCTTTTCACTGTGATAATTCAACTGGCAATTATTGCTGTCTGGTACTTCCTTATCATGCCAGTGAGTAGTTCTTTTACTGCTGTTCCCTCCCTCTGAATTGCCCAGTACTTTGGTTTTGATTTTTTGCTTAATTGTGAATAATGGTTTCATATGATTGTGGTTTGATGAATGGATAAGCCAATCATCATGAATTGGCTTAGGATAAGATGGTACAGAAGAAACCTCTTGGAGATGTATTTGCAGTTCATGTGTGTCTTCTTGTTCTTTCCAGGGTGAGTTTGGACATTCTCTGATGTTCATCTCTATCAGACTACGATTTCTGCAAATATTCATTATTATAAATAATAGTGGAAAATTCCAGTTTTGGTATATATTTTAGATTATAGAATGACTAATAAAGGGAATATAATTAGTGTTTAATAATTTTTTATAATCATTTCATATAACTAATTAGGACTTAAATTGAGATAAAGCTCAAATTAAGTAGTTAAGAAAATCGAAAGATTGAAACTGTTTTCATGTTTTCATTGAATTTACTTGTTCAACTGTAAATTCACCTTTTCTTCATATTCCTGCGTGCAGAGTATTGCTTTGGGCACCATTTTTGAACTTCAGGAAATTCCCTCGGGATCCGTCCCTGAAGAATCCATGGGATAAGCCTAAGGATCCTTCACAAGTTAAAAATGCATATCTCAAATATCCCTTTGCCAAGCCTGAAGATTACGATTGGTAATTGATGAAATTAGAACCAATATTCCGAGCCCTTTGGCTTCTTGCTTGTAAAGTAGTAGTCTTACAGCTTCCTGCTGGTTTAGCACATGAGTTTGTAAACATTTGAGCCAAACTTTACTGATTTCTCGATCCATACAAATTCCAAACACGGAAATAGATTGCAGATGACATGCTTTACAGAATAAATCTAATGATCATATCTTCATCTTTATGATGTAAAAATTTTACAAATCTGAAATTCAAATCTCCACCCTTGCTTTTTTTTTTTAATTAGATACTTCAATTATAATCAAGAAAAAAAAACTTGATACAACGGTAAAAGTGTTCCTTTGTGACTTGAAAGTCATGAATTCAAACGAAAATAACTTCTTAATGCGAAAAAAAAAAATTGCATACACATGATACTCTCCAAATCTCATAATATGGCAATCTTACGCACTAAGTTATCCTTTATACTTCTATTATAATAAAAATAAAAATAAAAAAGCACAAACAAAAACTATAAAGAAGTAACTAACCAAAGAAACTTCTCACTTCTCAAAAGTACTCTATTGGTTTCCACAAGGCAGATTACTCCTCAAATTATTTGAATCTACAGAAGTCATGATAATAAATTACTTGAAAAACATGTAATTGCTGTAAACCCAACTCATTTTAAGATTTTCCTCATCCTTTGGCTTCTTTTCTTTAACACAACATCCTGTATTCTCACACTATTCTCCTAAATGGCAGAATGCCATATTAAAAGACATTTTTTTTCCCTTTCCAGTTAGAAACTCTAGATTAAAAAACTCTTGACTGAGGAAAAAAAGTATCTAAAAACGAAATTTAGGAGAGGGAAAAGACTGTTAAGAGCTGAAAACTACAGACAGTTTGCCCCAGTCCAAGTCGTCCATGTTGGAGGATGCAACAGCAGCACCCACAGCAAATGCAACGACAACAAAGGCCAAAGTTTTGAAGCACCCACGGCCACGCAATAGCTTTCCAGATATATGCTTACAGTACTTGTCTGCATCCTGCAACAGTGCCTGCCAAGCAGCATCTGCTCCGCTTCTCGTTGCTTTTTCATTCTGAAAATGACCAAAAAGAAAATGATAATCAGGTCGCATCCCAAGTGAGTTGAGATATTTGCTTACCATATGACCAGGCAACTGGATAGATGGTTGGCAAGAAAATCTTATGGCATTGGTTTATTTGTAGCATAGTAAGTACCTTGTTCCTAAACTTCTTGATGGTTTCCCCCAAAGTGTCAAGAGTAGTAAATTTTACAGTGTGTTCTTTCCATTCCTCTGAAAGTCTTCTAAGAACAGCAACACTTGCTTCTAGATTGTCAAGATAAACCTTCTCCTGTTTGTACCAAGCAAAAGATAAGAAAAAATCAGTAGGGAGTCAATTAGAAAATTTAAAACTTTCCTTCCCTGTTCTTCTTCATAAAAGCGCTTGGTAAAAACTAAAATAGCTTATAGCTCACCCACAGCCTGTAGCAGTCGGCATTCTGGTTCAAACACCATATGACTATTCCAGCTGCTTCTTTGGATAACTCAGGAGAGCCTGTTTAAAAAAGATAAAGCTCAAACATTGACGTCGAAACTACCATTAACAAAGTAGAGGAAGGAATGGAAGGGAACTGTAAAGAAGAAAAGTTTTCAAATAAAAAACATACTTTCTCCTGACACTTTGATAGCAAAGTTGAATATCTGCTGAGACACTTGTCTCATTGCTTTGCTTCCACGAGAACCAGCAAGAGCCACTTCCTTTACTGTGGGATATATGGCCTCAAACCTTTCAGTCGCCTGCACCAATAACATAACTTACAGGAAAGATTAGAAACTATAATGATTTCAAATCTAAGCACTGACACAGCAAATGCACAGAGTCAAACTCTTAATCTAACCTTTACTCTAGATGAAGAAGCCGGGAAGGTAACTTGCATTAGTATCTCAAATGAAGATGGCGGCACCAAACGTTCCCCTTTTCTGACAGCAGCATTTACTAAAATTGACCGAGCTTTTGAAGCAGACAAGATCCTTTACCAAGAATGAAAAGAATTCAATAAGCCTTATCAATTTGACACTCAATCACAAGAATGAAAAATGGACCAGAAAGGAAAAAGGCACAAACAAGAGAAGCTTCATACCATTCCACAAGCTGCAAAATTAGATCTCTGGACTGTGGATTACAATTTTTGCCACCTACCATAGGCAAGAGGTGATGTGCCCACAAGTACAGCCCCACAGCAAGATCTCCTTGGGATGCCTACACAGTTCAATATTGATGTACGAAATAAGAAGCATATCAAAGAGGAAAGAATAACAGAATTTAAACTGCATTCCAAATTCATAAATCAGCTAGACTGATGTTTTTGTGCCCTCCACTTACCTGAATTATCATCCATACAATAACAGGGAGCTTATCTTGTCCTTGATATTTCGAATTTTCTCTCAGCTTTGGCAATACATTAATTAAGGCATCAGGTTTGCGCCGCAATACCATTGCTAATGCCACAAATATACCAACCTGCATAACATGTCTCTACATCAAACCCAATTTGAAGTGCATTGTATTTCTTGCCAAAAGATTGAAGAAGATACATTTTAATTTACAAACTATACATGATAATACAAAAGCCTCTTCGGAGTACATGCAAAAGAAAGGAACAAAAATGTAAAGGACCAAAAAGTTTCTGAAGTTCATTGAATGAAATGAAATTCAAGCTCCCAAGAGTAAATAAAAGCAACTGTCAAAGCGTAAACACTTTACCTCCCAGATCAATCATATACCATGATATTCGAAAGAAAATATCTAGTAGGTGATGCATAGCTTGCACATCACTAAGGGAAAGTTCCCATCTAAATTGTTTTGACAAAATTAGCAAGGAAATAATCCTGCAGCTCACAAGTTGTGGAATGAGAAGACAAAGCCTTCACAACGTTATGATATACAATTCTTTTCCATGGACATATGTTACGATCACTCACAGGGTATTATACATTCTAAATGTTTCAGTTGTATCAAACTTATACACAATTAAATCCTAACCTTGGTATACAATTAAAGTAATAAAAAGATGGGAAACCAACCAATGACAACTAAAGGCACATTAAAGTTAGCAGGGAAAATAATTGTTAACCCCCTGAGGTTTTTAGTGAAGATACACTTCCCATCCATTAGTTTGATATACGCTCTACCAGCCCTTAAAATAACAGAAGTTCAAATTCCATTATTCAAACAAATGTTTGGTCAAAATTAGCTTTAAATAACACAACCTAATTCTTTAATATTCTTTCCCTTTTTTCTCCTCTTTCTGTCCCTTTCGTTCCTGTTTTTTAATCAATCTCTTTGTCCACCAATCTTAGTTTTTCAATTTGATAGTAATTACTATAGTTTGTTTTACCCATAGACAATTTTGCAATTAAAAAAAAAATCTAGGCAAAAGAAAAAAGGAAATAAAATAAGTGAGGAAATGAATAACAAAGGATAGACTTGTCTTTTCATTCAAAGTTAACATGAAAGCTGTTAAATAAACCTACCCCATATCTCTTTACACCCCCTTTCTTTTACATTCAAAAGTGAAGGCATAGAGAAAAATAGGTGTATTGAGCAAATAACTGATAGGGATTTAACTTTTGGGTGTATTCTCAATAAAACCTCAAGGGGGCTATATTTTACACAAATTACTAGATAACAACACCACCATCCAGCAGAATGATGCATAAAATGTAAAAACCAACACATCTGATATCTAAAAGAAAATAATCAATATTAACTGATAGCATCAGACATCAAAAAAATGGATGAAAAACCAAAGAAAATAACCAATTAAACAGCAAAACTGCCAATAAGTTACCTTAGACTTCGTTGACGTCTGTTGCACACCTTTTTTGGAGCCCTTAGCACTTGCTTGTTGGGCCACCAAGTCCTCAAGAATGATGTCTAAAGACCATAATATGAAGAAACCAAGTGCCTCAAGGGGTTGTTGGCTTATCCAATTAGATGATGTCTTATAAAAAGCATCAGATATATGCGAAAGAGGTATCTGTCAAAGGGCAAAATCACTACTTTGGTAAGAAAAAAAAAATTAAAAAGTTCCGTGAAGATCAACAGAGACCAAAAGAAATCTGATTTAGTTCTGAGAAGAAGAGTAAGCATGATAGCCACAGCTAAGATATCACAAAGATAGGTCTCGACATAACAGATAGAAACAACGCTCAGACTAACAGTCAAGAAGTTCAATATCAACCCCAAAATAATGACTATAAACACTTAAAAGAATATATTTTTAATGTTACATATGCAACATTTAGGCACCTCTAGATGAAACTGACCTCCACAAGAAAAACTTGTTCACCTTGAAAGGCTATCTTCTATTTCTTATACCAAATTAATAAGCATACATGAAATCATTTACTCACAAACTATAGTTGCATTAGTTAACTGATTCATTGTTTCTAAATTGAACTGCTAAATTGTAATTCAATTTTTTATATCATCAGCATAGAACCAAAGACCCATCTCCAGCTGCAGATTTAGGATCCTTTAGATACCATTCTATGAATTTATAAAATACATGGAAATGCTGTAAACCAGTAACCCAGAAAAGCACTTTAGCTGCCTCCTCAAAAATCATCGGAAGCCACAATAGAAAACTATTCACTTATTTAAATCAATTCAAATGGCTTCATATCCAGAGGAGGATAATTTAGAAAAAAAAAGTGTACCACAAGTTTAAATGTGAAATTAAAATGACAACCGAATTGAGATGGTGAAATGAAAAATCAACAGTCAGTTCCAATTGTTTACTATCATGCAGACAAAAGTAAAAAAAAAAAATAGTCCCAATCACATTTCCTAGGAAAATCATGGACGACAACACATTTTATCTAGTCAATCCACAAACCAAGCTTTAGTAAAAGTTTTCAATTTGACCATTTAAACAAGCAACAAATGTTGTTTGAAGGAAATTGTACGTCAAAAATTCCTTCCTTTCACCAATACGATATACAAATTCAAACTTCCGATTGTGAAAAATCAATACAAAAAATACAGAAATATAAACTCACATCTGCAAGCTTGATAACTGTGCTCTCTCTAAACAACCTCACCAAAGGAAACTGCCCTGCTACCACTTCCTGAAATGCCTTCCCATAATAATTCGCAAACTTTTGCATTTGAATTTCCTGCTGTTCGCCATTCAATTCCTAATTCCCACACCAATGAAAAAAATTATATACTCAATTGATTTCTCAAACAAAAAAAAAGTGAGATTTATCATCTTCCTGTGCTTACGGCGAGATAAGCCGAAAGATCAGCGGGATCGATCTTCGCGGCCGCCTCTGCAACCGTAACCTTAGGCTTCTTCGGCTTCTTTTGCTTCACCGTCTTTTCCTCCTCTGCTGGCTTTCCGTTAGGTTTAACGCGTTCCAGATCACTGTCATCGTCATCATCTTCGTCATCGAGTTCCGATCTGTTTTGCTTAGCCTTCGCATTGGCATCAACGGCGGCAGCAGCGTTAGCTTGAGCTTCGAGGATCCGGCGGCGGCGATCCGCGGATTGCTGCTCGAGGGAACGGAAAACGTTAGGAGCGCCGTTACTTGGGGTTCCGCTAGGGCGGGTAAGGTTGGGCTTTTCGGGATCGGCGCTGGGCTTGGTCTTGCGTTGGCGTTTGGGATATGATACTTTTTGCCATCCATGGTCAATGTGGTTGGCATTGGCGGTGATGACAGTGGTTTCGTGGGCTTCGTGAAGATCGACGGAGTCCATTATTGAAAACGCTGAAACAATAGAGGGAGAGAGCAAACAATGTGAAAATTTATTGGATTGTCCGATTTATTATATTATTATTTTTACAGACCAAATATAATAAATATAATGAACAGATTAGAATTTATTTGTTATGAATATTATAAATTAAATATAATTTTAAATGTCTTGTTTTCATAAAAACAGGAGGAACGAGAAACAGCTTCCAATCACCATTCACCAGCATCCTCTGATCTTAGTTATGTAGGAATTTTTTAAGGAGAAATTCTATTCACACCCCAAAAATTATTAAGCACACTCTATCTAAAAAAAATTGACTCCTCGTACCCTTTCATGGCATTTTTTGTTTCCGGTGAGCTGCAGCACTTGAATGCTGCCAGGCATGCTGCCTGGGCAGCCAACAAAAATGGGGGAGAAAAAAAAAGCTCCCGCAGCAAGCTGCCTGGGCAGCCATGGGGGAGAAAAAAAAAAGCTCCTGGGAGTGGATTTCCGGGAGCTTTATTATGCTTCCGGAAGCCTACTCCCGGGAGCTTTGTGATGCTCCCGGAAGTGAACTTCCGCGGAAATTGTTATGCTCCCGGAAATCCACTTTCGGGAGACAAAAGATTTCAGAAAAAAATTAAAAAAAATATTAAGAAGGTTATTTATGTAATTTTGTTAAAAAATAGGGTGTGTGTAATAGTATATAGGGTGTGTTTAGAACTTCTCTTTTTTAAGTCTTGTCAACGTACAAGTTTCATTAAATCCAAGGTTTTTAATTATTGCAAAAAAAAAAGACAAGAAAAGATATTTTGCTTTGAAGCTTGATATAAATTAAGCAAATGATCTTGTTGAATAGGATATTTTTTTTAACATAATAATGACCAAGCTTGGATTTCATTCGAGATGGATCGATTTCATTCTGCGCTGTGTCGACGGTATCCTACTCCAAGTCCATAGTGGCGAGATGAAGAGATTGAGAATATTAATTTTTTTCTTAAAAAATGAAAATAAAGAAAATGAAATTATATTAATTTATCATTATACTATTACTTAGCTAAGGTAATAAAATAAAATTTAAAAAAATCAAGAATAATTTTGTAAATATATTTACTTGATTCACATCCCTTTCATTTTTTTTCTACTAATCTTTCTAATTTGAAATAATTTGGTTTTGTTAATAAAGGAATAAATTCTTCACACTTTCTCTTCCTATCAAGCACTAATAAAAATAATTTTTTTTCCATTTTTCCACACGCCTCTTTTAATTCTTCCACTTTCCCACCCCACCAAACACACCCTTAGAGGATTCTTAGACAAGATGACCCTTTTTCACCATATCTATTTTTGTAATGTTCTAAGGGATTGTCTTCCTTGCTGCGTAAATATCAAAGTGATGGTCTACTGACTGACTCCCGAGCAAGTAGAAATGGCCTATGTATCTCGCATTTATTCTTTCCCGACGACAGCATTCTATTTGCACAAGATAAAAAGGAGGCTAAAACTTTGAAATTGGCCTTGCAACGAAATGAGGTTACTTCTGGATAGCAAATAAATTTCACAAAGTCGTCGGTCATCTTTAGTGCTAATGTAGTGGCTGAAGGAAACCGAAACAAACACGCAGCGGAATTTAAATCATTCGGCCTCCACCAGGATCGATTCGGAGAGTTGCCTGATTAGGGTTTCGAGATTTTACCTAACGTTTTCTCTGATTTCTGTCGTTGGTCAAGTCACAAGCAACAACCTTTCGTTCCTGCCTCTATGGTATCCACACGAACGGATCTCACGACTCTTGAACGTCTCACGATCAGAAGCCTTAAAGAGCGTTTTTGATTCTTATAATCGATTTGCTAGCTTCGATTAAAAGAATACCTTTTCTGTTTTTTTAATTGTGCGGCTCTGTTTTAGAAAAACATCCTTTTATAGGCAGTAAATTTTACCCTAAAATTTGCTGCCAAACAGAACTCTAATCCTACTTAGAATAGGATTAACTATATCCTTAATCCAATTCAGAATAGGATTAGATATATCCTTAATCCAATTCAGAATAGGATTAATTAAGCTCCTCATTGATCCGTTCTAAGTGTACGACCCAATAGGTTCTCAAAACAATGACAATGACAAAATTGTCACAGGCAATGAGCGGTATCTAGCAACACATCATTGCTACCCATGTAACGAAAATGTCAATGACTCGACATAACCTTACTCGTGATAGATGTTACCGTGTAGTCTAATCCCTTTATCCTTTGATGTCTTGATTAGACACAAGTCATGGAATGTGTCACACTTGTATAGTCTAATCAGCGTTTCTTGATTCCTAAGTAGACTAATTAAACAAATAAAATCAATATCTCATATTGACTTATTCGAGCACGGCCATGCATTTCTTAGTCTCACTCTATCAAAGGACCCAAGACATCACTCTTGTTATATAAGAGGGATAAATCCTATCTTGATCACTCAACATCCCTTTACATAGATCAAGGCATACCCAATTACTACCTTTATAGTCCATCCTGTTACGAATGACATCTAGCAGCATTAAAGTATACAATTTTCTATGTTGGGATCTCTGATGATCTCGAGTCAAAGGATCACATACACCATCATCACTATGAGAATCGCTTATGACACTCATATAACAATCCATGTAGCATTCTCATGGAGGGTCGATCCAGTACATAGTTCTCTAACATGTACCTATGTGATGACTTGATATCCTATATCCATGACAATGGTCATCAGTCAACCACATACTAGTCTTATCGTACATTGTTATCCTTGTTCACAATAATACTTGACTAGGGATATTTTAAGAATAGTGTGTTATTACTATTCTAAGGACATTATCATATAAGATTACATTACGCAATTATAAGACAAATATAATAATGAGCTATAATAAATAAAATGTCATGATACATAAAAAATGCCAAAGTCAATCATCTAATGAATGGTTCTAAGGGCATAATCCAACAATGGCCACCCAACAGCAGCTCATACAAGACTTGTTTAAAATTCAAGTAGCTACATCGCTTGTAAAACATCTAGGCCTACCTAGTTTTATTGGTAGAAACAAGAAGCCAACATTTCGAGAGATCATAGATCGATTTACTGCTAGAATTTAGTCATGGAGTGCTAAAGCACTTTCTTGTGGAGGTAAGGAGGTCTTCATCAAAGCTATTGTTCATGTAAAGAAAGAGATTATAAAAGAAAGAGATACAGAAAAGAAAGAATGAAAGAATGAAAGAAGGAATTGTATTTCTGATGATATATTACAAGAAGGTTAAAGGCCTTTATATAGGCAATAGAACATGACAATAAAGGAAATACAATCAGGAAATAAAATCGTAATTAAGTTCTAAAATCAATCATAATCGATTAGTCTAAGGTAACTATAATATTACAATTGTGTAACATTAATTGTAATATTACGTTTACATTATCGTAATCAATTAGTCAACTGTAATCAATTAATCTAAGTCAACTGTAATATTACAATTGATTGTAACATTAATTGTAATATTACGTTAACATCCCCCGCAAACTCAAGGTGGTAATGTGGAAGCCAACTTGAGTTTGGAAACTTGTGCAAGAAATTGTCCAGGTGGATGTGCTTTGGTGAAGATATATGCTTTTTGATCTGCGGTAGTGACAGGAACAAGCCGTAGAGTTTGGTTGAGCAAATGATGACAAAAAAAGTGACAATCAATCTCGATATGTTTAGTACGCTCATGAAAGACATTATTATGAGCTATTTGAATAGCACTTTGATTATCACAATGGATTGAAGTACCAAAACGATGAGAAACACCCATGTCTTGAAGAAGCCATCGTAACCATAGGAGTTCAGATGTTGCATCTGCAAGAGCTCGATACTCAGCCTCAGTACTAGAGCGAGAGACAACAGTTTGTTTCTTACTACGCCAAGAGATAAGTGACGAACCAAGAAAGAAACAATAACCAGTGGTAGAACGACGATCAGTAGGATCCCCTGCCCAATCAGCATCACAATAACATTGCAAATCCAATGATGAGCTAGAAGAAAAATGCAGTCCATGAAACATAGTACACTTTACATATCTCAGGATACGAAGAACAGCAGCAAAATGAGTAGAACGTGGAGTTGAAAGAAACTGACTGACCAAGTGAATAGCATAAGCAATATCTGGGCGAGTAACCGTCAGATAAACAAGACTACCCACCAAAGTACGATACAAAGTCGGGTCTGGGAGAAGACTACCATCAGAAGGAGAAAGCTTGATGTTCTGTTCTAGTGGTGAAGAGGAAATCTTACTATCTGTCAATCCTGCTTTGGCAATAAGATCAGAAGCATACTTTGTTTGTGATAAGTGTAAGCCCGTAGAATCAGAAGTAACCTCAATACCCAAAAAGTAACTCAAAGAATCAAGATCCTTCATCTCAAACTGGGAATGGAGAAAAGTCTTGAGATCTCGAATACCATCACTATCATCACTTGTAATAATCATGTCATCCACATAAAGTAAAAGAAGGGTGGTACCTTGGCTAGTTTTCCGAGTAAAAAGAGCAGAATCATAGGCACTGGATGTAAAACCCAACTAGCAATAGTGGTACTAAATTTTGAAAACCAAGCTCTAGGGGCTTGCTTAAGACCATACAATGCTTGTCGAAGATGACAAACCTTGTTAGACAGTACAGAAGAACCAGGAGGTGGCTTCATGTAAACTTCCTCAATAAGATCACCATTTAGAAATGCATTCTTAACATCCATTTGATATGTTGGCCATTTTCTAAATGTAGCAACAGCTAAGAGGGAGCAAACAGATGTGAGACGAGCGACTGGAGCAAAAGTCTCTTCATAATCAATGCCATATTCTTGAGTAAATCCCCGAGCAACAAGGCGTGCTTTGTAACGCTCCACTGAGCCATCAGATCGAGTCTTGATCTTATAAACCCACTTACAATCAATGACTGACTTATCAGGTTGTTGATCAACAATGTCCCAAGTATGTGTTTTCTCAAGAGCTTGTAACTCTTCTGCCATTGCTTGCTGCCACATAGGATTAGAAGCTGCCTCACGAAAATTATGAGGTTCATGTAATGTGGCTAAGGCATAATAACAATGAAAATCACGAAGTTGAGTATTTGATTCCCTTACTCTAGTGGAGCGACGAAGAGGAGGAGGTACATATGAGGAAGGCACAGATGTATCAGCAGGAGCCTCGATCAAATCAAAAGTTGAGGGTGTCGTAACGGCTTCGCGCTCGACGATTTTCGAAAAAGGCGTTTAAAAACAAAAATGGGAGTCGCCACCAATCTTTTTTGACTAGGTGTGATTGGCCACCTAAAATATTTATCTTATTAATAAAATCTCAAAATTAATTAAGTTTTATTAAAAGATAATTTTTGGTCTGCGAAAACAAAATCGGGTCCGGGAGTACGGTTACGCGTGGGGAAGGATTAGCACCCCCACGACGCCCGTTAAAAAACGGTACCATCCTAAATACATGGTATCTTTTGATTTTAATAGAATAGTCTTGACTTTTGGTTATATATATAAATTTAGCGCATTTGCTTGAAAAATTTCTGTTACGAAGAGATTTATGGTGAGAATCAACATGAACATCGTTTATTGAAAAATTAAATCAAATATCCCAATACTCTGGTAATATTCGAAGTAATTCCTCTCACCTAGAGATTTCTTAAGAATCACTACTTGTGAGTTCTATAGAATCTCATCTTCGGTGATGCTCACACTAACTTATAATTGATCGTATACATGTAGTTTTGATAAAAATGTATGGTGTATGTGAAACTTAAAAGAAATTTTATTTATTTTGATTTTATTAATGAAACTCTTGATATTGAAAAATTTGGCTAAATATCCCAATACTCTGGTAACATTTAGCTAATTCCTCTCACCTAGGGATCAGTCAAGAAATCACTACTTGTGAGTTTCATGACATACTTGTGAGTTTCATGACATCCCATCATCGGAAGAATTCCATTTATTTTAGAATTTTAATACTTATACACATGATGCAAGGATATAGCACATGATGCTCATGGAATTAAAAAGAAATTTGATATTTTGATTTT
This sequence comes from Heritiera littoralis, assembly GCA_031772115.1. Lineage (NCBI taxonomy): Eukaryota > Viridiplantae > Streptophyta > Magnoliopsida > Malvales > Malvaceae > Heritiera > Heritiera littoralis. The sequence goes on along the minus strand of JAPDPK010000008.1, from coordinate 8,066,302 downwards.
TATTAATGAAACTCTTATTATTGAAAAATTTAACTAAATATCCCAATACTCTGGTAACATTTAGCTAATTCCTCTCACCTAGGGATCAGTCAAGAAATCACTACTTGTGAGTTTCATGACATCCCATCATCGGAAGGCTTCCTTTTATTATCTTGATTCTTATTCCTTTTTATTAAAATTCTATTACTACTTATTTGGTTAATTTAACTACCTTTCTTTACCTTTGGAAATTTTACTATGATTAAATTTTATTGGTTTAATTATTTTGTATTTATGTATTTCTAAAAATCCCCTTTTGTTTATTTCTCTCAATTGTTTTTATTAATTTTCATTTAATTAATATTTCTCTAAACACTCTTTCTTTGTCAAGACTCTTTATTATATATATTTATTCATTTTATTATTATTATTAATTTTTAATTTTTCTTTTAAAAAAAATAAATAAGCATGAAATTGGATATTGAGGAATAATACCGAATATCCCAATACTCTGGTGACATTCGATATAATTCCCCTCATCTAAAGCTTTTCGAAGAATCGCTACTTGCGAGTTCTACGAAGACTTATCATCGAGATTCCATGCTTATTTTATTTATTTTATTATTATCCTTCATTTATCATTATTATTTTTCCTTAACCCACATTTCATTTATCTAATAAAAATTTATTTTTATTTTTACTTTAAAAATATGTTTTTATGTATAATTTATGTATATACACATTTTTATATATTTATTTATATACTCTATGTACAAAATATATATCCGTATATTTTAAAACTATATATTTTATATTTATGTATTTATTCTCATACATTTTAAAACTATAAATTTGTTCATTCATTCATTTTTATTTATTTATTAATATATGTATTTTATAAAAGTTATATACTTTAAAACTAGGTATTTTTTTTTATATATTTATTTATCTTTTCTTTTAAAACTATGCATTCATCTTATTTTATTCTTTTTTTTATATATTGTATTATGCTATTTATTTATTTATTCATTTATTATTATCATGTATTTTGTTTATTTATTTATTTTTTTTATAACACCTAAAACAGATTATTCTATAAAACAAATAAATAAATAAATAAATAAAGAAATATACCCCAAACAGCCCAAAAGAGGGCCCAAAGGTCAGGCCCAAACGAGCAGAGGCGCGGACTGGAGCTGCTGGGCCGGAGCGGGTTGTGGCGCGCGGGTCGGGTCGCGAGGGGCAAAGTGGAGCCTGGTCGCGATCGGGTGGCAGGGGCGGTCTGCGCGGATCTCGGGTCGGGTCGGGCAAGACACGCGGATCCTTCGGCCTCAAAACGCTGCGTTTCGTCCGTCTATAAAAGGCCCTATTTTTTTTTGTTTCTTTCATTTTACCCGGCCCTTCCAAAAAAAAGTTCAGAAAACCCCAAAATCCTCTCGACCCTCCTTCCCCGGGGCGATTTCCGGCCGCCGTGCGCCGCCGTGTGCCGGTCGCCGGTGATACCCCCGAAAACCTAAAAGACTTCCCTTTCCTTCCTCTTCTCAGATCTGGGGTGTGTTTCCCCCGAAAACACCCCCAACCCCCCAGATCTGACTATTCCCGAAAGCCATTCCCCTTTTTGTTTTTTTGTGTTTTTTTTGTTTTTTGTGTTTTTATCTGGTTAGGTCTGGTTGTGTATGTGGTTGTTTGCCTCTCTTTTTGTTTCCTTGCAGGTTTTAGGTCTAGGGTTCCTAGATCTGAGATCCTAAGGGTCTCGGTTCTAGGGTATGGGGTTTGTTTTTGGTTAGGTTTTGGGTAGGCTATGGTGGCGGTTTGATGGTGATGGTGGTGACGGTGATGAGTGGTGGCTGGGATTTGGCGATGATAGCTTGGTGACGGTAGTGGCGAGTAGTAGCTACGGTGGTGGTTTAGGGTTTCTGTTGGTGAGGGTGATGGTGATCGGTGATGGTGTTTCTGAGTCTGTATCCTCCGGTGGTGTCTCGGTTGGGGTAGGTTTTTTTTTAGTGTCCGGAAATCTCCTTAGAAAAAATCGGTGCTTGAATTATTCAAGTCTTTTAAACAACATTCCGAGTCTCCCTTTGATCCGGTGGGTTAGAACCCATCTGGGTTCTCCCTATTGTTTTCCAGATCTCCAAAGCAGTGTCAGGATGGGATGGGTACCTGGAGAAGATGAATTTGTGGCAGCCGAGACCTAGGGGAATGGTTGGAACCGCCGGCGGCTGGGATGACAGGCAAACAAAACAATAATAATAATAATAATAATAATAATAATAATAATAATAATAATAATAATAATAATAATAAATAAAAAATGAAAATATAACAATAATAAAAAGATAATAATAATAATAATAATAATAGTAATAATGATAATAAACAGTAATAATAATAATAATAATAAATAATAAAATAAACACATGTGATAAAAAAACAATAACAATAATAACACACATAATAACAAAACAAATAATAAAAATAAGATATATAATAATAATAATAATAATAATAATAATAATAATAATAAAAATGAAAACAAAAAATAACAATAAAAATAATAAAAATAAAATACTAATAATAATAAAAATAAATTTACTCATTTTAATGGGCCTTGAAGTCCAATGTTTTATTCTGGATTTTGAAAGTTCAATTGAGTTTAAAACTATCAATTTGGGCAAAATTTGGTGTCTACAGAGGGAGACAAGGAAGATTGGTCACTGTTTGAGCTAAAAATACCTGCAAGATTCTCGTCAGCTGGTGGAATATCAAAAGATAGGTCTGTGAAAACCTGTGGAGAAGAAGATTGGGATAGCAATGTAGAAACACTAGTAAATGGCTTATGCTCCCAAAAGACCACATGACGCGAGACACGAAGACGCTTAGAAATTGGATCATAACACCTATAGCCTTTATGTTCTATACCGTATCCTAGAAAACAACATAAACGAGCTCGAGGTTCAAGTTTAGTTCTTTCATGATCAGGAAGTAGAACAAAACAAGCACATCCAAAAACTTTAAGAGAATGATAGTCAGGGGTCTTATTGTATAGACACTCAAAAGGAGTTTGCATGCCTAGCACTGGTGTAGGAACTCTGTTGATAGTGTAAACAGCAGTAAGAGCAGCTTTGTTGGCTCTATAAGCTATACCAAGAGGGGGGTGAATCGGTTTTTCACTAACCTTAAGTTCGTTTTGCGATTCTTCTAAATTCTCTATCCTATATTAATATTTTCTAAGTTCTCTAGGCTAGGCAATCATGCAATCCAAGTTCAATGAAATAAACACAATATAAATGCAAGTAAATAAAGAGTAGGGAGAGAGAGATTTACACAATCGATTTATAGAGGTTCAGCTACCTTGCCTACGTCCTCTACCTTGAGACACTCCCAAGGATTTTCCCCAAATTCACTATCTTTGAATTTGTTACACTCCCTCTTTTCAAGGCTCAAGAGAAACCTCTCTCTTTTTCTAGGCTCAAGAGAAACCTCTTCTCCCTCTTTTTACAGGCTAAAGAGAAACCTCCCTCTTTTTCTTAGGCTAAAGAGTAACCTCCCTCTTTTTCTTAGGCTAAAGAGAAACCTCCCCTTTTACAAGGATTGAATGTGTTTACAAGAGAAGTAATCAAAGAAGGCATCTAGATAGGCAAGTGATTACAAAGATTAAGCACAAATAAAAGCCTATACAAGATTTGTGCTAAGCACTACAAGGAATAAGAAAATGATAGAAGATGAAGACTTTGGAGCTCTTGATTTGTTGTTTGAGGCTTGAGGATTTGAGGAATATGTGTTATGGAGTTGCTGAGTAGTTCCTCTTGCTTTCTTTAGCTTCTAAGCCTCTATTTATAGTCCCTTGGATGTATTCTAGCCGTTGGGTGGAGCCAAATCTCGAATATTACCGTTGTCTTACAAAAACTAGACGTTATAGGCTATTTTCGGGCAAAGGGATCGATCCCTTTCCATAGGGGATCGATCCCTTTTGTCCAGAATCTTGATTCTGGGCTTCAGGGACCTTGGGAAGACTTTCTGCCAAAAAGGGATCGATCCTACTACAGTGGGGATCGATCCTTTTCTTCCAGAGGGCATTTTTCCTGCACTTTTGGGTTAGAAATGATATGACCTTTGATCCTAATTCAACCCAAAACATTTATAAGCTTTAAGGGAGTTTTTCTTGACTTTCTCAAATGAAAATATTGTCCAAAAACTTATAAGTAATTTTCTAAACTTATATTCAGTAATTCTTGAGAAAATTATTTAATATTCAAAACCATTTTATAAAGTATTAAGACCAATAAGAATGTATCATTAAATGATGGTCTTAATGTTTGATATAAACACTTGAAAATGGATTGAGAGAATCATGTGTGATGAGGCAAATTTACAATGTGAATTAAAACATTAAAGCTTACTTAAGTTTTTGTCATTTCAAAATATATATGGCAATTTAACACTAACAATCTCCTCCTTTTTGATATGACAAAACTTAATGTAAATTTGCTTTGAAAATTCTTTCATAAAATACTCTCCCTCAAATAAAGCAGGATTTTATAAAGCTTCCCCTTAATATAAGCATGGGTTTTGAAAATGAATTTTCCCTCATTATCTCTCCCCCTTAATATCCTTCCCTTTTAATATCTATCTCTCCCCCTTTTTGTCATAACAAAAAAAAGGAAAACTAAGAAAAAAATATTCTCCCCCTAAAATTATGGCTATGTGAGAGAAGATAAATATGCTCCATCCAACAAGAAACATGTTAGTACATGGGACTCATAGCACAAATAAATAAGCCAATTGTTCATAAAGAGTATGAAATATTCATGCAAAGAACATGACTTATGATCCTATACCAATTGTTTATAAATAATTTTGATACCAATTGTTGATAAATAATTTTGCAAGAAGTTCTCAATTGGTAAAAAATCAAGCAAGCACCTAAGTATATCAATTGTTCTCTTAAGTCTAACTAAGGTGCATGGCAATACATCATGATTATGAGCTAAAATTAGATGACATATCATATGCATGAGCTCATAAATCATGTTCAAGCAAGAGTGTGATAACAGTAAATTTTTCCATTTATTGGAAATTAGAAATATTGAAAATAAATATTAGAGAAATTAAATAAGACGAAATAAATATAAATTTGCGAGAAACGGGATATTGGTGAAAATCCTGAGAAATGAGGAAGTGAAGATAAAAATAATAGAGAGAGGAAAAGAATTAAATTGGATAAATTAAAATCCAAATCTAATTAAGAAAAATAAGAAAATAAATGAAATATATTTATATAATTATATATTATTATATAAATGTATTTTTATACCAATACATATGTATTCAAAATATTATGTAGTATATTTTAAAATACGTTGTTATATATATAGAAATATATATATACTATTTCATAAATTCAAATAATACATATGTATATAAATATAAAGTTTTATGTGTATATATAATTATGTAAATACATATAGAAGAAAAGTAAGTATGGTTTTATATTAAAGTTTATATGTATAAATATTTTATTATAGCATTTATATAATTTATATATATAAATGTTACTTAATTTTAAGTATATATATAAATATACACATATATACTAAACATGTATTTTGTAATGTACAATATGTATTTTGTATATAATATATATTGTATAATGTTATGTATGAAATAATGTATGTATAACATATAATATATATTATATGTATAAAACTTATGGTATAATATATATTATATATAGTATACTAAAAATAGAAATAACCTAAAAATAGAAATAGAAAAAAAAAAAAAAAGAAACAGAATCGGGAAGACCCCGATTCTGCCTTCCCCAGGCGAGATCGCCCCGTCAGCGGCCGCCGGAGAAGGAAAGGGAGAGAGGAGAAGAGAAAGTCGTCGCCGGCAAAGGAAGAGGAAGCTAATGGCAACGCCGGCGAAGCGAAACGGAGAAGGAATCGACGCGAAACGGCGGAAAACCGAGGAGGAAAACGAAACTAGATCTGGCGGTTGCCGGCGGAATTGGCCGCCGCCATTACAGCCGAAGCATCGGTGGAAGGAGAGGAATGGGATAGAGGCCACCGGTGAGGCCAACGACGGCGGAGGAAGGCCGACGGAGGAGGAGAAGTGACCGAAGGTAAACCGAGTAGATCCGCCGCCGTGCCGCCGATCCAGGCCAAGCTGAGACCACCGGCAGCTTCGCCTCGACGACGGCCAGTTGAGGGACGCCCGAACCGCCGGAGAACCGGCCGCCGGCGAGGAACCGGCGAGGAAAGAAGCTGGACCGGTCTGAACCGGTTTGACCGGGAAAGGAAGAAGAAAAAAGAAAAGAAAAAGGAAAAAGGAAAAAGAAAAAAAAAAGAAAAAGAAAAAGAAAAAGAAAAAGAAAAAGAAAAGAAAGAAAGGAAAGAAAAAGAGGAAAAAGAAAAATTTGGGAATTCGGAAAATTCCCGGAAATTCGACAACCCGGGATTTTACAAATTCGGTAAGAAATTTCCCGAGAATTTAATTTCAGAAAAAAATTAAATAAATTTTAAATTAATATTCTAAAAATTAGAATTTTAATTCCAGAAATTATTTTCAGCAATCGAGATAAGGAATCGGGAGAAATGGAGCGCGGGCACGATCGATAAGCGGAAGTCGCCGACCCGGAAAAAGGTAAGGGATGCATGTGCAGCACTGTAAGGATACTCAGTCTGCATAATTTAATTTGAAATATTTTATGCAATTATTTTATGAAAATTATTATGATGCATGAATTGCTGAAAATAATTTGGGAAGAAGTACTGGCTGAAAGATTTTAAACTGTATTTTCCGTGCAGGAGGTTAGTGAATCGGCAGCCGTTATGCTGCCGAAAATTTTAGAAAAACTTTATAAAATCATATTAAATGATTTATTTCCGAATTTCGATAGTAAATCACGAGACATGAGGAAATTTCTAAATTTCATAAAATATGAATATAATGAGATGGAACCTTAGAATATTCATGTATTCGAGAATGGTGATAATGAAATCACCGAAAATTCTCGAAATAGATAAATTACACGAATTACGAGACGAAAGATGAAGTGAAATATAGTAAATATTTTATGGATATTTTTATCAATATTCACTAAAGGATTATAACCCTTATGGTTTTAAATCATGGAATTATATAATTGTATAAATTCCATAAGGTGTATTTTCCGATGAAAAAAAAAAAATACGGTTTTGAGACTGGTTGGTATTCTTATCATGCTGATACATGATATGTGACATGTTTAGTCCCAGTCGACACCTGATCCGTGATCCACCGAGGACAATATAGATTATGGTCATAGATTTGACCGGGTTAGTCCTTTACCCTCCAGGGTTTATAGTACGACAAGATTAACGTCTATATTAAAATCCATAAATGATAGGTGACATGTTAAAAAGGGAAATATTTTACATGACATGGAATATGTCAAACGGAAAAGGCCATACCGAGCAGAGGCTCGATGATTGAACCGTGGGAGCCACCTCTAGAGTCCTTCGGGAACTAAGTGCTACACGTGTTCCGATGTTTCAGTACAGGCCATACCGAGCAGAGACTCGATGATTGAACCGTGGGAGCCACCTCTAGAGTCCTTCGGGAACTAAGCGCTACACGTGTTCCGATGTTTCAGTACAGGCCATACCGAGCAGAGACTCGATGATTGAACCGTGGGAGCCACCTCTAGAGTCCTTCGGGAACTAAGCGCTACACGTGTTCCGATGTTTCAGTACAGGCCATACCGAGCAGAGACTCGATGATTGAACCGTGGGAGCCACCTCTAGAGTCCTTCGGGAACTAAGTGCTACACGTGTTCCGATGTTTCAGTACAGGCCATACCGAGCAGAGACTCGATGATTGAACCGTGGGAGCCACCTCTAGAGTCCTTCGGGAACTAAGTGCTACACGTGTTCTGATGTTTCAGTACAGGCCATACCGAGCAGAGACTCGATGATTGAACCGTGGGAGCCACCTCTAGAGTCCTTCGGGAACTAAGTGCTACACGTGTTCCGATGTTTCAGTACAGGCCATACCGAGCAGAGACTCGATGATTGAACCGTGGGAGCCACCTCTAGAGTCCTTCGGGAACTAAGTGCTACACGTGTTCTGATGTTTCAGTACAGGCTATACCGAGCAGAGACTCGATGATTGAACCGTGGGAGCCACCTCTAGAGTCCTTCGGGAACTAAGTGCTACACGTGTTCCGATGTTTCAGTACAGGCCATACCGAGCAGAGACTCGATGATTGAACCGTGGGAGCCACCTCTAGAGTCCTTCGGGAACTAAGTGCTACACGTGTTCCGATGTTTCAGTACAGGCCATACCGAGCAGAGACTCGATGATTGAACCGTGGGAGCCACCTCTAGAGTCCTTCGGGAACTAAGTGCTACACGTGTTCCGATGTTTCAGTACAGGCCATACCGAGCAGAGACTCGATGATTGAACCGTGGGAGCCACCTCTAGAGTCCTTCGGGAACTAAGTGCTACACGTGTTCCGATGTTTCAGTACAGGCCATACCGAGCAGAGACTCGATGATTGAACCGTGGGAGCCACCTCTAGAGTCCTTCGGGAACTAAGTGCTACACGTGTTCCGATGTTTCAGTACAGGCCATACCGAGCAGAGACTCGATGATTGAACCGTGGGAGCCACCTCTAGAGTCCTTCGGGAACTAAGTGCTACACGTGTTCTGATGTTTCAGTACAGGCCATACCGAGCAGAGACTCGATGATTGAACCGTGGGAGCCACCTCTAGAGTCCTTCGGGAACTAAGTGCTACACGTGTTCCGATGTTTCAGTACAGGCCATACCGAGCAGAGACTCGATGATTGAACCGTGGGAGCCACCTCTAGAGTCCTTCGGGAACTAAGTGCTACACGTGTTCCGATGTTTCAGTACAGGCCATACCGAGCAGAGACTCGATGATTGAACCGTGGGAGCCACCTCTAGAGTCCTTCGGGAACTAAGTGCTACACGTGTTCCGATGTTTCAGTACAGGCCATACCGAGCAGAGACTCGATGATTGAACCGTGGGAGCCACCTCTAGAGTCCTTCGGGAACTAAGTGCTACACGTGTTCCGATGTTTCAGTACAGGCCATACCGAGCAGAGACTCGATGATTGAACCGTGGGAGCCACCTCTAGAGTCCTTCGGGAACTAAGTGCTACACGTGTTCCGATGTTTCAGTACAGGCCATACCGAGCAGAGACTCGATGATTGAACCGTGGGAGCCACCTCTAGAGTCCTTCGGGAACTAAGTGCTACACGTGTTCCGATGTTTCAGTACAGGCCATACCGAGCAGAGACTCGATGATTGAACCGTGGGAGCCACCTCTAGAGTCCTTCGGGAACTAAGTGCTACACGTGTTCTGATGTTTCAGTACAGGCCATACCGAGCAGAGACTCGATGATTGAACCGTGGGAGCCACCTCTAGAGTCTTTCGGGAACTAAGTGCTACACGTGTTCCGATGTTAGTATGAGAAATCGTAGGATATTGTGACGATAAGTAAGTGAGTGTGATTCGTGAATTCGACAAATGTCAAAGAATGAAATAGATTTTAATAGCTTATTCTGCTTTTTAACGGACAGAACTAATTAAGAGAGTACATTAAACATGAAATAAGTTTTAAAGAAATAAGATGATGATTTAACTAATATTCTTTTCAAGAAATATACGGATATTAATTATTCTATTTAAAGGCTTTATTTCGTAGAGGCATTATTTTGAAAGGAATATGAAAAAGATTATGAAAGATTAAAAAGGAAAAGGATTTATTAATTCAAAACAAAAAGAAAAAAATTTTTCTCTACAGTTGCTTCTAGGTTCCGTAACAAGTATGGTATTCTAAAATACCTACCTTACTCCATTCGGATCCCTAGCCGACTGTAGTATCTTTCCTACATGCGAGCCTAGAGCCCATAGGAAAAAATGAAAAAGATTTTCAGCATATAGGAAGCTGAGTATCAAGTGAGGCATATAATTCTCTTACTGAGCCGTGGTTTTGCTCACCCCTTAATTTTCAACATCTCAGGTTTTGATGAATGTGAGATCAGTGCATTGTGGATCCTGGCTGTACACGAAGAACAATGTGTCAAACCGACTGTTTATTTGAGGTATGATCATTTATTCACTGTATTTAGACATGTCAACAGTACTACTTGTCTGATTTATTACGATAGGGGATGTGTATAACATAAACAATACATTGTAAAATTGTTTAACAGCTAGTACAAGTGAAGTATCACAGACAGCCCAACCGGTTAAGATGTGTATAAGTAGGGTAAAAATGTGGTCACGGGTCGTGACAGATTTAGTGGTATCAGAGCATTGGTTGGCCTGATGTCTGTGAATACTTTGGAAAGAAAAGAGTTAAACATCCCCTGTAGTACTGTGTCGTCTGAATACATAGAGAAAATAAATGATTGTAAATGGGGTAAAATGATTTAAAGGGAGTGAGAAAGTATAAACTGAGAATGTTAAAGAAGAAAATAGGCTCAGAAATTACCGAAAAATTTGTGATCCTTCAAATCTATAAGAAGGCCTGTTCGGTAAGGAACAGAAATGGACTCGGTGAGGGCCCCACCAGTACTTTTCTGTCCGAACCGAACTGAGACCTGAAAGTGATGGTATAAAATAGGGGAATAAAATATCATCATTAAATAGACTTTAAGATCACCGATTGAGGGTAATTTGAAGAGAGAGAAAATTTTTAGCCAAAAATGACCAAAATACCCCTACCCCCAAAATTTTACTGGGAGTCAAAATAGATCACCAGAAGTTGGAATTGATCGATTTGACAGAGAAATAATGATATAAAACTGAATTACAAGTAAATTAATCCCATTGTGGATTTTAGTGAACTTCTCTGTCGAAAATCGAATGAGATATAACTTGCTGTTATAAGTATCAGAAAGGATACTATCAACACATAGATGATCAGTTCATTGATTTGAATGTATATTGAGGAGATAGAAATAAATGTCGAAATGACGAAAATGCCCCTATATTGGGCAATGTCGGAATAGTGATAAAACCGAGCTGAATTGGAATCCATTGATAGTAATGGAATTATTAATGGCATAGAAGATGTCATATGAATCTAACGATCCCTATTACTGATTCCACTAACACTTAGATTATGGACGCGGAAGAAAAACCCCGAGTGGACTGTGGGCCATAGGGGATAACAGTATGGTTGAGTGAGGCGGCCAGGGCTCCCCCACGAGTGGACTTTGGGCCATAGTGGTAAATCCTGGGCTTCACAATAAAACAATCCGTGAGGGACTAAGTGCCACGTCTGTGTGACGGGGGCCACCTCTAGAGCTCAGAGCGGACAGCACGGATGAGTGGTGCGGCTCGGGCCCCTCCGGCTTGAGACCGGCAAATCCGAGGCATCACAATAAAACGTGTATAGGCGGACGGCGAACGAGCCGGGGCCTTATATGATGCGATCCAAAGAGTGTAGTGGAATGTCATCAAATGTTTGGCCCGGTTATTGACTGAAAGGGTCGAAAAATTAAGAGTGTATTGAACGGGATTGTTAAATACTGTGAAAAGTGAAATGATTACAAGAATTGACTGATGAGGTGAAAAGTATAGATAATGAAATACATACTGGTGTGATTACTTATGGTTCTGTACGTTTTCATTTCTTTGAGGTATCAAACAGATAATCGTACATAGAACCGACGTATCTTGGAATATGTGCTACAGAATGAGGTACTGTTTGGAGTACTGTGAATTAGAGGATAATTATAGGAACAGTCAAGTGATAAAAAGAAGATGACCGCTAACCTAAGTTCTTCAGGACCCTTGAGACAGAACTGTGATGGGCGACCCAATGATGGGCGACCCGTAGTGGATCATGTGTCGTGAGATATAGGCGAACTATCTCATCGCCGACTCACTAGTAAGGATAAACCTGAGGCGAAAGGATCGCCTAGGGGATGCTCGTCGATGGTCGATATGAACGGGCGAGGCCCTTATAAGTATCCCAACGGTAACACGAGTGTAAGGAACTAGGTACGTAAGGGGTGCCAAGGTTCAAACCTCGTGGAGAATATACTCAAGGGAACTAAGCCTGAATTCAGTAAATAGAAATGGTTTTAAAGTGAATAACTGAATTGAAACGAGTAGCTGTAAAGTGTGTTGATAACCATTGTACTTGATACAGCTTACCAGAATGAGATTCGTAACGCTGTAAAGTATGACTATGTAATGAAATCAAGGTAGAGTAGGTATCAAAATGATTTGAATATGGAATGTCTCTGCCTTGAAACTACACTGTGAAATGATGGGAAACAATGATGAAGGTCCAAAATGATAAAAGAAGTGTGGTTAAAGAGACTGTCGGTTGAGAGTTCCAATAAATTCCCAAAGTAACATAGATTGAGAAATTAGGTGAATGTTGACTCGATTGCGGATATGAAATTTATTCTTAAGCTTGTATCGAAGAATATAGAAGAAATCCGACAAGCTTAAGAAAATAAATTTTGGAAAATATTACGGATGATGAAATTCACAAGTATCGATGTAAAGGAAGGAAATGCAAATGATATGATTTGAGGATGAATTAAATGATGTACTAAAATTTTTGGTTATACACTAAAATTCTTATGAAGAACAAATAAATATTATATGGAAGTGATGCCTTAAATATGATTTAATCGGAGATGTATAAGGAGCGTATAAGAGCAATCCTTGTAAAAGGCATAATCAGATAAAAAGTTAAAGAACGATGGTCACAAGATGATAAGAAAGGTACGATTAAAGAAAGTATCAGATTTGATTTCCGATAAAACTTCCAAAGTTATATAAATTAGAGGAATCGAGATAACGCTGATTTGATTTTAAATATGAAGTTAAATTCTAAGCTTATATCGGAAGATGTAGAAAGAATTTGAAAAGCTTAAGAAAATAACTCTGGAAAATGTGTGAATAATGAAATTCATGTGTAGAGGTCTGAATGACGAAAATACAGATAATGAAAAATTTTGAGAATAAAGGAGTTATCTGTATAGGTGTAAATGAGAGATATGCAAATGATGTTGAGTTGTAGACAAATCAAAAAGGATATATTAAATTTCTATCATTGATGAAGTTCTGGTGAAGAACAAGTATTAATCTACGTGAAAATAGACGCTTTATTGATCTGATCAGAGATACGTGAGGAGTAAATAAGACTAGCTGCTGTATAAAGCGTCCTTAGATAAAAGATTGAAGGTTGGTGTCCATAAGATGATGATTTGAACTCGAAGTAAATTTTACGAGTTCCGATTGAAGCTACAAAGATAATGAGTTGCCTTGTAAAGTAGATAAGCCTAAAGAATGAGGCATCCTTACATGAGTAAAATTGATGAAATACTGATAGAGTCTAAAGTATAAATGGAACATGAGCAACATTGTGATATGATCCTTAAACTTAAAGGCTATGGGATTGTGCTAAGATTAACAACTAAGAAATTTGGCTAGACAGTATCTCCTCTTGAAATATATGATTTTGAGACGACAGGATGACAGTGATCCTGTCTATGATATAAAAATAATGATTGAGATACGAAAGTAATGAGTCTAGCTAAATACTATTGTCAGCCTATAAAAGAGTGATGAGACTGGCTGCTCTATAGACGAGATCTAATTAAAGAAATTAAAGTCGGCAGATGGCTAGTGTAAAGAAAAAGATGGTACGCAAGATTCTAAAAGATCTTAGCTGTATAGTACCATACCAATCGAGAAAACCGACAAAAAGGAATGAGAGTAAAAATATGAAAACGGAAATGAAAGTACAATAAGGAAATAAATTGCATGATGAGAAGGGAACATTAATATAAAACAGTTCCCGCAGTTAAGACTGAAAGCGAAGGGTGTTGGTTATCACATAACTGTGGCAAGATGTAAAATCAAAGCCAGAACTGATAAGTGAAAGTAATGATACTCCAAGGAGTAAGATAATTGATATGTTTACTGCCAGTAAAATGTTGTACATATAACCACCTTGAAATGATGGAGATGGTGGAATTGTATAGATAATGTGGTGCTTAAATGGATAATTCGAGGATTCAATCACAGAATCTAAATTATGAAAAGAGTATATTCCTGGTTATATCTTAAAATTTAAATGATATTGAATATACCATAAGCGTAAGAGATGTAATGACCATACTACATGAAAAGAGACATGGAGAGAAAATGATTGTCTCATGATTTATTTCTGTAAGAGATGATTAACAGTAAAATTTGCAATGATATGTAGCCTTGATGGAATAAGTGTGAAAATGAATATTGTGGACAATAAAGAGTCCAAAAGAGAAATGACGATATGGAAGTGATTAAAGACTGATGATCTAAATAGAATCACTTTCTATTATCAGACTTCTAGATTCTCTAGTGCCTTAGTCGAAGTATAAGTGTTAAACGGTGTGAAGGTGTATGTACAGTTCCAGTGAGCCTTACATGTGATGGGAGTCTCTGTGTTGCCATATGCTAATGAGAGATAGCAAAAGGCTTTGAGATCCCAAGTGTATTGATAGCACCGCTCCATACTGATATATATTTATATATATGAGCGTGAGATGTAAACGCTCCACGATATTGAGAGAGCGTGTGCACGAGATGTGAAAGCTACTGGGACACTTACATATAATTGATTGACACGAGTACATGATAGTACCAAATTATGTCGACTCGGCACTAAGTGAGAAGAATGGATGATGAACAGCATAAATCAGCTGCAATATTAAAATATTATGTATGGCTCTTATATGAAAAGAGTAAAAGTGAATAACTTTTGATTTGAGAAATGAACTTACGGGAGTATAGACATATACGATGAAAGACAGCATGTAGTGGTCTAAAGCACTCTTGATGTTGAAAGTGTGCTGGCAGTATTACTTGGAGGATGAACTAGAGGTCAGAAGTCATAAGTATACGGCATGTACCACCTTTGGACTTAAGTTAAATTCGGAGGACCGAATTTCTTAAGGTGGGGAGGATGTGATAACCGTAAATTTTTCCATTTATTGGAAATTAGAAATATTGAAAATAAATATTAGAGAAATTAAATAAGACGAAATAAATATAAATTTGCGAGAAACGGGATATTGGTGAAAATCCTGAGAAATGAGGAAGTGAAGATAAAAATAATAGAGAGAGGAAAAGAATTAAATTGGATAAATTAAAATCCAAATCTAATTAAGAAAAATAAGAAAATAAATGAAATATATTTATATAATTATATATTATTATATAAATGTATTTTTATACCAATACATATGTATTCAAAATATTATGTAGTATATTTTAAAATACGTTGTTATATATATAGAAATATATATATACTATTTCATAAATTCAAATAATACATATGTATATAAATATAAAGTTTTATGTGTATATATAATTATGTAAATACATATAGAAGAAAAGTAAGTATGGTTTTATATTAAAGTTTATATGTATAAATATTTTATTATAGCATTTATATAATTTATATATATAAATGTTACTTAATTTTAAGTATATATATAAATATACACATATATACTAAACATGTATTTTGTAATGTACAATATGTATTTTGTATATAATATATATTGTATAATGTTATGTATGAAATAATGTATGTATAACATATAATATATATTATATGTATAAAACTTATGGTATAATATATATTATATATAGTATACTAAAAATAGAAATAACCTAAAAATAGAAATAGAAAAAAAAAAAAGAAACAGAATCGGGAAGACCCCGATTCTGCCTTCCCCAGGCGAGATCGCCCCGTCAGCGGCCGCCGGAGAAGGAAAGGGAGAGAGGAGAAGAGAAAGTCGTCGCCGGCAAAGGAAGAGGAAGCTAATGGCAACGCCGGCGAAGCGAAACGGAGAAGGAATCGACGCGAAACGGCGGAAAACCGAGGAGGAAAACGAAACTAGATCTGGCGGTTGCCGGCGGAATTGGCCGCCGCCATTACAGCCGAAGCATCGGTGGAAGGAGAGGAATGGGATAGAGGCCACCGGTGAGGCCAACGACGGCGGAGGAAGGCCGACGGAGGAGGAGAAGTGACCGAAGGTAAACCGAGTAGATCCGCCGCCGTGTCGCCGATCCAGGCCAAGCTGAGACCACCGGCAGCTTCGCCTCGACGCCGGCCAGCTGAGGGACGCCCGAACCGCCGGAGAACCGGCCGCCGGCGAGGAACCGGCGAGGAAAGAAGCTGGACCGGTCTGAACCGGTTTGACCGGGAAAGGAAGAAGAAAAAAGAAAAGAAAAAGGAAAAAGGAAAAAGAAAAAAAAAAGAAAAAGAAAAAGAAAAAGAAAAGAAAGAAAGAAAAAGAAAAAGAAAAGAAAGAAAGGAAAGAAAAAGAGGAAAAAGGAAAATTTGGGAATTCGGAAAATTCCCGGAAATTCGACAACCCGGGATTTTACAAATTCGGTAAGAAATTTCCCGAGAATTTAATTTCAGAAAAAAATTAAATAAATTATGAAAATTCTAAAAATTAGAATTTTAATTCCAGAAATTATTTTCAGCAATCGAGATAAGGAATCGGGAGAAATGGAGCGCGGGCGCGATCGATAAGCGGAAGTCGCCGACCCGGAAAAAGGTAAGGGATGCATGTGCAGCACTGTAAGGATACTCAGTCTGCATAATTTAATTTGAAATATTTTATGCAATTATTTTATGAAAATTATTATGATGCATGAATTGCTGAAAATAATTTGGGAAGAAGTACTGGCTGAAAGATTTTAAACTGTATTTTCCGTGCAGGAGGTTAGTGAATCGGCAGCCGTTATGCTGCCGAAAATTTTAGAAAAACTTTATAAAATCATATTAAATGATTTATTTCCGAATTTCGATAGTAAATCACGAGACATGAGGAAATTTCTAAATTTCATAAAATATGAATATAATGAGATGGAACCTTAGAATATTCATGTATTCGAGAATGGTGATAATGAAATCACCGAAAATTCTCGAAATAGATAAATTACACGAATTACGAGACGAAAGATGAAGTGAAATATAGTAAATATTTTATGGATATTTTTATCAATATTCACTAAAGGATTATAACCCTTATGGTTTTAAATCATGGAATTATATAATTGTATAAATTCCATAAGGTGTATTTTCCGATGAAAAAAAAAAAAATACGGTTTTGAGACTGGTTGGTATTCTTATCATGCTGATACATGATATGTGACATGTTTAGTCCCGGTCGACACCTGATCCGTGATCCACCGAGGACAATATAGATTATGGTCATAGATTTGACCGGGTTAGTCCTTTACCCTCCAGGGTTTATAGTACGACAAGATTAACGTCTATATTAAAATCCATAAATGATAGGTGACATGTTAAAAAGGGAAATATTTTACATGACATGGAATATGTCAAACGGAAAAGGCCATACCGAGCAGAGGCTCGATGATTGAACCGTGGGAGCCACCTCTAGAGTCCTTCGGGAACTAAGTGCTACACGTGTTCCGATGTTTCAGTACAGGCCATACCGAGCAGAGACTCGATGATTGAACCGTGGGAGCCACCTCTAGAGTCCTTCGGGAACTAAGTGCTACACGTGTTCCGATGTTTCAGTACAGGCCATACCGAGCAGAGACTCGATGATTGAACCGTGGGAGCCACCTCTAGAGTCCTTCGGGAACTAAGTGCTACACGTGTTCCGATGTTTCAGTACAGGCCATACCGAGCAGAGACTCGATGATTGAACCGTGGGAGCCACCTCTAGAGTCCTTCGGGAACTAAGTGCTACACGTGTTCCGATGTTTCAGTACAGGCCATACCGAGCAGAGACTCGATGATTGAACCGTGGGAGCCACCTCTAGAGTCCTTCGGGAACTAAGTGCTACACGTGTTCCGATGTTTCAGTACAGGCCATACCGAGCAGAGACTCGATGATTGAACCGTGGGAGCCACCTCTAGAGTCCTTCGGGAACTAAGTGCTACACGTGTTCCGATGTTTCAGTACAGGCCATACCGAGCAGAGACTCGATGATTGAACCGTGGGAGCCACCTCTAGAGTCCTTCGGGAACTAAGTGCTACACGTGTTCTGATGTTTCAATACAGGCCATACCGAGCAGAGACTCGATGATTGAACCGTGGGAGCCACCTCTAGAGTCCTTCGGGAACTAAGTGCTACACGTGTTCCGATGTTTCAGTACAGGCCATACCGAGCAGAGACTCGATGATTGAACCGTGGGAGCCACCTCTAGAGTCCTTCGGGAACTAAGTGCTACACGTGTTCCGATGTTTCAGTACAGGCCATACCGAGCAGAGACTCGATGATTGAACCGTGGGAGCCACCTCTAGAGTCCTTCGGGAACTAAGTGCTACACGTGTTCTGATGTTTCAGTACAGGCCATACCGAGCAGAGACTCGATGATTGAACCGTGGGAGCCACCTCTAGAGTCTTTCGGGAACTAAGTGCTACACGTGTTCCGATGTTAGTATGAGAAATCGTAGGATATTGTGACGATAAGTAAGTGAGTGTGATTCGTGAATTCGACAAATGTCAAAGAATGAAATAGATTTTAATAGCTTATTCTGCTTTTTAACGGACAGAACTAATTAAGAGAGTACATTAAACATGAAATAAGTTTTAAAGAAATAAGATGATGATTTAACTAATATTCTTTTCAAGAAATATACGGATATTAATTATTCTATTTAAAGGCTTTATTTCGTAGAGGCATTATTTTGAAAGGAATATGAAAAAGATTATGAAAGATTAAAAAGGAAAAGGATTTGTTAATTCAAAACAAAAAGAAAAAAATTTTTCTCTACAGTTGCTTCTAGGTTCCGTAACAAGTATGGTATTCTAAAATACCTACCTTACTCCATTCGGATCCCTAGCCGACTGTAGTATCTTTCCTACATGCGAGCCTAGAGCCCAAAAATGAAAAAGATTTTCAGCATATAGGAAGCTGAGTATCAAGTGAGGCATATAATTCTCTTACTGAGCCGTGGTTTTGCTCACCCCTTAATTTTCAACATCTCAGGTTTTGATGAATGTGAGATCAGTGCATTGTGGATCCTGGCTGTACACGAAGAACAATGTGTCAAACCGACTGTTTATTTGAGGTATGATCATTTATTCACTGTATTTAGACATGTCAACAGTACTACTTGTCTGATTTATTACGATAGGGGATGTGTATAACATAAACAATACATTGTAAAATTGTTTAACAGCTAGTACAAGTGAAGTATCACAGACAGCCCAACCGGTTAAGATGTGTATATGTAGGGTAAAAATGTGGTCACGGGTCGTGACAAAGAGTGTGCATAAAATCAAAACATATAGCAATTAACTTCAAATTCTAGCACACAAGAGTTTCATGCAAAAATTTCCTAAGAGAATTCTTCTCTATTTGTCATTTCAAACTAAAGAGCATGAGAAGAATTGTCAATTTAAAGCTCATAGCAATTGGCAATTTAGTTTTGGCTTACCAATTGTTGAAAATATGGTTGCCAATGATATTAATTGTTATTTCAATCTAAATACCAATTGTTACTAATGGTTGACTTAGTCATTTTGCATGAATCCAATATCTATGTGTAGTGTGTTCATGTCAAGAAAATAATCATTCTAAATATGCAAGAACACAACCACATACCATCATCATTAAATATGCATATAGATCAATTAATCATTAGCACACTATCATAAAGCATTAATCCATATTCATATTCACAAATGTGTACCATATGGAAGATTCAAAACAATCGAGGAATTCAAGCAAACACATTTTCTTCCATGGTTTCAAACACAAAAATCCTATGCTCATTTTTCAATTCAAGTTCTTAACCAATTATGAGCAAGGGAAGATTACCATATTAATCAATTCAAAGCAATATCCCTAGTGAATTTTAACGTTTAAGGTTCCAAAGGGTATATGCTATTTTAACTAAAATGGTTTCACCTAAGTAAATCAATATTATCAAGCTAAAATATATTTTATCATTAAAATCCATAAACTATGAGTGAGGTTAAGCACATAATATCATGAAAACAACTATTCTCATCTCATAGGCATGATTATTGATTCAACTCAAGCAAGCATGTAAGTTCAACATTAAAACAATCAAGGATAAATGCATGGATATCAATCATCATACATTCGTTCAAGTTTGCATTTATCTTTGAATGTTGGTGTTGTCATTAAAGCCCAAGTACTTTAATAATTTGGCCATAAAAATATAAGTTCATGGATGATAAAGTTTCATGCATTTGAACATTTAGGATCCATTTACCATCACAAATTATAGGCCAACAACCATTACCAATTGTTGAATTTAAATTTGAAATCAATCCACTAGATATATAATTATCATGAAACCTAGTGTGGAATTGATAAGTCAAGCAAAGAGACATAATCCTATAGGCATGCTTGACTAAGATAAACAAAAAAAATATGAAGAATACTCATTATGCATAAGTTCATCAAATTCTCAAGTATATCCATAAATTCTTGAAATATTTCTCAAAATTATGTTTAAGCATTCATTGAAAGTATGTTTCAAGATTATTTCAAGATTTATGCAAATCATGAGTGTTTTCAACAAGAAAAATGATTTTGCACTTGTGAGCTCAAGAAAAATGGTATTGATTGTTGAAAGTGATACCATTTGTTGGAAATGATATTAATTGATGAAGTTGAGGCATGATATCAATGAAAAATGAATTTTCATACATTAAAGATCATCAAAAAGAAGTTAAAACAATGAATTTTAAGTTGAGAGGAGAGAAAATGTCAAAACAATGAAAAGTTCTTCTCAATTTCGGTTGAAAACATGCAGGAGTGTCTTTTCTGGCCTGGGGGGATCGATCCCTTTAGGAGGGGGATCGATCCCTCATAGTTTCCTGCAGATTCTGCAATAGTTTTGACAGAAAATTCAACTTGTGAGGTACCAAAACTCCGTTTTTGAGTAATTTAAGTCCAAGTAAAGGTTTAAACATTTGTAAAACATGATTTTGGACTTGTATGAATGAAAAACCATTTAACAATAGATTTTGCAATTTTTGTAGGATTTTCACCAATAAAAGCATTTTTGGCCTCATAGGAGGTCATTTTGAGATTTAAGCATATTTTGACCAAACCAATTCATTGAATTACATAAATATGTCAAAACAAACTTGTTCACATAGATTTTAAGCATATATATCATTAAAGCATATATCTTGTGAACAACATGCCATGATTTCCAATATACAAGTTCTTCATTAATGCTCATGACATGGCATTTTGCATATATGACATATTTGACTTCTTTTGAGTAACTAAATATATTATCTAGACATATCAAACTTGCTCAAGATGCAAAAAACCAAAAATCATTTCAAATTCACTAAACATGCCTTTCATTCAATGTATCAAGAACAATTCATCAAGCACTCAACAATCATTTATTATGCTTTTTGCTCAATCACAAAGCATCATTAATCATTAACCAATTTTCTCATCAAAGCATAACTAATCAAATAAAAAGTTTAAGGTGTAAGGAATTAAGCTTACAAAACTCCTTTGCTAAAGAATGCTTTGCCTTGACTAGAATCCACCTTTCGCCATCCTTTGAAGAATTGTTGTGATGGATCCTCAAGCTTTTTCTTTTTCTCATTGGCACAAGCAATCTCCATAGAGGTGTGTAGAGCATTCAAACTCCATTGTTTCTTTGTAACTCCATGCTCTATCACTCCTACAACAAACACATTCATGCATGTTTTGGTACCCAAATTTTCTTGGGTCCATGAGAGTTAGTGCAAATAATTTTTGATCCTTTTGGGATCCATTTCAAGCACAATTCATCATTATTTATTGCATGCTTTGGCATCCACATCTTCTTAACTACTCTTCCTCTAAATGTAGTTTTTTTATATGTGCATGCTTGTGAAGAGTGTCCTAGTCTATTGCATAGTGAGCATGTGAGAGATGTATTATGCATAGAATTTTTGCTCACTAAGAAATTCCTAAGATGAGTTTCTTTATGTATTTCATTATATCCTAGCCCATCTTTGTCAAAGAAAGCTCTTTGGGTCTCTAACATATGATCTAGCTTTTGTTGACCCATATAAAACCTAGTAAATGAGTTATGCAAATTTGTATTCTTTTCATTCAACTCATTTATTTCTAAGTTAGCCTCTTCTAATTTCTTTTCAAATTCTAGCTTAGCCTTTGTCAAGGCTTTATTTTTTTATTTTTAATTTAGCAATGATTTTCTTATATTTGGAGTTCATGCATTGAAATTCATTTGCTAAATCATTAAAAGCATTTTGTAGTTCATCAAATGTATAATCATTATCTTCACTAGAACTACAACTAGCCTCATCATCACTAATAGCCATAAAGCATGAGTAAGCTACCTCTTCATCTACGTTTTCCTCATCGGAGCTATCACTATCGCTCCATGCAGCCACAAATGCTTTCTTCTTAGGCTTTCTATCCTTTTCTCTCTTAAGTAAGGGGCAATCTAACTTAGTATGACCCCGTTCATTACACTCATAACACACTAAAGGGTCTTTTTCTCTTCTACTTGACTCTCCCCTATGATGTCTCCTATTTTGCTCTCTCTCATTCATTCTCATGAACCTATTGAATCTTTTGGCAAACATTGCCATTTCCTTTTCTTCCTCACTTCCACTCTAATCACTATTATCTTCAGTAACCTTATAAGTGGAAGACTTAAGTGCTACACCTACTTTCTTTGAAGGCTCTTCATTTCTTTTCAATTTCATCTCATATGTAAGTAGGGAGCCCATAAGTTCATCTAGAAACAAGGTGTTAGGATCCTTAGATTCTTCTATTGCGGTTACCTTTGCCTCCCATGACTTAGGCAAGCTATTCAAAATTTTCTTTACCATTTCAACATTGGAATAAGCCTTGCCTAGAGCCTTAAGTCCATTAATTATATCATTAAATCTAGTGAACATTTCGCTAATGGACTCATTTTCTTTCATCCTAAATAGCTCATAATCATGTGTGAGCATTCCTACTTTGGTCTCTCTAAATTGATTTGTCCCTTCATGTGTGATGGCTAGTTTGTCCCATATTTGCTTAGCATTTTCACATAGAGACACTCTATTATACTCATTGGGACCTAATGCACAAAAGAGGGTGTGCATAGCCTTGGCATTCAATTGTGCCAATCTCATGTCATTTGTGTCTCATTCATCTTCACCCTTAGGGACATCTTTTCCATCTACTTTTTTCATTGAGATTCTAGGACCATTAACTATTACTCTCCACACTTCATAGTCATTAGATTGCACAAATAACATCATCCTAATTTTTCAATAAGAGTAATTCTCACCATTGAAGAGTGGAGGTCTAACTAATGAGTGTCCCTCTTCTCCTAGGGGTGTGCCTACATTCAAGTGAGCCATTTATGATCGTTTTGCTCGATAGAGGTTAGTCTAAATCAATCTCGAGCCCAAGCTCTGATACCAATTGTTGGCTCTATAGGCTATACCGAGAGGGAGGTGAATCGGTTTTTCACTAACCTTAAGTTCGTTTTGCGATTCTTCTAAATTCTCTAGCCTATATTAATATTTTCTAAGTTCTCTAGGCTAGGCAATCATGCAATCCAAGTTCAATGAAATAAACACAATATAAATGCAAGTAAATAAAGAGTAGGGAGAGAGAGATTTACACAATCGATTTATAGAGGTTCGGCTACCTTGCCTACGTCCTCTACCTTGAGACACTCCCAAGGATTTTCCCCAAATTCACTATCTTTGAATTTGTTACACTCCCTCTTTTCAAGGCTCAAGAGAAACCTCTCTTTTTCTAGGCTCAAGAGAAACCTCTTCTCCCTCTTTTTACAGGCTAAAGAGAAACCTCCCTCTTTTTCTTAGGCTAAAGAGTAACCTCCCTCTTTTTCTTAGGCTAAAGAGAAACCTCCCCTTTTACAAGGATTGAATGTGTTTACAAGAGAAGTAATCAAAGAAGGCATCTAGATAGGCAAGTGATTACAAAGATTAAGCACAAATAAAAACCTATACAAGATTTGTGCTAAACACTACAAGGAATAAGAGAATGATAGAAGATGAAGACTTTGGAGCTCTTGATTTGTTGTTTGAGGCTTGAGGATTTGAGGAATATGTGTTATGGAGTTGCTGCGTAGTTTCTCTTGCTTTCTTTAGCTTCTAAGCCTCTATTTATAGTCCCTTGGATGTATTCTAGCCGTTGGGTGGAGCCAAATCTCGAATATTACCGTTGTCTTACAAAAACTAGCCGTTATAGGCTATTTTCGGGCAAAGGGATCGATCCCTTTCCATAGGGGATCGATCCCTTTTGTCCAGAATCTTGATTCTGGGCTTCAGGGACCTTGGGAAGACTTTCTGCCAGAAAGGGATCGATCCTGCTACAGTGGGGATCGATCCTTTTCTTCTAGAGGGCATTTTCCTGCACTTTTGGGTTAGAAATGATATGACCTTTGATCCTAATTCAACCCAAAACATTTATAAGCTTTAAGGGAGTTTTTCTTGACTTTCTCAAATGAAAATATTGTCCAAAAACTTATAAGTAATTTTCTAAACTTATATTCAGTAATTCTTGAGAAAATTACTTAATATTCAAAACCATTTTATAAAGTATTAAGACCAATAAGAATGTATCATTAAATGATGGTCTTAATGTTTGATATAAACACTTGAAAATGGATTGAGAGAATCATGTGTGATGAGACAAATTTACAATGTGAATTAAAACATTAAAGCTTACTTAAGTTTTTGTCATTTCAAAATATATATGGCAATTTAACGCTAACAAGCTTCACCCCAGAATTGTTCAGGAAGAGAGGATGAAACAAGAAGGGCACGAACAGTGTCTAGTAAATGACGGTGTTTCCTTTCAGCTCTACCATTTTGTTGTGAAGTGTGTGCACAAGATCGATGAGAAAGAGTTCCATCATTTTTTAACAATTTACTGAACTCAATTGATGTATATTCACCAGCATTGTCAGACCTAAAAACTTTTATCTTGCGAGAAAACTGAGTTTGTATCATATTATTGAATTCATTGAAAATTGACAAGAGTTCAGATCGTTGTTTGAATAAATAAATCCAAGTATATCGTGAAAAGTCAACAATAAAAATAACAAAATAACATGAACCTCCCATAGTTGATGTTGGAGCTGGACCCCAAATGTCAGAATGAACTAAATCAAATGGTGAAGAAGAAGAAGATTCACTTTTATTGAATGGTAATGCACTTTGTTTTCCAAGTTGACAAGATAAACAATAAAAAATGTCCTGAGAAACTTTACCTAAAACACTAGTAGAAGATAGTGATTTTATTCGAGAAATAGATGCATGACCTAACCTAGAGTGCCATAACTCTAAAGAAGCTGGAATAGGTGTTTGAGATGTAGCAGCGGTGATCAAGTTTTGTGGAACTTTCAGGCTTTCAAGTTCAAACAGTGTTCCAACCTTACGCCCTGTCCCAACTTTCTGACTTGTTCGAGGATCCTGCACAATACAACCATATTGTTTTGAAAAATGTAAGTCAAGACCGAGATCACAAAGTTGGCCAACAGAAAGCAAGTTAAAGGCAAGGGTAGGAGCAAGATAAGTATTAGGTATACAAAGAGTGGAAGTTTCAACATTACCAATGTGGGTGGCTTTCAAGGTGGAACCATTAGCAGTTGTAATGATGGAATTATTAGAAATAGGCATTGTATTCTTAAATAAAGAAGGATCAGCAGTCATATGGTTTCCATAAGCAGTATCTAACAACCAAGTGTTACCTGATGTAGCAGCAGACATGGCAGTAGTGTGATTTTGAGACATTACTTGATTGATCAGAGCCTGAAGGTCATCAGTCGAGATTGTAAATTTGTTAGAAGAAGATTCAGAGGTAATAGACTCAGTGTTGGTTGCTGCAGCAGCCTTGGTGCTTGGAGAACCATCAAGATGTGCTCCATTGGCATGAAATGTAGCCTTGCATTTTTCAACAGGATGATTAGTCCTACCACATCGCGAACAAGGCATTGGCGAAGAAGATTTGGAGTCAGAAATCTGTGCTCCATTAGAATGAAATATTGCTTTACAATGGGCAACAAGATGATTGCTTCGTCCGCATCGAAAACAAGGCGGAGTGCGTTGTTTAGCAGTTGCAGCAACAACAGTGTCTGTTTGATGAGTTCGAGTCATAGCTAACCGAGTTTCTTCAAAAATCAACTCTGTAAGTGCATTATCCATGATCGGTAGAGGGTGTCGACGCAAAAGTGAAGACCTGGTATTCTCAAAATCATCTCGAAGAGCCATGAGAAATTGGATAAGTCGAAGTTGATTCCGATAATCAATAAAAATATCTCGATCATTTTTGAATTCTGGCTCAGAATTCTCAAGCATATCCCATAAATGTTGCATTTTGGAATGAAATTCATCAATTGACTGACCTGATTCTTGGCGAAGATGAGACAAAGTGATCATAAGATGGTATTGATGAGAAAGAGTAGTAGAACTGTACCGTGTTGTAATGAAATCCCAAGCTTCCTTAGCAAGATCAAAGCGTCCAAAATGTACATTGATAGAGGGAACAGTAGTGTTAGTGAACCATGTAAGGATCCGATGGTTCTTACTTTCCCATTCTTCAAGTCGATCTGCGTACTTCTCATCAGATTCTTCTATTTGTTTGACTGGTGCCTTACGTTCTCCAGTGATAACAAGCCATAGTTTCATCCCCTTTAAATAACTGCGCATAGCTAAAGCCCATCGATTGTAGTTATGCCCATCAAGAATGACTGAGATTGGTTGCGCGGTTTCTCTTTGAGTACTTATCATCTTTTCTAGATGATTGGGTTTAAAAAAAAATGGAAAGAAACGAGTTATCCCAAGATGATTCACCTTCGGGATAAACAAAAAATTTACTCTTATACCATGTAAAGAAAGAGATTATAAAAGAAAGAGATAAAGAAAAGAAAGAATGAAAGAAGGAATTATATTTCTAATGATATCTTACAAGAAGGTTGAAGGCCTTTATATAGGCAATAGAACATGACAATAAAGGAAATACAATCAGGAAATAAAATCGTAATTAAGTCCTAAAATCAATCATAATCAATTAGTCAACTATAATCAATTAGTCTAAGGTAACTATAATATTACAATTGATTGTAACATTAATTGTAATATTACGTTAACAGTTCAGGCTACTCTCACATGTGCCATGAAATGCTTTGTTTTCCCCAAAGAATTATCTGGCAAACTTAATGCTATGATGGCAAGATATTAGTGGCAGAAGCATAGGCATAATAGAGGAATACGCAGGCTGCGTTCGAATATATTATGTTTTGCTAAGAAAATGGGAGGTATTGGCTTCAAGGAAATGTAGTATCTTAACAAGGTCATGTTAGCAAAACAGGTATGGCGATTGGTGAGACATCCTGATTCTTTGCTCTATGAGGTCCTGAGAGCAAAATACTGTCCAAAACCCAATTTACAAAGGCCCAAGGGGGGGGTACTCCATCTTATATATGGAGAAGCATTTGTGTCAGACATGAGGTGATGTAAAAGGGCGTTTTCTCTAAATTTGGACTGGTCAAACAATGAAGATGTGGTCTGATGATCCTTAGCTCCCTTTCACAAAATCTGGTCTGGTTTTGACACCCCAAGGAATTTGGGAGCACACCATGGCTGTAAGTGATCTCGTTGGCGCAGCATCCGATGACTAGAATGTGGGATTAGTACAGAGTATTTTCCAACCGAGGTAGCACAAATCTTGTCGTACCGTTGAATCACCAATTTCTCTAAGATGAGTTGGTGTGGAAACATACACCAACTGCATGCTACACTGTTCAAAGTGGTTACAAGTTACTTGTTGTGGACGGTACACCATTACTATCTCATTCTATTGATGCTTCCATCTGGCTAAGACTATAGAGAATTTAGCTGCCAAAAATGATAAAACTCTTCCTATGGCGATGCTTGCATGACATTCCTTCTGTTATGACTAATCTACGTAAATGTCATTTACAGTGAATATCTTTTGCACAAGGTGTGGTATAGAGGAAATGATTGTTTCCATGCATTATGGGATTGTCCGCATGCTAGTGCCATTTGGGATCAGTTCTTAGGTGATATTCCTCAAGTTGGGCCATAATTTGTTGCTTGGTTGTCTTTGCTGACTCTTGACCAAGATACTACAAAAGTGCAATTGCATGCTATCATATTATGGGTTATCTGGCATAAGAGAAACAAGGAGTTCTATGATGGTCAATGATGTCCCTAAAAAGCTTCGTTGTTCATTAGGCAATATACTCAAGACTATACAAAGGCTACCAAAATGTGTCAAGCTCAGGTTTCTAATCGAATGCAGGTGAGATGGATAAATCCACCAGAAGATGTGTATAAGTTGAACTACGATGCTGCTCTTAACGAGGCAGGAGGCATTATTAGCGAAATAAGGGTGGCATCTCATCAACAATACCATCACATTAGAATACATGGTCTCGAAGGCAAAGTATTTCCCCAAAGATTTATTTCTTGACTCTAAATTAGGAAAAAACCCATCTCTTAGATGGCGCAGCATTTGGGAGGTTAAGGATGTTTTGCATCAAGGCATGAGGTGGAAAGTAGGCAACAGAAAGAGTATCAACATATGGAGAGACAAGTGGTTGTCAGGGCATGAAACCTTCATGATACAGTCTTCTCCTAAGGAAGGCAAAGAAGATGACGCGGTAAGTACACTTATTGATGAAGACATAAATCAATGGAATTGGAGTAAAGTGCAAGAGCGTTTTCAAGCGTCTGACGTGGATTGTATCTGCATGATACCAATTAGTAGATGTGGAAGCCATGACGTTACGGTATGGAACTATAGTAAAGAGGGGTCTATAAAGCCAAGAGTGATTATAGATTACTTTGTGGAATTGACAGCAATACAGCAACAAGAAGTGCACACAAGCATATAAGTTTTTGGAAGAGATTGTGGACTTGCAAGGTACTAAATAAGTTGAAGATCTTTATGTGGTGTGTCAAGCAAGGAATCTTGCCAGTAAGGGAAAAACTAGCAATGAAGATAGCCAATGTAGACACCACATGTTTTAGATGCAATGAAGAAGAGGAAACAGTGGACCATGTTTTAATTTGGTGCCCAAAACCAGATGCCGATTGGAAGGAACTACACTACGACTGGGAATCCATACTCAGGGCGTCTTCACCAGATAATTACTTAGCCAAGGTGGTAAGTTTAAACCAATTTCAACTGCAACAATTCATATTTTTGACTTGAGGAATCTGAAACAGTAGGAGTGATAACCTGCATGAAAACATAAAACAAGCTCCAAGCTCTATTGCATCCTTCATCGGCCAATGTATTGACATGAAAGCATAAAACAAGCTCCAA
The DNA here is from genome assembly GCA_031772115.1 of Heritiera littoralis. NCBI lineage: Eukaryota > Viridiplantae > Streptophyta > Magnoliopsida > Malvales > Malvaceae > Heritiera > Heritiera littoralis. Next base: position 8,036,960 of record JAPDPK010000008.1, on the reverse strand, counting down.
GCTCTATTGCATCCTTCATCGGCCAATATATTGAAGACTATAAATGAGCTCAAGTACAGGTTGAATCAAGACAGGTAACCAAAACCATTAAATGGAAACCTCTAGATGTGGGACTCTAAAAAGTTAACTTCAATGGCGCTTTACGAAGGGAAACAAAGTTGTTGTAGTCATTCATGATTCACATGGGTAGTCATTGGAGCTCTTGCACGATCTTTGCAATGGATAACAGAGACAGATATCTGGTGGAAACCTTGGCTGCAATTCAAGCTTTGGCTTTTGCTTCAGAATTGGGGCTGACAGAAATTGTACTTGAAGGTCATGCATTACTAATTATCAACAAACTGAGAAGTCAAGGTATTGCTTCGTACCACATAGGAAACTTGATCGAAGAAGGCCTGCATAAGATACAAAAGATTCTCTGACAAATTATAAGTTTAAGGTGCAAGGAAGTTTAGTAGGTGGAAGAATGTCCTGAAATGATTCTCACTCTAGTAAATGTTGAAGTAAACTGCTTAAATGAATGAAATTCCATAATTAAGTTTGTTCCAAAAAAATTTCGTGTTTTCATTGTTGAATATTTTAAAATTTAAATTACACTAAAGCTATTAAATATTATCAATCTATGATAATGTTATAATTTTTTTTTAAAGCTCATCTATGTTAAATTAAAAATTAGAATTATAAATAAATTACCTCACTCATAAATTAATTAAAGTTTGACTTAAATTCAATCAATAATCAAATTAAGTTCATTTATTATTAAATCAAACTCAAAGCTATGGAATTGAATAACAAATCAAATTAAATTTAAACTAAATAATTCTCTATAGGAGTGATTTATAAACACCATTTAATTTTTTAATATTTTATACATGTATATTTAAAATATAAAGTTTAGCAAAAAAAATAAACCTTTTTTTTGTTGTTGTTGTCCGATAACATGTAAGCTCAAATTATCTAATGGACCCAAACTCAAACTGGGCTGCAATTACTCCACTAGAATCTTGAGTTCAGAGCACTGGCCTTGTGCGAGTCCAAACATTCAAATCCTAATATCGTTGGATCATCATTTTTCTTATGAATTTACATTTGATACAATGTGGGTATATAAATTTTATACACAAATGCAGTTAATGAATCATAATATATCAGTTCATTAATTTATAAATTTTAAAAAAATAAATTTTTAAAAGTAAATATTATTAAATTTAATAATTAATAAGATATGATATGATAACAGCATTAAAAATATTTTAAACACATGAAAATAAACGTAAAATTAGAATCAATAGGCATAAATATATGATAATTTTATTATAAAATATATTTATATTTCAGTGTTTACAGTACTTTAAACATAGTTTACACCTAATTACACTAAATTATGTTTAATCATATATATTTACGTTGACTTTATTGCAGGTTTTCTGTAACTAAATATTTTTTTAGGATGGCTAGAACTTAAAAGTACAAGCCAGAATTAGTGTCACATGACCAATTTTTTAACGGATATATTAAAATGTAGAGCGTTTACATTTATACATTCAATGATTTTTTTATTTTATGTTTAATATGAGATTAAATGCTTTTTATCTAAACACCATTTTTACTCTTCTCCTTCCCAAAATTATTAAAAGAAAAGTCAAGGATATTAAAAAAAATTCGACCACATATGATCTCCAATTGGCAACTATTTTAACTTTTTTTTTGTGTAAATCATAAGTTTCTTCATCTCTTTTAACGGTCTGAAATTAATTTTATTCAGAATTTAGTCACAGTTAAGACTCTTCACCCCTTTCAAAGATGTATTTAGTGGAGATCAAACTCAAAAACTCTTCTCATAAATTCAACTTATGTTACTAATTGAACAACAACTCATAGATAATTATTTTAGCTTTTATTTATACCACATTGTTTTAGATTGAATACTCCCAAAATTTGACATATGCGAGATAAATAAATGTCTTTTAAATAGTTGAGTTGAATTTTTTTTTTCTATTGAAAAAATCAAACAATTGCCGTAGAAGTAAGCTGATATCACCCACATTTATAATAATCTACCTAGCGATCTATGACTAGGTAGTGTTAGGCAACGTAGGGGACCCAAAGTCACATGCAAAGACATGTGGGAGATGCTGTGGATAAACACAAACATAAACTGCAAGCAGAAAGAAGCAGGCAGCCCTTTCCCTGTGCCTCCTACCCGAGGGCAAACCCTGTCTCAAAGACACCAAGCACAGCAATCTTCATCGCCTTAAAATGGGACCCTCTACCCTGAAAACAATCATACAAAATTGAAAGTAAGATACATGGGAAGATAACGCACGTGGTTTTTAATATTTGATATCTTGTGGATGTATTTTATGTTTGTATTTTAATTTATTTATATGATATAAAATACAAAAAATATTATATCAAAATTTAAAATTATGTCGATACATAAAATATGAAAATATTTTTAATTTGTGTAAAAATTTATGTATAATTTTTATTAAACTTCAACCCGTACTATTTTTTTATTTATGTTATTTTCAAATCATAAATTTATGAGATTGTTAAAGAACTAGAATGCACAAATTAGAAATCGAAGTTCCATGGGAGCAGAGGTGGTCCCTCTTAGGATATTCAGAATCACAAAAGGTGAAATTAAGAAAGCTGTACCATTATCGAGGCACGTGTGATGAGCCATCATCTCACGTTTTTGAGGTCTTTGTTCTTCGGACTTCTATGGTTGATGGAGATATCATATAAGATATAATACTGCATGGTTGATGGAGTCCCGAGAGGCGAGAGGTTGAGTGAAGAACTTTCTCTTTTGCTTCTTTATATTACTTAATTAATTATCCAATATCGACTACCTGCAATGAACAATGAATCTCCGACTGCTCTTTTATTATTCTAGGCTTTGTCCAATCAGTCTCTTTGTCGTCGTTGCAAGCTATTTCTCTTATACGATTACTTATGCATGTAAGTATCATGACGTCGGAATTTGGAAACACGTTGCTTGTCACCAAATATCTGCAATTCTTCAATTTCAATTTTTATTTATGACTGTTATTACGGCTGTGACAATTGGCAGGGATATTTCGGGTTTGTTCTTTTTGTGGACAGGTGGATGGCTGTGTTTAGAGACGTGGGGATTACTGTGGGTTGAACGGACTTGGCTAGACTATGACTATGAGTCTTAGGCATAGGTATAAAACTTAAATTAGAATATTCTTGCTCTTGGTTGATTTTAATTATTGATTCAAATGATTTTTTGAATTTAAAACTCAACTTAAATGATCTATGATGTAATTTGTAAGATTTGACATTTAATATATTTAAAAAATCAGGTCTAAACATCGAATCCGATCAAATTTTGTCACAAAATTTATTAATATTATGTTCAAATTCGACTCAAATTTGATCTGAATTTGATCGGATTCAACTTATGATCAGTTCAACTAAAGTGCTATTCTGATTCTTTAACGAGAAAGTCGTATATAGGAAAGAAATGAAAGAGAGTCGTGTTGGATAAGAAAATATTATTTAAGGCAATGGAAAGGATTGTGGTCAATTGTAACCTAAAATAAAAAATTTGCATGGGCCCAGTGACTAGCCCTAGTGAAACAGCTTAACAACCTTAGACTATAGTTTGAAACGTTTGTATATGATGTACTGATAATATATAGTTTTTATATATTGTCAATGCATCAGAGGTTGATACTTCATCAATTGATAAATTAAAAAATATGCAAAGCCTCTAAAAGCAAATATAAATAACTTTTTTTAATTTGCTCATAAGGACCTATTGATAAGTTATCAACCTCTGATGCATTGACAGTGTATAGAAACTATATACTGTCAGTATATCATATATAAATCCTAGTTTGAAACCTAAACTCTTTTAATTTGGTCATTAAATTCCTTTTTCTTTTGGTCAAATTAAATTTTCTTTTTTCATTACAAGTAAAGATAATGGATGTAGATTTGATAAATCATTTATAAAATTTATATTTGACTATAAAAAAATTATATCCGTATCATATAAAATGTAAAAATTTTATATTATTCATGTCGATAAGTCAAATTAAAACTTAATACTTTAATTTTTATAATATTCATATATATATATAAATTATCAAATTTGAATTTATATCATATCTATATTTTTTTTATTTATGTCATTTTTATATCATGTCTAAAATTAAATTAATGGATGGATGAGCCATGAAAAAGTTATGGGTTTCAACCAGGGTACGTGATGGGGTTGGACGACTGGACCACAGCTTGTTTGTCAGACAAGCGCAAATCATGGTAACGAACAACGCGTGGCTTTCACTCTCGGCCCACCTCTGCCATTGACTCTTTCTGTAGCTCAGTACAGACCGCACATGTCCAAACGGGCCCCTGACTTTAATGGTTCATTGTTCCTGTAGTCGATTGTTCAAGCGCCCGCCAGTCCTTGCCAACATCACTCTCTGTCGAGAATGCGTTTTTCAAATTGTCAACTTTTAGATTATGTTTGCAGAAATTAATTTTTAAAAATATTTATAATATTTTTTTGGATTTGCTTATAAAATGTAAATTGATCCACAATAAATCATTTGTTACCAAATTTTAAAAATTATTATCTTGTACATTGATACTAAAGTTTTTTAATTTCACATACGAGTGAAAAATTATCACATGTTTTGTTTTTAATTTTTTAATTTTATATATATATATATATATATCATTCTCTTAAAGTTGTTTTTGAAATCTAAAAATTTTAATAAAAAATAATAATCCAACTTTTAATTGCTTGGAGTGTTCCAAGGAAACACCTCATAATGATAATAATCAATAATGAAAATGAATTCGGCAAAGAATTAAGTCAATTTTCATATCATCATACTGGATCATGGGTAAACTTATCAATTTTAAACATGATACGATGATATAATAAAAAATAAAAACATGATATCGATTAAAAATGGATAAAAAAATTATGTATAAATTTGATAAAAATTAAAAAAAATTATATTTGATGTGTTAATATAAATTTTGACACATTATTTTTTTGTTTGACAGTATACAAATAGAATTTAACATAATTAAAACACAATATTATAAATATAAATATATATATATATATATATATATATATATGTGAGTGACTACATATAGATATATAATTATGGGATGATTGGGCTTTAGGTTTCGTTTGCCCTGAAATAGAAAAAAAATCCTCAATTGTACTTAAACAAAATGGACTCTTCGTGAGGTGATAGCTAGGGGAAGAATGTGGTTTATATTCTTCTTGAGGAATTGGTTGGGTATATAATTTAGGTGTCATATAAAATCGTATTTATATTATTAATTAGATAATTGACTATAGTACCACGTACTTTGAACATATGTGGCTGATAACCATCGCACTGGTCTCTTTGCTAAAGCTTCTAGATACGTGGAAACAACGTACTGTGAACTATGAAGTAGGGTTTTTCCTTCTCCTTTTATTTTTGGTTGGTGCTCTTAATTTGCAAGCTCCTTTTGTCTTTTATTTTCTTCTTTAATTTAGGACATTGCACCTTAAAAGAGAGGCAGTGATCTCTCTGTTTCACATTATTAAGGTGAAATATATAAACTTTTTTATGTTTATACGAAAAGGACGTTAATCTCTTTAATTTTAAAGTATCAATTTTTTTCATTATCATTAAATTCAAAAAATCCTAAACACTAAGTCATATATTTTAAATCTAAAAAATCATAAATTATAATCCTTAAACTCAAACCCAAACTAAAAATTCCTAAATTTTAAATCTTATACATTGTTAAAGGAAAAAAAATTGTATTTTAAAACTAAAGAGAGATTAATGTCTTTTTAATATAAATATAAAAATATTTATGTATTTCATACGACATTATTATTCTCGCTTGGGGGGATTTTCCAAGTGAATTTTCTTGTCAAGAATTGGGGAGCCCTAATGATCTTCTAGTTGGAGAGATGCTTCATCAAAATATAAGAAGAAAAATACCGCCAAATTTTGATCGGTTGGCAAGCTCATTTAACCCGATGGTGTACCAGCAAAAGCTTTTTAGATATTTGATCATGCTGCCAGGGCATTTTCAGCATAGCCTGAATTTGGACAGAGATTGCATAGCCTGCACCAAATAAAATAACGAAATTAAAGACATTTACATGGTATTTGATTTATAGAAATGATCACTTCAAAATCCAAGGTTATCTATGCATTTTGTAATTTAATCATTTTGCTTGAAGAAATTCGATAATTAATTTGTTGTCAATGATTTGTATCAATATCTTCATTGATGATAAATAAATTACAGCTGATTTGATTTTTGGTAAAAAATTACAACTGATTTTTCAACCAAAAAAAAAAGTCACAACTGATTTTACCCTATTAATTTGTGTATAAAAAACTTTTCCACCCAAAATTAAAAAAAAAATAATTTTGCCATGTAAATTTTTGGGATCTCTCGAATAAAAATAACTTTTCCTCCCAAAAGTTAAAGAGAAATTCTAAACACAGCCATCTTTTTTCTTCCTACACCCTACTGTATTCAGTGTGATACTGTTTATGTAAAGAAAAAAATGGATGTGTGGTGAAAAAAGTTGGATGTATTTAGAATTTCTCAAAGTCAAAGGGTATTATAAAATATTTCTCCCCATACACATTCTCGTTTGGTTATGTAGATAAACAACTATGAATTATTATTTGATGATAAACTAAATTTATTTTTTTTCATTTAAAGGCTTTTCATCTAATTTAAAAAGTTCAAGTTAGCATATCAAATTAGATTAATATTTTTATATTTATTTAATTATTAAGGTTAAGATTCACCAAAAATTAAAAAAATACAAATAATAAAAGTATTGTTGGGATATTCCCACATCGGTTGTGGAAGGGGCTTGGTGTGTGTTTATAAGTGTGAGGGAAAGCCTCACCTCTTGAGCTAGCTTTTGGGGTGAGAAGGCCCAATAGCACCCAACATTGGTATCAGAGCCCGGGTTGCCAACATCTCTTCCTCTGTTCCGGGTAATAAAAAATGCTCCCCCTGCTCTCCCAAGGCCCGATGGTTGAAGGAAGTGATTGTTGGGGTTCCCAACATCTCCCAGTGTTCACGGTTCCGGGCAGAAAAGTGCTCTCCTAAGACCCGATGTGTGAAGGGGGAGATTGTTGGGATATTCCCACATCGGTTGTGGAAGGGGCTTGGTGTGTGTTTATAAGTGTGAGGGAAAGCCTCACCTCTTGAGCTAGCTTTTGGGGTGAGAAGGCCCAATAGCACCTAACAAGTATCACTAAAACAAAAATTCAAAAACTAGTTGAATAATTCATACATATATTAATTACATTACATACTAGGAGGTCATCGTGTACTGTCCTTGAGCTTCTTAGTTTGGTCATCCTCAAATCAATATTTTTTTTAGCATGCCTAGCATAATACAATTCTTGATTGTAGCGAGATTTGCTTAAAATAATATGCATAATTACTGATCTTATTTTCAATTAGTATCTTATATATATAATTTAATTATTTGTTAGTATGTATTTGTACGTATCTTCATACCTAGCCGGCGCAAGTCATAAATTAATTAGCTTTAATCAAGATCAATCATACTATTAAACTGTAGTACAATCATCTTCTAATACTTCAAAGAAAACATATCATGGCAATGAAATAGACAACTGATTATTTAAGAATTAGGTGACATGGTCACAGATTTACATTGCATGTGGAAATACATTATTGATGTTAACTTATCTTTAAACAATAAGATTTAGAAATTAAATTATCTTAATTAAACCTAAGCAAAGTTGGCAAGATCGTGGGAAGCCTGCACCTACGTTGGCTAAGAATACCCAAATTCATATATTTATTTCTCAATTATTGTTTAGGAGTTTTATTATTTATGCAGGTTTATTTGCAGACGGCTTTAACCTGTTGCCATTACAAATTTTTAGCCATTTTCATACGTTTGATTCTTACTTAACATCAAAGAGAAGAAGTAAACGATATTTGGCTAAGTTTGTGCATGACAATTTATCGTTCTTATTCTTCCTTTCTCAATTAAAAAAAAAAACCTTGACGAAGTCATCTTTGATTCCCGTTTTGGATTGAAATTTTGTAAATAAAAAGAAAATGCAGTTACAATATGGCCTTTTTTCACCTAATTCTTTGACTATCTGGCTGGAAAGTGGAGACAAATCTGGAGTCTCTGTTTGAATGACTAGGGTTTGATGTGTTACGATGAATATACTACATAAGGAAAAAGTCAAAAGAAACCAAAAAGCAGGACGTAGAGAAAAATTCGAAAGGTAGAAGGCATGTAAAACCCGTAGACATACATGATGCAATATTTAATGGAATATTTACACTTTTGCAACTACATCTTCTACAGTTTCTTCTGGGCAACTATTCATCTTTGGAGAAGCAAAGGGTATGGCGGATTATCTTGCCATATCAGTTGTACTTAGGGTTAACAGATTAGAATCTTGGTGGGTGGTGATTTTAACAAAGGTATTGCAGGTTTTATGTTGTAAGGTTTCTCGGGTTGTCATGTTTGAGATGTTTAGTAAGAGCTTCATTGTTTTTTATGAGGTTCGATCAAAACTGTTATAACAAACTTCTTTATTTTTTTGATGAAAAATAAAGAAAATTTATTATTGATAGAAGAGGACATTACAGTTATAGCAAACTCTAATCACAATAAAACTTCTGCTTAGCCAAAAAAAAAAGTACTCTTAGATGAGTGGAAAGCAAATAATTTTTTTTGAAAGGCAAGTGAATTTATTAATAAAAAGACTAAATTACAAATATAGGTGAAGACAACATAAGCTTCACTAGCAAACAAGAACCTTGGGGGGAAAACAACAGAACCAACAGGAGCTGCTAAAAAAAAAGGAGCCATAATAAGAAAAACTTACCTAATTAACTCAACAATATCAAATAGGCTTTTACATGTGTAATAAAGAATCAATAATCTAATCTTAAGCATTACATTAAATGGTCATATCTTCATTTTTAGGGTGTGAAAATTTTGCAAGTTTAAGATTTAAGTTTCAATACTTATATATTCTCTTTTGCATAATAGAAACTTTCATTGTAAAAAAAGTATGGTACTAAAAGTTTTGATTATGTTTGATACTGATTCAAATTTATTGGGAGTCAGTTTTTATTCTAATAAAATATTATTGTTTAAATAATTACTTGATTATTAAGTTTGTTTAAGAATATTCTCAGTAAAAGTTTGAATAGGAATAGGAATTCCTATTGATCAGTAAAAGTTTGAATTGGAATAGGAATCTTGGAGTCATCACTATTGGGAGAATTTTACTGTTTATCACTTCCGATTCAAACAGAATTGTCTCAAACTGTAAAATGGATGAGAATACCTGTGATTACACAAAAAAAAAAAGTAATTTGGCTCTACAAATATGGATAGAATTTTAGCTTTTAAAATGTGCCTTGTGCCTTGACTATTGAGGGAGGGAAGTAATCTCTAATTGATCTCTATATGGGAGATTTTGTTTGTAGAGATGTTTGAAAGAGTTTGGTTTATTCACCTACACACTAATTAGTAAACTAGTTTGTTTTAGGTTTTGGTTTAGCCTTTTTTGGGCTTCAGGCTTTGGTTTAGTGTCATTTGAGTTTCCATTTAGTGTTTTCTACTCTTTGTTATCTATATTTTTATTAATGATCTCCCAGTTCGTCCACGTTAAATATAGTCTCTTATTGTATGTGCTATTTAATTTCTCATTGGTCTCATCCTGAAATATGTTTTTGCTTTAAAATTTTCCAACAAATTGATATTAGAGCCAAGTTCTACCCTGTTACTCCTGTTTGTTACTTTCTTCCAAGTTTGTCAAGTGCACGTGATAGGGATTTGTCAAATTGATATAAGAATTGGTTTGAGAATTATGGTAATAATCATAAAACATGATACAGATGTGATAATTTGATATAGAGGGATTTGTTTTTGCAAATTTTGTTCATGAGGTGGAAGATATGCAAGAAAAGATTTACTGTAAGTGGATTTCTTGAAGGCCAATGTTTTGCCAGTATTTGAATCAAGGTGGAAATTTATTAGATATTGACTCAAATACTATTACTATAGAAATTCCCCTATGAGGAGTCATTTTGATTCCAATGAAATTATGTTGGTTAAAAAATTACTTAATTATTAAGTTTGTTTAAAAAATAAATATTCTTGGTAAGAGTTTGAATAAACTTAAAATTTTTAATGATCAAGTAATTTGGTTCGTGGATTTTAGTGTTGAAAATTTGCCTTGTGCATTTGATCTCCATACACGAGATTTGTTTGGAAAGAGTTTAATTTCTACACTTGTATATTAATTAGCAAACTAGTTTATTTTGAGTTTTGATTTAGTGTTTTTCGAGCTTCATAGATTGTTTTGCTTTGGTCTATTTTCTACTCTTTGTATTTTTTACTTTTATAATGATTTTTCAATTCGCGAATATAAATGCTTGGACCAACCAAGTTAAATATTTTTTATGTGTGATTTAATTTTTCATTAATCCCATTGTGAAATACGTTTTGTTTTAAAAATTCTTAAAGATACATTTTTATTAAAAATTTATTACTTTGTTTCAAAACAAACTAAAATTTTGTGAAAAATTAAATAAAAATAACAAAATGAGATGAGATCAAAGAAGTACAGCACATTAACAAAAAATTTATAGTACCAGTAGAAAATTAATTTAAAAACAAAAAGCCTTTTTGTTTCTAAGCAAATGCAGTGAAAGATGAAAACAGATGTAATTAAGTGGGAAGAAAAAGTAAAAATAAATTTTTTTTCTTTTAATATTTAGATATTGTTTAAATTCTAAAATTATCGCTTCTTAAAAACATTTTATTGGTTTTCACTTTTGATCCAAATAAAAGTAATTTTAGATGTGGTTAAAAAATAAAGGGTGTCGGTGAGGGGACGTTGATCCTTCAGGCATAGGAGTAAACGGCCTCCAAGTTAGGATGGACCCCACTCCAGGATGGAATCGTACACATGTAAAGATCACATGGTGCGTGGGCCCACAAAATAAAATTAGTACTAAGTACTGATTCTCCATCAAGATTTAGGCATCACACGTGTAAGAATCATGTGGTGCCATGCTAGTGTCAGTTCAGTTCCTCCAAGGCCTTTTTAGGTTTTTCCCCCCTTTTTTTTTTAATTACCTAAAAAAAGAAAGAGTTTGTATATGATGCACTAAACTATCTATACACTATCAATACATCAGAAGTTGAAACATTATTAATAGTCAAATTAAAAAATATACCAAGCCCTTAAAAGCAAATATAAATAATTTTTTTTAATTTACTCATAAGGCTCATTGATTTGCTAATAAAAACTATACACTGTCAGTGCATCATATATACTGTCAGTGCATCATATATAAATCTAAAAAGAAATGCTCATCCTTCAAAATATCGAAGGGAATAAAAGTAAAATATATATATGATACACTGACAGTGTATAGTTAGTGCATAGTTTTTATATATTGTATGTTAATCATGGAATGACACTTCATTTGGAAGTATTTAAAAATAAATATTAACAAAATTTTTAAATTTATTTTTAAGGGTTTATATACTTTTAGACTTTATTCGTTAATGAGGTATCATCCTATAGTTAATTGATAATGTACAGAAATTATACACTATCAATTCATCATATATAAACTCATAAAAGTAAGCCTGTGAATTTCTTATTGGTTCATAGAAAAAAATTCGAATTTTGAAATAATTTAAAAAACAAAAAAGGATAAATTTCATTTACAATACGTTTGGATGCGAAATTTTGAAATTTTGAAGCATTTCAAAATGAAGATATTTCAAAATGCATCAATTTAAAATACTAGTTTTTATAATTAAATTGTTTGGATAAATATTTTGAAGAAAAAGTTTTGAGTACTAGAATTTGAAGAAATAAAAAATAATTATAAAAGAAAAACGATGATATTATATATATATAAGAAAATAAAAAATATCTAAAAAATACAATATGGGTATCATTAGATTTGTAAAAATATATATATATATATTATTAATAACATAAAAAGCAAAAATATATATTATATTAAATAAATAATATCTTTGTTTTTTAATCTTATATTTAATAGTGTGTTATATGTTGAAGGAATTATAAAAAACTACCTCTTCATGTGGATTTTCAATGAAGAATTTGAACATCTCAAATTTCTTCTTAAAATTTTCCTAAAGTTTGAAATTCTTCAAATTTTTTTGGCAAATAGGAAAATTGGATTTTTTATTTTTGAATATCTCAATTGAAATAAAATCTCTCATTGAAATCTTTCATCCAAACACACCCTTAAGTTTTTGAGATTTGAACTTAATTCAATTTTAATTCATTAGTGTTAAAAATGGGCACTCCACCCGAAATAACTTTATACTGTTAACAAAAGTTAATGGAATTTGAGTAATTATAAAATTACTCAACCTTAAACTATTCAATATAAATAATTTTTCATTTTTCTATTTTTCCTCTATCTTTTGCAATTCTTTAACCCTTTTTTTACAATATTTTCACTATTTTTTATGAGCATTGTTTAATTCACAATTTTCTTCTCAAATGTATTAAATTTAATCTTATTAATTATTAAAAATAAAATTATACTTAATTTAAATTTTAATAATTTTAATCAATGTTTCAAAAATTTCAAATTTCAAATTATTTTTATTTTGAATAATTTTAAATGTAAATCATTTTATTTTATGTTATTTTAAATTAAGTTATTTACATTTTATTAGAAGTAAATAAATATAAAAAATTTAGAATTAAAAATAAATAAAAAATAAACACAATTAATTGTAAATAAATAAATAATAAATTAGAATAAAAAACAAACAGACTTTTGAAAGCCCAATAGTTTTTCAACATTTCTTTTTTAATTTTGTTTGATTTTTAAGTATTTAAAGTATTCCAAATTATTTAAGGACAAAATGGTATCAAATTTAAGTTTTTAATAATTTATTTAACAGTTGACTAACAAAATGACTTATTTTTTATGCGAAATAAAAAAGTTTAGACCGAATGTCCATTTTTTATACTAATAAACTAAAATTAAATTAGGTGCAAACTTTAAGTATTTAGATAAAATTTACCCATAACAATAGTTCGGTAAACACTTGATTGTTTCACCTAAAAAAGAAGAAGGAAAAACTCAATAGATTGCGACTCTGAGGTTCACAAGGCAAGATGCCATTACTAACGGTGTTAAGTTGAAGGGACATCATTTTAAACGGATTTCATTAATTTCAAACTAAATTGTGTAAATTAAATTAATTAATTTTATTCCAATTAAATTTAATATTCACCAAATAATAAAACATATTTAAATTAAATTATATTTAAAATAAATTAAATATAATCATTCAATAAAATATTAAAATATCAAAGTATTAATTTAAAATATTTAAAAACATTTAAACTTAAATTTCATTCAAATAATATTAAACATATAATGCATTTGTAGTTTTTATTTTATTTTTTCTATTACAATTAAAACTTTGTTCAATTAATATGATTCATTGGATACAATCATTCGTAAATTTGAAATTCTTCAAAATATGACAAGTAATGACCCTACATCTTTGAAACTTAGCTAATCCCTAGGAATTATTTTTATAATAATTGAATTAATATAATTGCGAGAAAGCAAGGATTGAACCAAGCTAAGCACATACATACAACTTTCTCTAATAATGAATTGCAATCTTGAAAAAATTGGGCGTCATATTCTGTGTCAATCATCAACGATAGTAGTAGAGAAACTGCAAAGATTGGCTCATTTGAGCTATCCAGTTAAGCTTCAGTTAGCATAGCAGCTTGAAATTGCCGGAGTTCAAGGTGGTGGCAACCGATAAATTTCTCCCATTGGTTTGTTTCCCAATCATCTGTAACATCAAATCTTTGGCGAAAACTGAAAGTCTAGGCTCTAGAGCATCTATGCTTATTAGATTCTTTGACTTTCTGCCCTCTGTCATCAAATAATGCCTACATAATTTTCGTTAGTTCACACTCCTACTTTACCCAACGCCTTCACGCTGCTTCTCTCTTTCTCGGTTTAGTTTTTCACTTGCTGAGACTTTTTATGCCATGGATTTGTTTAATCTATTAAGATTTAAATGAAATAATTGTGTTGGTTACCTTCTTTGCTGATTGGACCCATTTTGTATTTCATGATTGAGACTTTTTGGTAAAAGGCTTTTTAGATTAAAATGAATACGACGGGCTGATACTCATACAAATTATTATTTAATATATTATTAATAGAATTTTTAGGTCTCATAATTAGAATTAAGATGTTGACATATCATTTTATTAACGTTTCAAGTGAAGTATGTATTATTATCTTAATTATCATCATCATCATCATCATCAGAGCCTTTGTCCCAATAGATTTTGGTAGGCTATATGAACCAATATCTAAAATCACGTTAGATCGTCCATATGTATTCTCTGCCTCCATAGATTCCTATTCAAGGCCATTTGCTCATCTAATTCTAAAACCTCCATGTCTTTTCAAACTACTTCCTTCCAAGTCTTTTTCAGTCTTCCTCTAGTCTTAACCCTTCTCTCAACATCCATAGCCTCTATTCTTCTAACTGGAGCATCTACAGGTCTACGTCTTACATGTCCAAACCAACGTAAACGATTTTCACACATTTTGTCTTCAAGTATTATTATCTTAATTATACTTGTGAAAATTAAAAATTTAATTGACAATGTATTAGATAATCATTCAAAGTACAATTTTGAAATGCATTTTAATGCTTAAATTTTTAGAATATCTAACTGATAAAAATGAAACAGAGGGAAAAGAAGTATGTGTAGTAAAAAGGGCAAATAATTTTTATATATAATTATGTTGATTTAGCTAGAATTTTTTAATTTATCTTATGATAGGTGATGTAATGAGACGCTGGTACCATTTTTACACGGTATAGGTATAGTTTTGTAAGACGTTACATGTGTACCAAGTTATAATGTATATAACATGTTGTTAATTTTTTTTATTAATTTCAAATTTTTAAATAATTATTAATTTAACTTAACGTAATATCAAAACTTTAAAATTGTTAAATCTTTTTTCGGCTTACATTTTCTTTGTACTTAAATTCACTTGTAAATGTGTTAATTTTTCATATAAATAACAAGTGAAGAAGACTGTTAAAACTTAAATATGATAATAAACTTACTTTTTATTAACTTTTTATTTAAACTTTTTAAAGTAATCGTTCACTCAAGTTAAAGCAGAGAAAGTCAGGGTCCTCTTAACTTATTATTTTAACTCACATTTCAAGTTGAAATTTTGGGGATAATTTAACTATTGTTTTTACACAATCAAAACGTTTTTCTAATTAAAGCATTATTAATTACTTTTTGGTTAAGCAAGTTCAAGTTGGCATCCCCGCGTTTGCGGCCATCATGCATGCACGAAACGTTTTTTCCTTATAGTGATTTTCGTCTATGGTAGCACCAAACTCAACTCAATTCTGCTAAGCTATCCATAATTTGTTGACTTTCCATAGGTTTGTTTGGCTGCAAATTGCAACTTACTAATTACGCACACAAACAAACGCATTTTCCTTACGATTAGCAATTAGTGCTTTTAACTTACACTTCTCCATCTCAAGTTCTCAACCCAAAAATGATGGAGAGATTGACTCACTGCTTATATATTTACAAAAATGCACCGAACGTGGGTGTATAAAATTCATAAACTATTAATAAATCATAATATCACTTCACTAATTTATAAATTTTAAAATGGAAAAATTTTTGCCAATGAGAATTTGGTTTAGTGGCAAAGATGAGACCCTAAGACTTTGAAGTTTCAAGTTCGAATCTCACCAAGTGTAAGCTTGAGTTAGTCTAGTTATTTATTAGTTTGTTTAGTTTGTTATAGTAATTTATTAGTTTGTTTAGTTAGTTACCTAGTTTGAGTAATGTGATTTTTATAATTACTTGTTCATGGAATGTAATATGCCTATTGTAATTGTAACTTCTAATGAAAATGTACTACTCAAAAAAAAAGAAAAAAATTTTAAAAAAAATTCACTAACTAATGAAATGTCGATGTGTGTATTGTGTGAAATTTATATATTGACAATGCATTAAATTAAATTCATAATAAATACATGTATTTTTTGAATCTTTATTTTCTCTAATTAAAAAATAAAACTCCATTAAATTTTAATATGTTGCATAAGTGTAACAAATTTTTTGCCTTCTAAAATAATATATATAATCTTTTTCGAGATCGTAGTTATCAGAATCCTTCCTAATGAAGGGTTTATATATGACATAGATAACTGAAGTGTTAATTTTAAATGTAACAATGACTAGTTGGATTAGAAATACTGTCTACTTAGGATTTAAAACACTTTAATTTTTAGGAATATCTTGAAAATAGTTCTTCTCAAGGATAAAACTAAGCAAACAAAACTCAATATAGCCCCCCTATATTATACTTTAATTTTTTTTATTGAGTGATAAGAGATTCTTAAGATTTGTTCAGTATATATATTAATCAAATATGTTTACATCAAATCTAACGAATTAATAAAAATTATCTTTTCACGCCTTTTTAGCGAATTCAAATTCCAGGCAACTTATAAAACAAATAAATTCTCTTGCTGTTATTTTTAATTTCAAACTCTAGGCTTTCCTATCCTTTTAATATTAGTATTATTAACAATTTAATTACAACTAGGTTAACAGCTTATGCCACTAAAATGGTCCTAAGCCAGAACTTCTTATTATCTTTTGCAATCAATTCGAGACATGGGTGCTACAAAGAGTAAAAAAATGGCAGCTTTCTTTCTTTTTGGTTACACAAAATGGCAGCTTTCAAATCTTGCACAATCATGTATGTGTCGAGAGAGGGGAATTTGGCAGCACATAGTTTAGCTAAATTTAGGATAAGTTGCGGAGAGAAAATGTATTGGATTAAGGAATTTCTAGATTTGTTTCAAAATGTCATAATTGATGTTGAAAATTTATCCATGATTGAATCGAAGGTTTATTGTTATGGACTATTATTCATTAATAGTGGAGTTTTTAAATTGTACACGACATATATTTTATTGATTTATTTTTAATTTTTTAATATTTTTAAAAAATTACGTGTCATCATCTTATTATTGTAAGATCTAAAAATTTTATTGACAGTTTGGTAATATATTAGATTATAATATTACTATTATTGGATAGTTAAATCTAATACGTTATGTGAAAATTTAAAATTTCACAGATAAAACTAAAATAATGACAAATATTTCACTTAAAATATTAAATAAACATAAATAAATAAAATGAATATGTGTTATTATCTAAATTTAGTTTGTGAAATTTAAAAATTTTTAATAATAATGTATTAGATATTAATCCATTATCATCGTCATTATTACCATCATTATTATTATTATTATTATTATTATTATTATTATTATTAATAAAACTCTAATTTAATTTAATAACCCATTAATTACCAAAAATCAATTAGAAGAAATGAAAAAAGAAAAAGAGAGGATACAGTGGGCATTATTGAGGGGCTGTAAGGCTGTAACTTTCCAGATGGAAGTCAGGGTAACTGGGCGAGTAGTTGAACCTAGTAACCAAACAGAAATCCAGCTTTAAATTAAATTAAACTCTGAAAAAGTTTAGATACAAAAAGTAAAAAATTAATTGAAGTGCTGCTGAGAATTTGGCAGGCCCTGCAGTGGTTGTGTTGCATTTGTATAGATTTTGTAATTTATACGTTTTTATAGCTAGGCATCAAACATTTATAAAATATAAAAATTATCAATGTAATATATATTTTTTTTATTAAACTTATATAATTTTTATCCAATTTTAATTTATAATATTTTTATTTCTTCTTCAATTTCATATTATTGTAGTGTGTAAAATTGTTTACATTTGAAAATTTTAATTTTAAATATGATATGATGATAAAAAACAAAAAAAATATAAATTTAACAAAAATTAAAAAACTATTTTATATTTAATGTCTTAATATAGTAATTTCTATATTTTATATAATATCAATGCTAAATATATATAAGTATTTTATTTATTTTATGATTTAAGATTAATTTTATTGGGATAAAAAATTAAACAATAATAACTCTCAAATTTGGGTCCTGTTTAAATGTCTAAAAAAAAACTATTTTTAACTTTTCAATCATTTGTTAGTGTAATGTTTATATTTTATTTGAAATCAATACCAAATATATATATAATTATATCATTATCATATAAGTAAAAACAATAATTTTTTAAAATCTAATTATCGTTAACAATTAAAAAAAATGTACGTTTTCATCTTATCTGTTTGAGCTGTACTTGTTGTAGTTAGTCGGGTTCATTGGAGGTCGCGCCCATCACGAGCGTTTTACTTTGATTCTTTAACTTTTATTTTGAGCTTATTTTTATATTTTTAGTCTGATGATGAAGTGGGAGTAGTAGTGAAAAACCAGGCAAAGCCCCCCAATCCCCAATGCCCAGATTCTTCACCCATTCATCTCTTTCCTTTGGTTTTTGAGCCTCTCCACAGAAATCATAACCCAAAGAAGAAGATCAGGAACTTAGCAACCATGAAAAGAGACCACCATCATCTCCAATCCAACCCAGACCCATCGACTGTTGGTAGCTCTTCCGTTTGCGGTGGTTCTGCAACCGGAAAGGCCAAGATATGGGAGGAAGAAGCGGCCCAACAAGACTGTGGAATGGATGAGCTGTTGGCGGTTCTTGGATACAAGGTTAAATCTTCAGACATGGCGGAAGTGGCCCAAAAGCTTGAGCAGTTAGAGGAAGTTATGTGTAATGTTCAAGATGATGGAATTTCACATCTTGCTTCTGAAACCGTTCATTATAATCCTTCCGATCTGTCGACTTGGCTTGAAAGCATGCTCTGTGAGCTTAATCCTCCTTCCGCTTTTGATCCTGTTGTAGCTGCTGGAACGACTGCGGCGGCGGTGGCTGCGTTAGATGATTCATTTCTTGTCCCGGCTGAGTCTTCAACTTTAACGACCATGGATTTCGACAACAACAATCAGAAACATCAGAAAAGAGAGCAGCAAATCTTTGAGGAAGCTTCGTGTTCAGATTATGATCTTAAAGCAATTCCTGGTAAGGCTATTTATTCTCAAAAAACCCAAAGTCAAACCCACGATTCCTCGTCTTCTTCCACTCAAAACAACGTTAAATCTGAAAAACGCTTCAAACCCACATCCGGGTCGCACTCGGATATTTTCCCTCCTGCTGCTGCTTCATATGGAATTCCAGCAGAGTCAACTCGTCCTGTAGTCTTGGTTGACTCACAAGACAATGGAGTCCGGCTCGTCCATGCTTTGATGGCATGTGCAGAAGCTGTCCAGCAGAACAATTTCAATCTCGCCGAAGCGTTGGTGAAACAAATTGGGTTTTTAGCGATTTCTCAAGCAGGGGCTATGAGAAAGGTGGCTACGTGTTTTGCTGCAGCATTAGCTCGAAGGATTTATAGATTATATCCTCAAAACCCACTAGACAATTCTTTAACAGATGTTCTTCACATGCACTTTTACGAGACTTGCCCTTATCTGAAGTTCGCGCATTTCACAGCTAACCAAGCTATTCTCGAAGCTTTTGAAGGCAAAAAAAGAGTTCATGTTATCGATTTTTCGATGAACCAAGGCATGCAATGGCCTGCTTTGATGCAAGCTTTAGCTTTAAGAGTTGGTGGTCCACCGGCGTTCAGGTTAACTGGGATTGGACCTCCCAGCCATGATAACTCGGACCACTTGCAAGAAGTTGGTTGGAAGTTGGCTCAGTTAGCTGAAACGATTCACGTTGAGTTTGAATACCGTGGGTTCGTGGCTAATTCTTTGGCCGATTTGGATGCTTCAATGCTTAATCTTAGACCGAGTGAAGTTGAAGCCGTGGCCGTTAACTCAGTTTTCGAGTTACACAAATTGTTGGCTCGGCCTGGTGCTATTGACAAAGTTCTATCTGTAGTGAAACAGATGAAGCCTGAGATTGTTACTATTGTTGAGCAGGAAGCGAACCATAACGGTCCGATTTTCTTAGACCGGTTCACCGAGGCTTTGCATTATTACTCGACGCTTTTTGACTCGTTGGAGGGTTCGGTGAGTAGTCAGGATAAGGTTATGTCCGAGGTGTATTTGGGGAAACAGATTTGTAATGTCGTGGCTTGTGAAGGAGTGGACCGAGTTGAGAGGCACGAGACGTTGACTCAGTGGAGAAATCGGTTTGGTGCCTGCGGGTTTGCACCGGTTCATTTGGGCTCTAATGCGTTCAAGCAAGCAAGCATGTTGTTGGCCTTGTTTGCTGGCGGAGATGGGTACGGGGTGGAGGAGAATAACGGGTGCTTGATGCTGGGATGGCATAACCGCCCACTCATTACGACCTCTGCTTGGAAACTCGCCGGCAAATCAACAGCTACTGCCCACTGAGTTTGTGAGTTGACTCAATGAGTTAAGAGTAACCGAGTTCGGTCCCCACCAAACCCTATCTCGGTTGTTGACAGTGTTCTATTCTGAGGTGGGTGCTTCCTTCTGGTTAGAGACAGAGAGACCCACCACTCCTAATCCTGTCCTTCTTTTTTCTAAATTTTTATAAATATTCAGTCAATTTTTTTAATTTTAATTTTCAGTTAGCTCTGCTCTGGATTTGTATTTTCAGGTGAATTATAAAAGGGTCGATGTATTTATTTTATATATATAATATATATGGCTTTGGTGGAAATTAATAAAAAAGAAAAGATAATACCTTTTTTCTTTTTTGTTTTCTCTTTTCTGGAGAGAATTGACATTGATGATTGATGTGTTGAGAGATAAAGATTGCAGAAACCTGGTTGAAAACCCAAAAGTTTCTACCCTAATCTACTATTCCACTGTAAGCTTATATTCCACTGTCAATATCCCCAGCTTGCTGGCTGCGACGAGGCAGCAGCACAGTAAATTTTCCAAATCTGTGTTACTGCTCTTGGACATTGGGCAACAACAATGAAAGCATTAGCAGAGACACTGAAGTCTGCATTGTTCATGTTGTTGTTGTCATCATTATTAATTAATTAATATTTTCCAATGTTGAAACTATTAAATTTGTGTACGTATATTTGTGGTTAACTTTTGTTTTAAAATTCATTTTGATTTTACGTAACCGAATAACACTATTACAGAATCTTTTTGTGTGTTTTTTTCAAATGTCAAGAAAGCACAATCATAAGGTGAGAAAAAGGCTGAGTTATGTCATAT
Organism: Heritiera littoralis; assembly: GCA_031772115.1. NCBI lineage: Eukaryota > Viridiplantae > Streptophyta > Magnoliopsida > Malvales > Malvaceae > Heritiera > Heritiera littoralis. Next base: position 8,015,671 of record JAPDPK010000008.1, on the reverse strand, counting down.
TCTTAATTATGGTATTAACTTTCTTGAAAATGGTTTTCACTTTCTCTTATTCATCTCCTCCCTCTTCCCCCCTCAATTAATTTTTTTTATGTAAATTACAAGTATCTTCATTTATTTTAACGATATAAAATTAATTTTATTCAAAATTTAGTCACAATTAAAACTCTTTATCTCTTCTTAAAAGTGTGTTTAATAAGAGTCGAATCCAAAAGCTCTTCTCACAAACTCAATCTGCATTATCAACTGAACTACAATTCATAAATGATTATCTCTTTTTTATTAAAGCTTTTACGTGCTTTTTTTTCCCTTTCTCCATTGAAAAAAAAAACACCCAGATGTGTTTTGTACTTTTTTTTTTGGCTACAACTTGCCTTTACACTGAGGATTGATCATTGTGATGGCCAATTTGCTTGCAACTTTTGTTCTTATTTCTTTTCATGACCCAGAGAAATTCGGGCTTCCAGCTAATGCATGCACGCATATGTTTAACAAACTGTATATAATATGGAGTTTATTAGTTACTATTATTCTGATTTTGTTAATTAAACTAATACCTGAATGAATGAGTTGCCAGCTTGAGAAGATTTAGGTCTTGTCTTTCCAGATCTTGTGGTTAAACCTATACAAGTTGCTATGAACCGTAACTCATGAAATTGCATGGTAGAATTAATGAAAGAATTTCATGATCTGTTAAATTTAGATTATATCTAAAGAGAAAAGATTGTATGAAACGATTATTATACGTAGCATATGTTTCTTCCATTTAAATCATGTCATATAATCATATTATTAAAAAAAACCAATTATTTGTTACACATCACATATGATAATTAAATTGTAAAAATTTGTTTTAATAGACTCATGAATTATTCTAATAATAAATTATTTATTTTTTTAATAATTTGAGTATGTGACATAATTTGAATGAAAAATACATATACTGACATGAAATATTTGTTTCATATAATTCTTTTTTATGTCTAGGAATCTTATTTTCCCTCCCCTTGTAACTCAGGGATAAATGAACTCAGAATAACTAAGCCTGATTCTCCATAATGGGACTATCCAAGTCAATCTCCAATGCTTCATTATGTCAAGAAGGATTTTAAATATACCCAATTTTCTTCTTTTCACACTCCTCTATCTTTGTTTTTAAACAGTAAAATATGAAGAGAATGAGTTGTAAAACGAAAAAAAGTTGGGTTTGTATAGAAATTCTCTTATGTCAATTATTTCAACATCTATTTGGGGGATCTGCAGCCCACCACTTTTGTTGGATCCTGAAAGAACCGGTCACCACTCACCATCTCTTATGGGTTTTAGCCACTTGTTCTCAAGGAACTTCCCTTTGGTGGATGCAAAGCAAGCTCATGAGAATGAAATGAAGTGGAATTATTTCTCATAGTCCTCACTCTTGTGCAAGATTTTTAACGTCACTATTCTACACATATTGCCTTTTCCAAACATGTACAACACCAAAATCTACTTTTTTTTCACAATTATGGTAATAAAAACAACATACGACTTGAAAATATATATATATATATATATATATATATATAATATTGAGAAATATATATTGCTTTTTGATATGGATATCCTTTTGATTCAAACAAATATAATAATATATATTATATTCAATTACTTATCTGTGAGTGTTTGTCTGTTTCTGTTTTTTCTTTTTCTCCACCTTTTTTGGGAATAAATGATTAGTAAAATGAATCGCATCTGGATCTATCCAATTGTATATTTGATACATGAGATATAGGCAAAGGGTGCTCAAAAACTTACTGCAGGAAAAGCAAAGCAAAGAGAAGCCACATCTTCCAAGGCCTATGCCCCATTTTATATATAGGACAGATATATCAACAAGAGAGCTTGATTGCTCAGGATTTCTAACCCTAGCTAGAGGAGGCATTAAAATAGTATCATACAGACTAGAAGGCAGTAGCTGAGAGGATGAATGAAAGAAGTGCCATGGCCACCATCTCAATCTCATATTAGTGTTTAGGAATTGGACCAGCTTACGTTACCTAATTTATGAGCAATAATAGGAGTATTATTATAATGTTAATGTACAAAAAAGCCATGATATTCTTTATTTGACGCAAGTTGCCAACTTGCATGAGTTAATAGGGGATTCTGAGCTGACTCCCACTTCTTCACTCGTGTTTTGGAGATCACATCACATCCCATTTCAACCCTTGCAACACTCACCTTTTTCCCTTCTCTTCATGTCATCTATTGGAAGAAAATTTTGAAAAGAGAAAAGGGTGGGCATGCAACTTTCTTTTTCCTTTCGGTTCCAAGACAGAAAATGGTTCATTGATATTATTTTATACAAGTTCTTTTTCAAAGGAGAGTCGTGGTCCAAGGTCCTTGCATGTTTACTAGAATATTCGGAAAGCCAAGTCAAATTACAATTCTTATGTTTATTTTTCTTTTATTTTTTTATTGAGAAACTATTGAGTAATTAGAGTCACGTTGGGATTAATATCTAAATAAATCCTACTAAATAACACACAAAGTTTTCATCTTTTGTTACATAAAATTAAGAGTATCGTAATTCTTATAAACTACTCTTATGGATCATAAAAACTTTTACACAAAAGCGCAGTTTAAACAGTATCCACTTTGCCAGTGTTGTTTTTCAAACATTCTATGGAATTTGAGAGGCAGAGACAGAAACAAAAAGCAGAGGCAGTCAATTTTAAGGCCAGTATGGCTCGTGATTTGTGCACGTCTTAGCTTGAACCGTTGAACGTGACTATTATGTGAATTTAAAAATAATATTAATAATTAAAAATACAAATTTATTATTAATTTAATAAAATTAAATTAAAAAATACTTGATAAAAATATGCATTTGACTAGATTTTTAATTTTGTTTCTTCTTTTGTCTCATGTATAATTTGGTTATTAGCCTTTTTTTTTTTTGAGAGAGAGATCAGATGGTTATTAGCTAGTTAAAGTTAGAGGAGTAAGGGTTAAAATAGTGAGCTTATATATTAATGCATTGATAACGTATATTTTTTATATAGTATCTATCAATTATAAAATGTTACTTCATTAATTAATAAAGCTATAAAATATATAGGTTCTTAAAAATAAATATTAATAAAATTTTTAATTTTATTTTTAAGGACCTAAGATTTTTAAGTTTTTTTTTTTTACAAATCATGAGATACTTCCGTATCACATTAGTTATGAAATAATCTTCACTGGATTGCTCTCACCATGTAGAACTAGTGTAATCCAAATGGATCACACTATTCAGTCAAGTTTTGCTATATGATCGAAACATACTCTAAAAAATTCTCCTTTCTTTCTTTTAGAAATCTAATTTTTTTCTAAAAAAATCTTCTTTGTTTCAACGTGGGATGTACCAATTTTGTAATTTTTAAATATAAATTAATAACTTTTGTATTTAATAAATTTGAATAATTATTTTTTTCTTTCATCAAAAGATACAAATATTTTCACTTTATTTTAAAGAAATAAATTTATAGCACTAATATGTTTGCATAATGGCTTTTTTTTTTCATAAAAAGAATAACATGTTCGTTAAAAAAAAATTAAGAATAAAATTAAAAAAATATATGAAAACTGAAATCCATAAGAAAAATTAAAAACAACTTTTACACATACAAAAATACAATACTATATTAACTCAATAAGTTATATTTTATTATCTAAAGCCCCAAATATTTATAATCCAATTTACTTAGAACTAAGACAAGAAAAAAAAAAGCCAACTAAACATCTAACAATAAAATATAACAACTACCCACTTAAATTTTCTTAAATCCAAATTTATTCTAGAGACAAAAGCAAAATAAGTTTTTTTTTCCTAGGCCAGCCTTTCATTCTTTATTAGGTAATTTTTTTGGTGGTACATTTAAACTATTAGGTTACTTAAAATCCAACAAAAACCTTACGATGTATTACAATTTTTTAAACTATTAGGTCAAGAAATTGTTAATATTTATTTGAAAAATTTTTATTATTGTGGTACATTTTCCATCACCTTGCCCTCTCAAAATACACTACAAGAAAAAGGGATTTCAGCGACGGATTTTTCTTCGCTAATAAGAATTAGTGATGGAATTCCATCGGTAATTTCGAAGTCGGTAAAAGTACTCCGACGCAAAACGAAAATTTTCGGCAGTACTTCTGCCGCTAATTTCTTTCGTTGCTGATGGTATCAATGTCGAAATTCCTACGATGAAACTTTTTTTTAATTTTTAATTTTATAGAATTTTTCTTTTAGTGACGGAATTCTGTCGCTAATGATTTTTCAATTATTCCGTCACTGAAAGCTTTTAGTGACGGAATTTCGTCGCTAATGATTTTTCAATTATTCCATCGCTTAAGGCTTTTAGAGATGGAATTCCATCGCTGAAAGTATTTTTATTTTTTATATATTTCTCTATTATTCTGTGGCTGAAGGATTTTAGCGATGGAATTTCGTTGCTGAAAGTATTTTTTATTTTTAAATATTTTCAATTATTCCGTCGCTGAAATCTTTTAGCGACAGAATTCCGTCACTGAAAGTATTTTTAGTTTTTTAAATATTTTTTAATTATTCTGCTGCTATAGGGATGACCGGCAAAGCGATGATCTGTGAATGGTGCGAGGGAGATCCAGATATGTCAAAAAGTTAGCGAAAAATATATTAGAAAAAACAAAATAAAACATATAAATGGCTTAAAATAGAAAAAACCGACTTATGATCAGCGGTTGAGGACATAAAGGCGAGCGACGGGTAGCTTAGTTCATTGCTCAGAGGTCGTCGACGATAGACATTGCGGAGGCGGGCGGTTGTCTTTGATAGCGGTGAGAGAAAATGAGGTGTGTGAAGTGAGAGTTTGTGAAGTTGTGTGTGTTTGTGTGAGGAGAGTTGTGAATAAATAAAAGAAATAATGAGTAAAAAGGATGAGGGTCGAGCGGAAAAGTGTAGCGGCATCTCAAAAATTTTAAAATTTTTTCCTTTATCGACAGATTAGCGATAGAATTCTGTCGCTAAAGGCTCTATTCTCGAAAAAAATTATTCCATTTTGAATGTGTCGGTTAACTTTTCATTAGCGACGAAATCTCTAACAATCCCTTTTTTCGACAACTAAATCAAAAAAATTAATTTATAGGTGTTTTATTTTTTAAAAATAAAAAATATTAAATGACCATTTTGCAACAAAATCCGTCGCAAAAATGTTTTCGCGATGGACTTAATAAATTAAAAATTTTAACTTATATTAAAAAAATATTAAAATGATCCCTTCTGCAATGGAATTTCATCGTAGAAGGGTTTTTGCAATGGAAATTATAAATTAAAAAAATATTCCCTCGTAGAAGCGTTTTGCGATGAAAATTATAAATTAAAAAAATTTAATCTATATCCGTTTTATTTTTTAAAAAATTAAAAAATTAAAATGATCCCTTTAGTGAAGAAATTCCATCGCTGAATGCAACAAAAATTATAAATTAAAAAAGAAAAAATATTAGTTTCTCTTTGTTTTATTTTTTAAAAAATTAAAAAAAATAAAAATGATCTCTTTTGTAATAGAATTCCGTCACACAAGGGTTTTTGCGACGAAAATTACAAATTAAAAAATAATTTATATCCATTTTATTTTAATAAAAATAAAAGAAATAAAATGATCGCCTTTGCGACTGAATTTTGTTGCAGAAGGGTTTTTGCGACAGAAATTAAAAATTAAAAAAAATTAATTTATATCCATTTTATTTTTAAAAAATTTTAAAAAATAAAATTATCCCTTCTGCGATGGAATTCCTTCACAGAAAGGCTTTTGCGACGTAAATTATAAATTAAAAAAAGAAAAAAATAATTTATATTTGTTTTATTTTTAAAAAATAAAAAATTAAAATGATCCCTTCTGGGACAGAATTCAGTCTCAAAAGGGTTTTTGCGACAGAAATTATAAATTAAGAAATATATATAAATTATTAAAAAATAAAAAATATATAAAAATGATTAAAACTAAGCTTTTTGCGACGGAATTTCGTCGCAGAATGGTTTTTGCGACGAAATTTATAAATTAAAAAAAGAAATATTTTACTTTTTATACGTTTAATTTTTTAAAATAAAAAAATTTAGTAAAATGATTTCTTTTGCAACGGAATTTCGTCGCAAAATGTGTTTTTGCGATGGATTTTATAAATTATAAAAAGTATTATTTAGAGACGGATTTCTATCCCTAAAAGTTTTTAGTGACTGAAATTTTTTTTAGAAATTAAAAATATATCAATTTTTTTCCTGTGAAATTATGGTTTCAGTAACGGAATTTTTGATGCTACTTCCCTTGCTAAATTATTCATGCCATAATTTTTTTCGCAACTGATTAGTAACGAAATTAGTGACAAATTTATTTCTGACAGTAATTAGCGACGAACTTCTGTTGCTATTGTCATAACGTATCGGGCTTCGGGGGAAACCTAATAGCTAGACACAAAATTATGGAGTCGCCACCAACCATTCTAACCTAGGTGTGATTGGTCACCTATTCAAACTAAGGATAAGGCTTGGTCTACGTTAAGAGTTCTAAGTTCGGGAGTACGGTTACGTGTGAGGAAGGATTAGCACCCTCACAACGCCCATCCTAAAATGGTACCAAGTGATCTAAGGTTATCTTAATTTTGTCTTTTACTTTAATTTCGATATAATTAAATATTGAAAAATCTTTTAAGTCTCCTCCATCAAGCTGGTTGGACAACTTAAAAGTTATTCTCACCTCAAGAGTATTCAAGTAGGACCAATCGCCTTTCTTGAAGAGACTCCATCGTCGGATTGATTAAATATTTTATGCAAACCCTATTTTGACTCCTATCCAATTTCTATTTATTATCTTATCTTATTTTATTCTATTGTTATTGTTTTCTTATATAATTATTATTTCATATATATTTTTTTATATCTTTAAATAAACATGAATTATTTGATATTGAAGATTTTCTTAAAGACCTTCCATCAAGTTGGTAAGACCTTAAAGAAACTTTCTCACCTTAGGAATTTTTAAAAAAAATTACTCGAGCGCAATTCCTTTTAAATTCCATCCTTGGAATAATTCACATTTATTAAAATATTTAATTTAATTTAATTTCTATTAATTTTAATTATTTTCTAATTTTAATTCTAATTTATTAATTTGATCTTTATTCTTTATTATAATGAACTTAATTTTAATTTACTTTACTAATTTAAATTTTTTATCGATTTATTAAATATTGGAAATATCCCCTTAGATCTTCCATCAAGCTGGTAAGACCTAAAAGAAACATCCTCACCTCAAGATATCTAAAAGCACTACTCGAGCGCAGTCCCTTTAGAATTCCATCGTCGGAATAATTTAAAATTTTATTATTTTATTCTATCTTGTTTCTGAATATATTAATTTTTATAATTTTTTATTTCTAATTTGATTTTTCATTCTTTTAATTGCAATTAATTTTAATCGATTCTTATTTTAATTTTAATAATAAATTTGAATTTTAAATATCAGAAATATCTTTTTAACTCTTCCATCAAGCTGGTAAGACTTAAAAAGAACCTCCTCACCTCAAGATATCTAAAAGCACTACTCAAGCGCAGTACTTTTAAAATTCCATCGTCGGAATAATGAATATTTGATATTATTTTATTCTATTTCTTAAATATATTAATTTCTATGACTCTTAATTTCTAATTTGATTATTAATTCTTTTAATTGCAATTAATTCTTATTTCAATTTTTTAATAAATTTGCATTTTAAATATCGGAAATGACTTTTTAAATCTTCCATCGAGCTGGTAAGACTTAAAAAGGACCTCCTCACCTCAAGATCTTCGAGAATATTAATCGATCGCAATCCTCTCAGAGTTCCATCGTCGGATTGGTTTTAGCTTACCTTCAGATTATATTTTATCACTTAATTAATTTTCGTTGTTTTCTTATAATTTACAATGCCATTGTTTTTATCACCGATTCTTAATGATTTATTCGGTTTTGCTTATTCCAATTCTCTTTTGTCTATTTGTTTATTCATACATACATATACCTTTGCTAGTTGTTATTATTTCTATTATTATTTAGTTATCCTTCTTATATTTGTTATATTTAATCCTTTATTTATTCGTTGCTCATTGTTTGCATGTTTATCCATGATATTATTTATTATATTTCATAACCTAGCTACTGACAAACAATACACTAATCATTAAGAATTGAACTATTAAAGTAAAGAAGCATAGGCGTAGAGTTTTACCAATTTTGGATTAAGCAAATCAAGTACTCTGAAACGAGCAGACCGAATTGGCTTGAATATACCGGCTTGCTTCCATTCAACACTAGCAGGCCTGAAGTTGAGACTTAGTCCATGAATCGAAGTTGAGACGGGTTAGGACCGGTACTGCATACATGAACTTTCTAAGTTTCTTTTCTCTTCCACGTTGCTAACCAGCTTTCTCTCTTCTCCACGTGTGCTCTTCTGTTTTGGTTCTTGCGGAAACTCTTTCTTTCTTGACATTAGTAATCAATTGCAACAGACAAAGGCCTCTATAGCAGTGTAACCATGAAGACGATGGTGGTGCAAGACAGAAACGACGGTGCGAGCTGTTTGGGCTGGCCAAATGAGTGCTCCCCTCCTGCTTGTCTTCCTTGTTAACGCCACGTCTTTTTTTTTTCTCTTCCAAGTTTTGCAATATGCAGTAGTACCAGCAGTGTAGCAGGGAAGCAACAACACCGGGGCAATGCGCGACACAGGCACTGGTGTAGAAGCAGAAAAAGCTAGTGGTTGGACTAGTGCAGCAAACTGGAGAAGAGAGCAAGGTCGCCACAGTAGGCCAAAGGGTTGGTGCGCGGGCCAAGACTGATGCAGGCACACAGCAGCAGTGAGACTGGGTTGAAGCGATGGAACGGCAGCCACAAAGCATGAAGGAAGATCATGATCCGGATGGCCGCTTTGGTGACTAAGAGCTCTCCAAAAAAAATTTTTAGGGTCTTTTTTTTTTTAGGGTTTTTTTAGGGTTTCCTCTCCTATAGGTCTTTTTTTTTTCTGTTGTTTGTCTAGAGTTTTTTTCCCCCCTCTAGGTCTTTTTTTTTCTGTGTTGTTCTTTTTATACACCTAGGTTTTCTTTTTTTGTTTTTGGTAATAAAAATCAAGAATCAATCCTTTAGGAAAATTTTAGATTTCAAGAATCGGATCTTAAATCCGATATTTATTCTGATTTTCCTTCCTATTAGAATTCCAATCTTTAATAATCTCATTTAAGTCTGCTTTCCTATCAAAATTAATTCCGATTTCTTTCCCTTTTTATTATATTTTATAAAAATAAAAAATAATAATAAAAAAAATAAAAATAAAAATAAAAATCCGAAATTTATTTCTAAATCTAAATTAAGAATAAAAAAATAAAAATAAAAAATAAAAAATAAAAAATAAAAATCGATAATAAAAAACATATATATAAAAACTAATTAATTAAAAATATCTGAAGAAAACCCGGACAAAAATGGTGTCTACAGTTGCCCCTCTTTGTGCATTTGCTGTGAAACAGTAATTGCGCAAAGACATAGACAACCCATTTTGTCCGCATTCAACAGTTTTTTTTTTTTGATAATTGCCTCTTCTTTCTTCTTTTCTTTTTTTTTTTTTGATAATTGCTCATTCTAAAAGAAATTGGTTCTCACCGTAGAAATGCTCTTTTGACAAGGAAGACCCTGAAACATAAAAATTTCTCATCTCTAAAATGCTCCTTCGACTAGGAAGGCCCTGAAACTTTAAAATTTTCTCATCTCCAAAATGCTCCTTCGACTAGGAAGGCCCTGAAACTTTAAATTTTCTAATATCTTAAATGCTCCTTCGACTAGGAAGGCCCTGAAACTTTAAATTTCTCATCTCCAAAATGCTCCTTCGACTAGGAAGGCCTTGAAACTTTAAAATTTCTCATCTCCAAAATGCTCCTTCGACTAGGAAGGCCTTGAAACTTTAAAATTTCTCCTCTCTAAAATGCTCCTTCGACTAGGAAGGCCCTGAAACTTTAAATTTCTCATCTCCAAAATGCTCCTTCGACTAGGAAGGCCTTGAAACTTTAAATGTTCTCATCTCTTAAATGCTCCTTCGACTAGGAAGGCCATGAAACTTTAAAATTTCTCCTCTGTAAAATGCTCCTTCGACTAGGAAGGCCCTGAAACTTAAATTTCTCATCTCTAAAAGGCTCCTTCGACTAGGAAGGTCCTGAAATTTTAAATTTGCTCATTTAAATGTGTTCAATTATGCTCGGAGGTTTTACGGATTGTACCCAGAGGATTTGATGAATCATGCCCGGAGGTCTTATAGATTGTACCCGGAGGTTCTAATGAATCATGCCCGGAGGTCTTACAGATTGTACCCGGAGGTTTTAATGAATCATGCTCGGAGGTCTTACAGATTGTACCTAGAGGTTCTAATGAATCATGCCCAGAGGTCTTACAGATTGTACTCAGGGGTTTTAATGAATCAAGCCCGGAGGTCTTATAGATTGTACCCGAAGGTTCTAATGAATCATGCCCGGAGGTCTTACAGATTGTACCCGGAGGTTTTAGTGAATCATGCCCGGAGGTCTTACAGATTGTACCCGAATGTTTTAATGAATCATGCCCGGAGGTCTTAGAGATTGTACCCGGAGGTTTTAATGAATCAAGCCCGGAGGTCTTACAGATTGTACCCGGAGGTTTTAGTGAATCATGCCCGGAGGTCTTACAGATTGTACCCGAATGTTTTAATGAATCATGCCCGGAGGTCTTAGAGATTGTACCCGGAGGTTTTAATGAATCAAGCCCGGAGGTCTTACAGATTGTACCCGGAGGCTTTGATCTTATCTCATCATTTCAATTCTATCTTCTAGATCATCTTATCATTCCAGTTTCTTCTTTTTGTTATTTTCTATCACATTTTTCCATCTCATCACATCTTTCAATCCCTTTTTCATTATCCCATCATATCCATAACTTTTTAATTTCCTCTTTCTTTCCAAATTTTAACATTTTTGTTTCAAAACTTCATACCTTTTTTTTTGTCACATCTTATTCCCAATCTTTCTCACATTTTCTGATTTTTTTTTCTCTTTTTTTAAGATTTTCCAAATTTTTAGTCATCTAGTCTTCCAGAACCTTTTTTTTTTATCCTATTGTCTTAACAAACAAACTCTCTCTCTTTTTTTTTTGTGTCAGAATGTATGTAATGGAATGCAATGTCATGTATGTCATGAATGCAATGCAAATGATAAACAATGCCTTACCAAGTCACATCATCAGTCTACCTTATTCTTTTCTTCAAAAATTTATGATCCTTCAATCTTTTTTTTGCCTTATCATTCAATCTTTCGCTGCCTCATCATTCTTCTTTCTTCAAATTTAGCAATCTTAAAATCACTTGCCCTATCATCGTCGTTTATTCAGTCTTCTTGTTGCCCCACAATTCTTCTTTCTTTTAGCAATCATCACTCATTCAGTCTTCCCATTGGCCCATCATCATCATTCATTTAGTTTTCTTCTTGCCTCGCGATTCTTATCAACTTAAAATTCATCAATCCAAATCATAACAACAAAATCATCTCAAACTACTCACAAGACCACTTCTCATATCTTCCAGAAGATTCATGCTCTCATAACAACCAAAGCTTGCCCCAAGAATAGTCTTAAAAACATCATCACCACACTTGATTTCTTTAAAACAAGAACTTGCCCCCATAAAATCTCAAAACTCTCATTTTTCACTTCTTCAAGTTTCTTTTTGAAAATAGAAAATTGCCCCACATAATAACTTTCCAAGGTAAAAAAACATTTGACATTTAAATCTCTTAAAAATTGGTGATTACTATTGAGAACAAATAGAATGAGTTACAACTTGGTTTAGTTGAATAAATGTGCTGATTTGGTGCATCCAGGATGTTTGGTTATCAAGAAAGGTTCTATTGATCAATGTCTCTTCAATCTTGGCTCACAAATGAAACAAATTCCTTGAAAATCAAAATTCCTTTTGTAAAAATAACTTTCACAGAACACAATCCATTTTAGCACTCTCTTAATTTCTTGATACGTGGACTTTAACAAATGTCAAGACTAGCTGTGATGGCTCAAATTTCGGGGTAAGGAAACCAAAGATACAAATCTCAAGTCAAAATTTCAAGGTGATGGTTTTTGAATTTCTCAAAAGGTCTTGACTGAAAGCATCACTCCTCTGGTTTTTCTTCTTTCTTGTTATTGCCTTAGCATAGTCACAAACAATGGCCTTGAGTTGTTTCAAATTTGCTCTAGACTGCCCTTTCATGGGTTTTCACCCTAGAGCTTCATTCTCTTTTTTTCTTTTTTTTTTCTTTTTTTTTATTGATTGTTCTACCATGCATTTGAGAACTCAAATTTCATTCCAAACAAAATGATGATGATGGTTTCTCAAAGAAAAGCTTTTCAATACAAGCATCTCTATTTGATCAAAATGGACTTTTAAGCACGTACCATAGGCCAAGGTTTAGGGTTTTCAAAGAATGGATAAATAGGCCCAAAATGAGTATTTTCAAGGTTTATCGAACCAAGGATCATTTCTTCGATTGTGAACATCTGTTCTTCCTACTCTTCGAAGCATTTTTCTTTTCTTTTCTAACATTTTATTCGCATTCATTTCTTCTTTTTTCTTTTTTTCTCTTTTTTTCATCTACCATTTTTCATTTTTTGTTTTGTTTTTTTTTTTTTCATATTGATTTCCATCTTCACATATCTTTCTTCTCACATTTGCCCCTTAACAAAGACATCATTTTCTTGCATTTGACATAAGACCAATCACTAATGCTTCTAAAACTCCTCTGATGTATTTGCCTCTCCAATGTGGAGGGTGATCCTTGGTCAAGGTTCATTTAGAAAAGAAATCAATAAGCTCAAAAGGGGTAACAAAGGGATGATTTCATTTCAGTAATAGGAATATGAAAGATGGCCATTTGTCATATCAAATATTGACACTTCTATTGAAAACCAATCCTCAAGATGAAAATTCGGCTTTTGAAATCATTTGAATATCCCTCGTGCATGGTTTCACAATCAATTTTTTTCTTCTTTTCTTTTTTCTTTTTCTTTTTCTTTTTTTTTACTTTCTTTTTCTTCAATTTTTTTTTTCACAACTCATGCCTAGAATGTATCAACTCAACTTTATGAAGGCCATACGAAGCAATTTTCTTTATCATGGTTTAAAATCGAAAAAAGGATATCAATCAAATTAAGAATGGTCATTAAAAGATGTTGAGGTTATCAAAAGCTTGGCTCTTTCAATCCTTTTGCTCCAAGGTGTAGCGAAGGATGATTTGGGTTAGAAAGTTTAAGTTATGAGAAAGAATTTTGGATTGATGTGTTTGGGACTCTTAGCTTGGCCTTAACATCTATCAAATTTCCGAATACAAAGTCCTTAAGAGAATGCTTCATGAATTGGTTCTTCCAAACAATTCAAAAAGTTTTGCAAATTCATCAATCATTTCATTGCTCATTGCCTTAACGAAGATCATTGACTTTAAAAGTTTACCATGGTAAGCAAAAATGAATGGATTTCAAGCTTGTGTTTCTTTGTGGGTTCCAAGTTTTCACTGAATCGGAAAGTATAGTGGAAATATAATGACTAGGTCTTATTCATTCTCAATAAAAATCACCAATGTTTTTCAAAATTATTTTATTTCAACTACTTGGAAAGAAAAATATGGAAAGCTTTCAAAACAACTTGATGAAAATTTTAAGAATCCTGAGAACATCTCACATCCACATATAGGAAACTTGGCCTATGGAGGAGCAGACTTCCATTGTTCAATAAGCTCTTGAGTCAAGGCACCACTACTGATGAGTTCTTCGACATTTTCCTTCAATTGCCTTTACTTTCCTGTTGAATGCCCAATTGCCTTTGGTACAGGCCAAGTTTTCTCACAGAATTCTTTTATCGAGACTGTACTGAGATAAGCTTCTCGAAACTTTTCTTCGTTGCCTCCAAGGTGACTTTTCATCCAAATGTATAACAATGGGGTACATCCAATGAAACGTCCTTCTCCCTTGCGGCGACAAAAATTTAAAGACCTAAAAGTCTCAGACAAGATAACTGGGGCCACGTTCACCTCATGATCAAGCTGCTCAACAAAATCCACCATTGTAATCTCAATGTGTCCTAAGAATTTAGGGAACATGGCCATATCATACACAGCTAATGCCATTATGCTCATATATTGTTCTTTCGTTAGTTGCTTCTAAAGACAACTTCGTAGAAGACTCCATGGTACATAAGTGGTCTCCCCTTTTTGCCTTGTGTGATGATCAATTTCTGAAACACTATGGTCAGTCATGGAGGACAATTTCTTATCATATCCCGATTTCCTTTTCTTCCAATAGATTTTGTTGGGATTTTCTAACTCACAATGGAGCAAGAACGAATACTCCTCCATGGTTGGCATCAAATCGGCCTTATTGAAGACAAAGCATTGTAGGACGGGTCCCAAAATTGCACCATGGCTTTTATCAAATCCATGTCCACTTCCACTGACAATAATAGCATCAAGTCCCCATATTTTTTCTGAAATTCTATCTTCTTTTCTTCACCCCATGCCTTCAAAATTCCTAGCAACTCAGTGTAGTCATTTTGTCTTAGGTCCAAATGAATTCTTTCTGGTAGAGTAGAAACGAAACCAACAGGTAGGTAATCACCATTCTCACGTTAGGCCTTTTCTGAACGTTCTTTCACTATGTGGGCTGGTTCCTCTTGCGATAATTTCTCCATGGATGCAAATGCATATTAACCTATTCAATTTGTTATGAGATAGAAAAAAAATGCAAGGAATGAGAATATGCATTATGTTTTTTTTTTTGGTTTATTATTTTTGTATTTATTTATTTTCCATATTTTCTTGTATGAGATGATGGTCATTCTTTGTGTCCTAATATAGGCTTCAATTCTAAAGCTCTAGCTTACGAGTGGGCATCATAAGTTCACTATATGCTTGGCTTGGATAGATGGATTACTAAAGGTTCCCAGACTGTTCCCCACTATCGTCCATGTGGACTAGTAAGGCACCCCAATCCTCACCCATTATAGGCTTCAAACGGAAAGGGTTCAACCTGAGTGGGAGTATTTCACTGGCCTATGTGGAGGTTACCACCTCACGAAGGCAAAGCTACTTTACTTCCTCCTAAAAAAGGTAAGCCCGGGTTGAAGGCTAATGTATGCACATGCAAATGAAGTGTGTGTATTTAAATGTCTTATGATATTTAAAGCTTTTAGACAAGATTTTGATAACCTTAGACTTCCTAATGGCCTGACTCTCTAATGTCCCCAGTGGAGTCGCCAAACTGTCATAACGTATCGGGCTTCGGGGGAAACCTAATAGCTAGACACAAAACTATGGAGTCGCCACCAACCATTCTAACCTAGGTGTGATTGGTCACCTATTCAAACTAAGGATAAGGCTTGGTCTACGTTAAGAGTTCTAAGTTCGGGAGTACGGTTACGTGTGAGGAAGGATTAGCACCCTCACAACGCCCATCCTAAAATGGTACCAAGTGATCTAAGGTTATCTTAATTTTGCCTTTTACTTTAATTTCGATATAATTAAATATTGAAAAATCTTTTAAGTCTCCTCCATCAAGCTGGTTGGACAACTTAAAAGTTATTCTCACCTCAAGAGTATTCAAGTAGGACCAATCGCCTTTCTTGAAGAGACTCCGTCGTCGGATTGATTAAATATTTTATGCAAACCCTATTTTGACTCCTATCCAATTTCTATTTATTATCTTATCTTATTTTATTCTATTGTTATTGTTTTCTTATATAATTATTATTTCATATATATTTTTTTATATCTTTAAATAAACATGAATTATTTGATATTGAAGATTTTCTTAAAGACCTTCCATCAAGCTGGTAAGACCTTAAAGAAACTTTCTCACCTTAGGAATTTTTAAAAAAAATTACTCGAGCGCAATTCCTTTTAAATTCCATCCTTGGAATAATTCACATTTATTAAAATATTTAATTTAATTTAATTTCTATTAATTTTAATTATTTTCTAATTTTAATTCTAATTTATTAATTTGATCTTTATTCTTTATTATAATGAACTTAATTTTAATTTACTTTACTAATTTAAATTTTTTATCGATTTATTAAATAT
The DNA here is from genome assembly GCA_031772115.1 of Heritiera littoralis. Taxonomy (NCBI): domain Eukaryota; kingdom Viridiplantae; phylum Streptophyta; class Magnoliopsida; order Malvales; family Malvaceae; genus Heritiera; species Heritiera littoralis. Next base: position 7,999,509 of record JAPDPK010000008.1, on the reverse strand, counting down.
TGGAAATATCCCCTTAGATCTTCCATCAAGCTGGTAAGACCTAAAAGAAACATCCTCACCTCAAGATATCTAAAAGCACTACTCGAGCGCAGTCCCTTTAGAATTCCATCGTCGGAATAATTTAAAATTTTATTATTTTATTCTATCTTGTTTCTGAATATATTAATTTTTATAATTTTTTATTTCTAATTTGATTTTTCATTCTTTTAATTGCAATTAATTTTAATCGATTCTTATTTTAATTTTAATAATAAATTTGAATTTTAAATATCAGAAATATCTTTTTAACTCTTCCATCAAGCTGGTAAGACTTAAAAAGAACCTCCTCACCTCAAGATATCTAAAAGCACTACTCAAGCGCAGAACTTTTAAAATTCCATCGTCGGAATAATGAATATTTGATATTATTTTATTCTATTTCTTAAATATATTAATTTCTATGACTCTTAATTTCTAATTTGATTATTAATTCTTTTAATTGCAATTAATTCTTATTTCAATTTTTTAATAAATTTGCATTTAAAATATCGGAAATGACTTTTTAAATCTTCCATCGAGCTGGTAAGACTTAAAAAGGACCTCCTCACCTCAAGATCTTCGAGAATATTAATCGATCGCAATCCTCTCAGAGTTCCATCGTCGGATTGGTTTTAGCTTACCTTCAGATTATATTTTATCACTTAATTAATTTTCGTTGTTTTCTTATAATTTACAATGCCATTGTTTTTATCACCGATTCTTAATGATTTATTCGGTTTTGCTTATTCCAATTCTCTTTTGTCTATTTGTTTATTCATACATACATGTACCTTTGCTAGTTGTTATTATTTCTATTATTATTTAGCTATCCTTCTTATATTTGTTATATTTAATCCTTTATTTATTCGTTGCTCATTGTTTGCATGTTTATCCATGATATTATTTATTATATTTCATAACCTAGCTACTGACAAACAATACACTAATCATTAAGAATTGAACTATTAAAGTAAAGAAGCATAGGCGTAGAGTTTTACCAATTTTGGATTAAGCAAATCAAGTACTCTGAAACGAGCAGACCGAATTGGCTTGAATATACCGGCTTGCTTCCATTCAACACTAGCAGGCCTGAAGTTGAGACTTAGTCCATGAATTGAAGTTGAGACGGGTTAGGACCGGTACTGCATACATGAACTTTCTAAGTTTCTTTTCTCTTCCACGTTGCTAACCAGCTTTCTCTCTTCTCCACGTGTGCTCTTCTGTTTTGGTTCTTGCGGCAACTCTTTCTTTCTTGACATTAGTAATCAATTGCAACAGACAAAGGCCTCTATAGCAGTGTAACCATGAAGACGATGGTGGTGCAAGACAGAAACGACGGTGCGAGCTGTTTGGGCTGGCCAAATGAGTGCTCCCCTCCTGCTTGTCTTCCTTGTTAACGCCACGTCTTTTTTTTTTCTCTTCCAAGTTTTGCAATATGCAGTAGTACCAGCAGTGTAGCAGGGAAGCGACAACACCGGGGCAATGCGCGACACAGGCACTGGTGTAGAAGCAGAAAAGGCTAGTGGTTGGACTGGTGCAGCAAACTGGAGAAGAGAGCAAGGTCGCCACAGTAGGCCAAAGGGTTGGTGCGCGGGCCAAGACTGATGCAGGCACACAGCAGCAGCGAGACTGGGTTGAAGCGATGGAACGGCAGCCACAAAGCATGAAGGAAGATCATGATCCGGATGGCCGCTTTGGTGACTAAGAGCTCTCAAAAAAAAATTTTTAGGGTCTTTTTTTTTAGGGTTTTTTAGGGTTTCCTCTCCTCTAGGTCTTTTTTTTTCTGTTGTTTGTCTAGGGTTTTTTTCCCCCCTCTAGGTCTTTTTTTTTTCTGTGTTGTTCTTTTTATACACCTAGGTTTTCTTTTTTTGTTTTTGGTAATAAAAATCAAGAATCAATCCTTTAGGAAAATTTTAGATTTCAAGAATCGGATCTTAAATCCGATATTTATTCTGATTTTCCTTCCTATTAGAATTCCAATCTTTAATAATCTCATTTAAGTCTGCTTTCCTATCAAAATTAATTCCGATTTCTTTCCCTTTTTATTATATTTTATAAAAATAAAAAATAATAATAAAAAAAATAAAAATAAAAATAAAAATAAAAATCCGAAATTTATTTCTAAATCTAAATTAAGAATAAAAAAAATAAAAATAAAAAATAAAAAATAAAAATCGATAATAAAAAACATATATATATATAAACTAATTAATTAAAAATATCTGAAGAAAACCCGGACAAAAATGGTGTTTACAGCTATTTTCGTCTCTAATACATTTTGACCGAACCAACTAAAGTGACAAAATTCTGTCATTAATTCGTCGCTAAAATATATTTTTATCAACCGACTATTTACTTCATTGTAATTTTTTTTTGATGAAAAAGAGAGCTTCATAACAAAACAAAAAAATCTAAGATAACCTTCATTGTAAATTTTGCTCCACCTAACATTGCCTCCCACAAAATAAGGTAGTTAAGTTTCATTCTATTTAAATTTATTTAAGTGCGTGTGAATTAAAAAATACATAAAAATAAATTAAAATAAATTTACTGTATTTTTAGAACTTCTGATAGAATTGGCGTCATGAATCATTCGGACACCAACTCAGTTTTAAAAAATTAAAAAAATAAAATAACGTTAACGGTATTTGTGTCTTATTAATTCTTAAAATAAAACATAATCTTTTTCGCATGTTTTTAAAAATTACCCACTTATATCATGTAACTGCCTTCTCTTTTTCGAAACACAAAGGTTTCCGAAAGAAAAAAAAAATTTGTAGATGAGACTTAAGAGTGTTGCAGGAAAAAAAATTGGATTTATATATGATGTACTGACAGTGTATAGTTTTTATACACTGTCAATACACCAGAGATTGACACCTCATCAATAGGCCCTTATATGCAAATATAAATAAATTTTTTTAATTTGCCAATAAAAGCCTATTGCTGAAGTGTCAACTTCTGATACATTGACAGTGTATAAAAACTATACATTATCAATACATCATATACAAACCCAAAAAAATTTGTGCGAACTGTATTCTGGGTCTGAAACTTCTATTCTACTCTTTAGTGTCCAACAAATAGGCCTTTAAAGAGAGTTTGGTGGTCTTTAAGCCCAAAAGCTGGCCTAACTTTTTCAGGCTCGAGAGATTTATTTATTTTGGTTCAAAAACAAAAGGGCGGCTTGAGAGATGGTAACGCCAATGCATTTGTTATTTAGGTTTTCCATGAGGGTTAGTTTTTAATAATTCACTGGAGCAATTTATTTCATATATTCAAGTGGGAGCTTTGGAACTGAGGAAAGTTTTTGGTACTTCTACAGTGAAGAATCAGAATTTGCAAATGATAAAGTTGGTGTCCGCCTCCACCAGGATGGGTCAAGCTTAATACAGATGGAGCAGCCAAGAGTAATCCGAGTAGGGCTGGTGCTGGTGGACTTGTCCGATCTCATTCTGGTCAGTGGCTAATGGGGTTCCAAGCTTACTTGGGCAGGTGCTCTAACATTGTTGCTGAGTTGCAGGCACTTAAACTTGGTCTGCTTTTGGTCTGGTCCGAAGGATACCGATCTGTGATTTGTGAATTAGATGCTCAAGTGGCCATCGAACTAATTAAGTCTGCTGATATCAGAGTTCATCCCGATGGTTGTCTTCTTGCAGACATAAGAGAGCTTCTTAACAGGGCTTGGAATGTGGATATCCGGCACTCTTACAGGGAAAGCAATTGTGCAGACAAACTAGCTAAACTAGCTTGTGATTCGAATGTCGACTTCTTAAAGCTGGAGGATCTACCACACTGCCTTCATGACTCAATAGCAGCTGATACATGGGGAGTGTCCTTCTCGCAAGGATTTGTAGGATAGTTTAAATTTATGCCTTTCTCTTGTAACCAAAAAAAAAAGAAGTTTTTTATTCAAAAAGATCACATAAAATATAAATAAAAAATCTAAACTTGTAGAATAAAAGGTTTTGTTAGGTAAATCAAGTGTACAAAATTTAAAATTTTTTAATAAAGTTTGATTGAATTTTCACCATTAATAAGTTCCGATTAAATTTTGATTATGAATGATAATTTCAAAGTTTGAAAAAGTTCAAGAGAAATCAATGAAAGAATAAAATGATGCTATCTTGTCTCAATTAAAAAAAAAACAAGCTCATGTATTTATTTTGGGATTTATTAATGTCATGTTTTGAACATTAATGGAGACTGTTTTACATGTTTTAAGTAACATTAAGTTTACACTTAATCTCATGTGTTTACTATACTTTTAAAATTATAAAAAAATTTAAAATAGGCATAAAATAAGTTATCCTTACAATAAGATCGATTTTACTGTAAAATTTTTCAATAAGGTCCCTATAATAGCTGTGACCATCATCGTTGATAAGGACCTGCAATGGAGGGGGAAAACATAAACTCTTTGTCTTTTTAAATACAAGTCACCGTAGCTGAATAGATAGTGTTCTAAAGATAATCCAATATCGAATCTAGAAAAAGATAAAATTCCCTTTGGAAAAGCTGAGTGGACCATTCCGATTCCAAAGAACATAAAAAACTTGCAAAGCATTGATCAAAAAGTGAGCTATCCAAAAATGAAACCTGTGTTAATCCATTGCATGGAATAACAAAAATGGAAACAGGAAGCTTTTGTTGAGACTTTAAGGACAAGTGGAAATTGCTGAAAATGATTTGTCTTTGCTTTGGATGAACTACAAGGAGGGAAAAGGATATGAAGCTTTTGGCAAAAGGAAAGAGAAACAAAAGAAAAGAGGTTGGAGAAAAATCACTTTTCTTCCATTTGTTTTTCGTTTGATAGGAAATGAAAATAGAATAAACAGTTTGTGTAGGAGATATACGCAGTTAACTCTCGCGATAAGTTTATTTATGCCTAAAATACAGAGTTCATGCATTATGATACATTCATGGTTCGAAAGATGAGAAGACCTGGACAAGCATTTTATGGTGTCAATGGGACGCAACTTGGATTGAGATATGAACCTCTATTCTTCACATATTATGAATTGATTTTTATTTTGGATACATATTATAAATTAAATAAAAATTATTGTCCGTTATGGCCAAAGTTGATATGCCTTCTCTTTTTTCAAAAATCATGTCGGGATAAAATTAAAAAAATAAACACAAATATAAAGTTTATGTGAATCTATTTTTAAGGGTGAATAAAATTTTTTTTTGCTTATTAATAAATCATAAAGGTTCAATAACAAGGTATGGGTTATTACAGAAATAATGCATCGAACATAAATATATTACTTAATTATTAACTTAAATTAATTATTTTATTTACAATCGTACATTGATCTATTTTATCCCTCTATTTTCTATCACTTTTTTTCACACCATCTTTTTGCCTTCTTTTTTACTTTTCCACCTTATGCAAGATATTATTCAAATTAATATATCTCATCAAAATTTGATTTGACAACATTCTTTTTAAGTATTTTATTTTTATTTTTTTACAAATATCACAGTTTGAAAATAAAATAAAAGGTATTATTCAAACACTAAACCTATGGTAAGCCATTTTATAAAAAGACTATTTGACTGTGAACCAACTAAATCAAATCTTTAAGTTTCTAGCTAAGTTAATCATATCTGGAAGCTATTCCACTGCATATTTCCTTCTTTACAGGTTGATCATTACAAGTTCTATTCCGATGTATTAATTAATTTAGTGGACCACCGCGAGAATCCATCCATTATTCTTGGCGGAAAAGGCTGAGGCCAGTGTTTCACCATGTTTATCGAATCATCATGACCGGCCACCACCACTTGCCAAGTACACACAATTGAAGGCCCGAAGGGTTAATCATACGTCTATATAAGCCAATCCGCTGAGCACAACATTCTGCAAGCACTCCTAGTAGTTAGTCATCAACTAGTTTCCTGGTTTGCTCTAGCAGACAAACTAAACTATGGCTCAGATTAGGAAGATGGATATCCAGTTGGAGGTGAAGTCCCCAGCTGATAAGTTCTACGATGTCTTCAGGAACAAAAGCCAACTGATGCCAAAGATTTCGAATCAAGTAGTAAAAGATGTCAAAGTTGTTCAGGGTGACTGGAACTCTGTCGGCGCTGTCAGGCTGTGGTCTTTTGTTGCTGGAGGTAAGGCCACAATTATATAACCATCGGCATCTCATGAACTCTTATAAACAAACTTACTATTTTGCCTTTTCCTTTTCTTAAAGTTTAATGAGTTCGGGTTGAAGTGGACGTTAGCTTTTTATGGTTAAAAGTCGTCTGATTTGTTGATAAATCTTGGATTTTTAATTTCAGTTATGTGATTTATTGGTAGAATAATAAATTATTAATAAATTAATTTACGAAAGTTTAATCTTTATTAATCTGGATATCAAAAAAGACCTTAACTCTCTATATCATCTTTTTTTTTCTTCTCCCTTTTTATTTTTATCCATTTTAGAACATATGATTTCAATGAAAAATTCTATAATAAGGTCAACTTTGCTATAATATCAACTTATTTTATACATATTTTAAGCTTATTTTTACTCATTTTTATGTGTTTATACTTATTTATCATAAGATTAACTTATTTTGTACTTGTTGACATTAAATTTACACTTATTTTCATATGTTTACATTTATTTTGTTGTGTTTACACTTATTATCATATATTTACATCTATTTGACATTAAAAATTTACGTTATTTTATACGTTTACACTTACTATCATGTAATTATGTCTATTGATATTAATTTTACACTTATTCTTATGTGTTTACTATACTTCTAACATGAAAATTAGCATAAAATAAACATAAAATAGGTCGACTTTAAAGTAGAATTGACCTTATTGTAAAATTTCTCATTTGAATAAGTTACATAATAAGTGTTAGTTTTCTCTCATCTTGTAAATTAATTTTCATTCTCTTTGTCTTAAAGTATAAATTCAAGTTTTTTAAATTAAAATTTGGAATTATGTTTTTAACAATTTCTCCTTTTTTTTTTGCAAAAATTCTATAATATTGAAATTTTGTAACTCAAAAAATATCATACTTGAAAGTAACTGTTACGTACAAAATATATTTCTCACTAAGATTATATTCATAGAAATATCACAAATACTTTTTCCAACAGCTTATTACAGCAATTTATATTTTGTGTAAAAACACTTGCAGCTTAAAAAATCTTACGATGCAATATATAGATGTTAGAAATTAGTTTTTAACTGTAACCAAAAAAATATTTTTATAACAAGTGTAAAAAGAATTATAATACATGCGTTTGAAATATAACAATTTGCAACATCTCGTAATACTTTGGGCATTTGATTTGACTAATGGCTTAGTTCAAAATAGTTTTGGATCACTTTCAAATTCTCATTCCCCTATTATTTTAAAGCCATAGTAGCCTAAAGATACTAAACCAAATTATATGATATTTTTTGTGTATGATTGAATTTTTTATTTTTGATACGAAAGGAACTTTTAGTTTCAAAATGGAAGGTGACTTTCTTCCGTATCATAAATCATATTTCAACTTTTGTTGAACTGAGTGAAAAGAGCTCGACGTCCTTTAAGCAAAGTATTGAGTTCAAGTCTTGTGAATGAAGAAAATAATGTTGGGAGAACTCTCTTGTTTAGGGTTCAACTATAATTAATTTAATTCTGGATTAGTTGGGGCCTATTTGAATATCGGAGGTTTCGATTAAAAAAAAAAGAAAGATATACTACCTCTTGAGATGTCAAATTAACAAGATTTTCTCTCCCATTTGTACTATCCTCCCTGGTTGTAAAACATTATAGGAAATATAACATTTCATGATTGTTTTTTATTATTTAATGGCATTTACAAGTATAGTGAGTTAAGACCGCAACTAGAAATTTTTTTTTAGGGGTAAAGAAAGAATAAAAACTACACTAATGATCTACTTTTTCTCTTCTAGGTAAAACTGAGACTGCTAAGGAGATCTTTGAGAATGCTGACGACAAAAACAGGACAATTGCATACAGATTGTTGGAAGGTGAAATGATGAATTATTATAAGAGCTGGTTATCCACCGTTAACATCATGCCAAATGGTGAGGGAAGCTTGGTGAAATGGACCATGCAATATGAAAAGCTAAACGAAAGCATCCCTGACCCAGTCGTATACGCCGACTTCTTGACCACCTGGTCCAAGGATGTCGATGCTTACCTTCTCAACGCCTAATTAAGTAATTAAGAAAAGATGCATATCAGTGACGATACAATAAAAGAATCATAATAAAGCTCTTAAAGATGTAAAAGAGAAAAAATTCGCTTCCTCTGTCGTGAGAAAGCATGATGGCGAAGAACGTGTAATTTTATTGTTCACTATGAAATTATAATATGTATTAGTATTTGAAGACAAGTAGAAAATAAATATTGCTTTCAAATGTTTTCAATATACAAGAGAAGTCTTTTATACAACTATTACAGAAAAGCTCCTTTGGAAAGTAAGGCAGTAGGCAATAACTTTGCATAATTAGGGATGTAAACGAATAGAACGTTTGACGAATCGTTCGTGAACATGTTCGGTTTTTGTTCGTTTATTAAGCTTAACGAACGAACACGAACAACATTTTAGTGTTCGTTTGTTAAACGAACCGAACATGAACAGAGGTATGGTTCGTTCGTTTTTGTTTGTGAACATGCTCGTTTATGTTCGTTTATTGTTTGTTCGTTTAAAGTGTCATTTATTGTTCGTTTATTATTCGTTCGTTTATGTTCATTTATTGTTCGTTCGTTTAAAGTGTCATTTGTTGTTCGTTCGTTTATGTTCGTTTATTGTTCGTTTGTTATTTATTAAAATACTAAAATTACTTATATTATATAAGTTATATAATATATACCCTATTTTTAAGACATTAACTTAAAAAATTAGTATCTAATTTTTAAATATATTTATACAATATAACTTTGTTGGTTTAAAAAATTAATAAAATATAATTATTATAAAATTAAATTAGTTAATTATACTTAAAATAATCATTTTTTAAAAATTTTAAACATAATGTACTGAAATAAAATTAATAAAAGTTTCATAATAAGTTAAGATTTTATTCATATAAGCTTATCCATTGATCATTTATATATATATATATATATATATATATATATGTTACACATATTTGTGTATACACACACATATATATGATACATTAATATATGTATATGTGTATAATATAAATTGTACTTAAAATATTAATTATCAATTTTAATAAAACATTGTTGACTTAAGTTGTATTTAAGATTTTGTATTAGATGATTTCAATTTACATGTGAAATTTAATCTTTATGTAAGATTTTTAATATTTAATATTTAGTTTGTTCTTATGCAACTTGTTCATGAACATATGTTCGCGAACGCGTTCGTTTAAGTATTAGCGAACGCGTTCGTTTACATGTTCGCGAATGCGTTTGTTTACATGTTCACGAACATTAACGAACAATCTTTACCAAACAAACGAACGAACATGAACGCACTCCTTAACGAACATGAACGGCACTGAAAAACAAACGAACGAACAGAAACATCAGTTCGTTCGTTCGTGTTCGGTTCGTTTACAGCCCTATGCATAATCTAACCTAGAATAAGGGTAAATTTCAAACTTTCTAATTTAAATTCCCTATAAACTCTCCCTTAATATTCTGTTTTTATTAGCTCACGCCAACACCCCCTCTCAAGTTGGTGCATAGATGTCCCCAATGCCCAATTTGACAAGTGAGCTATGAAACATCCTGCTTGAGACGGCCTTTGTAAGAATACCTGCCAATTGGTCTTTTGATTTTACAAATGGGAATTGAACTATTTTAGCCTCAAGTTTTTCCTTGATAAAGTGCCTGTCCACTTTAACATGTTTTGTTCTGTCATGTTAAATTGGATTTTGTGCAATCTCTATGGCTGATTTATTGTCACAGAATAGATTCATTGCAGAACCATATAAGTAGCCAATTTCTTCCAGCAATCTCTTGAGCCAAAGGAGTTCACAATATCCCTTAGCCATGCTTCTAAACTCAGCCTCTGCACTAGACAATGCAACCACCTTCTGTTTCTTGCTTCTCCAAGAGACTAGATTTCCACCCACGAAAGTAAAATAGCCTAATGTAGACTTTCTGTCAGTAATACTTCAAGCCTAATATGCATTTGTATAACCATCAATGTTTAAATGCTTGTATTTCCTGAACATAAGTCCTTTTCTTGGGGAAGACTTTAGGTACCTTAAAATTTCGAACACAGCATTCATGTGATCCTCACCATGATTATGAATGAATTGACTCACCAAACTTACTGCATAAGCAATATCTAGACGTGTATGAGAAAAGTAAATTAATTTTCCCACAAGCCGTTGGCATCTTTCTTTATTTGTGGGTACGAAGTTCGAATATTCTCCCAATCCACGGTTCTTGAAGATTGTTGTAATATGTCTCAATAGATCCTCTGCCTTGTTTGAGCCTCATCACCTTTCTCTTGAGATCATAAACGTGTGAGAAGTCACTACCATCAAAGAATGTCGTAGCAATAGCATCCCACACAGCCTTTGCCATTGGAAATCTGATATAGTTGCCTATCAATTTTGGATCCATAGAATTGATCAACCAACCTTTCACTACTGCATTTTCAGTTCTCCACTTCTTGAAAGTGGAGTCATTCTCTTGGGGTTGTGGAAGATCCCTATTTATATAGCCTATTTTGTCTTTTCCTGAGATGTACATCTCAACAGCCTGAACCAAAGACCATAACTAGTACCGTCCAGCTTGATACCAATTGTTGCTGCACCAAGTTCGTGACTCAATGGAGTCGAAGTCTGATTCAACATATGTGATATTTTAGTGGACAAGTCTACGAAGATTGAACTCTCTTCCTGAGAACTCTCTACTAAGGAAGAAGAGTCTTCCATAGTTTCACAGTGTCTTGGAAACTATGCTCTAATGCCATGAAGACAAGTAGAAAAAAAATATTGCTTTCATATGTTTTCAATATACAAGAGGTCTTTTATACAACTATTACAGAAAAGCTACTTTGGAAAGTAAGGCAATAGGCAATAACTCTGCATAATCTAGCCTAGAATAAAGGTAAATTTCAAACTTTCTAATTTAAATTCCCTATAATCTTTCCCTAAATATTCTATTTTTATTAGCTCACGCCAACAGTATTATGCTTGTCATCAGCATCCTTTCCTTTGTACAGACACATGGTTCCCTCATGAGATAAAATATGAACTAAGTTTAGACATTTTGACTTTATCATATCCCATTTGTTCAATGTAAACAAATGTTAGTAACTTGGTATTATAACACCTAATGATTTGCCAGTCCCTTCTTGCCAAAGTTAAATGTATGAATTTCTATGTGGTAATCAGGAAAATACCTAGTGATTTGCTAGTGTTTGTTTACCTTTAAATTTAGACAGTTAATTAATAAAAGGAACGTCAATGAGATGTCTTCAAAAGAGGAATGTACAACTAATGCCTGTTTTCTGTTACTTCAACTCCGTAACTCCCACATGGGCGAGGAATGATAGTGTAGCAAAGCGCTGGGTTATAAATATAATGCAAGCTGCAACTTTCAAACGTACTTACCTGGACGGGGCCAGGGGATATCAGCAAGACCCATGGCCTAGATCAGTGACTGCCATTGCACCGGGGGAAGGGTGCTGCTCTAAGGTCTTCCCAAGTGGGAGAGCCTACGTCATAATTTGTGGTAGCGAGGGCCTGCGTTCGCGCGGCCCCGACCCAATTTCAGTCTGAAGATTTCATTTTGTTCTGAAAGTTAACCATCCTGTGTAGGCAGAGTAGAAATATTGAAGGTCCATTTTTGTACCTTGCTTTAATTTATTTGTTAATCTCCTCAAAGTTCTGCCCAAGAACTTTCCATTAGCCTTGAATGTTTGGTTTAAATTGATGGCATAGGCACATTCATAACACGTTTTTATTTCTAGGGCATTTACTATGGTTTTTTCAGTTGAGGATAAAACGCTGAGTTTTTATTTCTGAGTAAAATAATTAGTGAGATTATAGTGTTATTTATTTAGTATAATAATTTAGGAAAGGCAATTGTAATTGTAGCGCGAATTTTACTATGTTGTTTTGGGATATTAATTTATGAACTTTGTCTTTTGCATTGCTATCCCATATCATCAAGGAAGACGACCATAATCTTTCACCTCGTATAATAAAAACGCCCCAGCAGATTGAGTTGAGTATCTTTGCGCTTGGGGCAATGACGCAGCTAGTGAGGTTCTAACCGAGGCGCGTTTATTGCTGGTGTTTCCAAACCCCCTCTTAGGCCCGGGTTCAGCCCTGGCCTTCGAGAATTTCCGGAAGGGTTCCCTTCGGGGTAAGGCCCTACAATTCTTAGTTCTAATTGGTTTCATATATAACACCTTCAACTGTATGGCTAGATAACCTGAGAACACTACGATAGCTTTCTTTTACTGTTTTCGTTATTCGTTTGCATCTAAATTCAATTCTGTCTTAATGTTTCTAATAAGAAATATATGATCTGCATAGGAAATGTACAAACTAATGAAGAAATAAGAAATGATTCTATCATTTAATGCACTCGAGATGAGAATTTGATGAGATATGTGATGAGGCATCCCAGTATTGCCTCCCAATTCTCAGAAATGATGTCATTGATTGCTGTAGATCGTATGGTTAGATTCAGGTAGCTTAACACAACCATAAATGTAGCAAGTTAATTATACAACATTCTTCCAAGAGAGAAATTTCAATATCCAGAGACTATACAACGGCTTAAAATTTCAAAAGAAAAAAAGTAATGCATCCAATTCAATAATAATAGAGAAGAATTCAGTGATAAATCCTTGAAAGTTTGGCTGCATTTACACTGTTGATTAGTGGCGGGGGAAACTGGGAAAGAGTTGAGAATTATAAACGGAGCAAAAGAAGAAGACGGTAGAGAATGGGGGAAGGGATAGGGTAGATTAGATGCAGCTATTAAAATTAAAAAATTAAGAATCAGGGAATGAATTAAGATTAATAAAATAAATAATATAAAAATATTTGAATAGATCAGATGAATTATTCCGATGATAGAATTTAAAAAAGAATTGTACTTGATTAGTTTTCTTTAAAATTTTTAAGTGAAAAAATTTGCTTCAAAGTTATTTCAATATCAAATAATTCATGGTTAGCAAGTTATTTTTACTTTACTATATAATTTAATAAAATAAAATTTTTTAGTGATGAGCATATGCCAATTAATTGGAATTAAAACGTTGTGACTGAGTCCCACGTCAAAAAGTTAAACATCTCATGTATGGTATTTATAGGTCGGAGAAATTAATTAAAAGCACAACCTTACTTGAACAGGATCTGATCTATGTATTCTTTAGCATAACAGAGATTGGATCTTAAGTCTGGTTGATGAATCACGACCTTATGATCAGAGCGTGATTAACCTCTTCAATGGATTCTTGTGATCTAGTTAAGTAGTAGAGGATCGTTCTTAGTTGGGGCTTGAATCAACTAGGATGGTCATAAGGTTGTCTGACAGACTTTAAAAATTTTTTTCCCTTTTGTGATCATAGCATGATTAACCTCTTCAATAGATTCTAAGGTCGCCACAGACTTTCATAATTTCTTTTTTTTTTTGACCCCTAATTTGTAATGCAACATTGCAAACCAATCTAGTTAAACTACTGCATATGTTTGGGGGAATTTATATCAGATTTTTTCCCGTTAGTTAAACCAATTGGTCATTAATGAATCTAATTGGTAATGAAAACTTGTCTTTAGCTAGCATCCGGAAAACAAAAATGCTTACCTTCAAAATTCTATAATAATTTATAACTTTTAAAATTCCTAAATTTACAAATTTAGACTTGCTTTTGAACCTTGTATTAACTTTTCAAGTTTTCCTCGTATGTTGTTTTAATTAATTTTAAATTTCACTTAAGATGGAATTAAATACACTCTTTTTTTTGGTGTAAATGGAACATAAAATTAACGGGAGTTATCCCAGAGTGGGATTACAGTTTGAAACATTCCTGGGTAGGACATTACCTATACGATCAAATAACAACAAACAAGTTAAACCAAGAGGGGGGGACTCAAAAAACATAAAATGATCCATTGAACTCCCCATTCTCGCAAGAGCGTCTGCACAAGTATTGCCTTCCCTAAACACATGGACAATCTTGGCATTCCTCAACTTTTGGATCAGTTCCCTGCAATAAGAAACAATCGCATTATGAACTTGAGAACTGATGGAGGAATTGCTAACATACCTGACAACTTCTTGAGAGTCAGTTTCGATAATAAGGTTATGAAAATTTTCTCAACTACTAAACGGAGTCCATCTCAGAGTCCCCACAACTCGGCAAGGATGTTGGTTGAGAACCCAAGGGAACGAGCGTAACCTTCGATCCAACTACCATTTTCATCCAAGAATACTCCTCCGGACCTAACTCTTCCAGGATTGCCGATTGACGAACTGTTAGTGTTAAGTTTGATAAAGTTGGTCGAGGGGGTCTCCACCCAACATCAATTAAAGACTTACGAGCATGCTTATGATCTTTGCCCTCAATTGCCCAAAATTCTTTAACCTTGAGGTTGACTTTGCTATACTAGTAGCCAACTGAATCAGCACTTACCACGAACGAGAAATAAATTCTCCAGGGAATGCTAGCAACAGCTACATTATCATCTTTTTTAATGTTATGCGCCACCCAATTGAGAAAATCAAGTGAAAAGGAATCTAACAGGTGATTTGGAACCTCAATAGATTCCTATAAATTTCGGACAAGAACACAATCCCTGATGCAATGTACGAGAGATTCTTCTTCAATATTGCATCTGGGACATCTTGGGTCAATTTCCATACCTCTCGCCACGAGATTTTGTTTTATAGCAACTTTAAGATGGCAACATTGCCACAAAAAATTTTGAATCTTAGCTAAAGTGGGAATTTTCCAAATCTCTTTCCACTTGAACCATCCTGATCCTTTTATACCTTTAGTGCTCTTATATGCAGAGTTAAGGGATAAAATGCCTGAGGGTGAAGAATCCCAAGCGATACGATCAATTGTTCTTGATTCCATCTATATAGGAATAGCCTTGATGACGAGTTTGATGTCTTCAAGAAGAGGGGCACCAACTCTATCTAAGAGCCAATCGCCGTTGATATTGCAAACAGATTGAACCAATCTGCCTTTTTCTTGTGGTGTCCAAGGACTAAAAATAACATGATCAAGAGGATCAAGACCAATCCAGTTGTCCTTCCAAAACAACGTCTGACCACCAAAATGAATAACCCATCTTAATCCTTTCTCAATGATGTGAGAACTTCTTCTCATATCTGCCCATGTCGAAGAGCAAGTTTTTTCAATGAAGACATCATTCCTTGAATATTTGGCTTTCATCACGTTAGCCCACAGATTTGAAGATTCAGTGATTAGTCTCCAACTGAGTTTGGCCATGTTGGCATCATTAAGACATTGCATGTCTCTGATCCCAAGGCCACCATCATCTTTGCCACGTTGGCATCATTAAGATCGATTTTTGCTAATAACCAACTATTCTTTCCTTTCTTACTTTAGAAGGAGTGAATGATCTCTTGAGCAATGATGACATTATCCTATGCTTTCCTTCCAGTGATAAAACTTGCTTGCAAGGGGATGAATAATTCTAGACAAGATGGATCGAATTCTGGAAACCATGACTTTGGTGATCACTTTATAGATGGTATTGCAGAGGTCAATAGGTCCATAACTGTTAATAGATTTTGGATAAGGGACCTTAGGAATCAAGCAGATGAGGCAAGAGTTAATTTCAGGTGGGACTTTTCCTGAAAGAAGAGCTTGATGCATTACTTCAAAGATCGAATCTCCAACGATGTCCCAGAACTTTTGAAAAAAGATTAGATGAAGCCCATTTGGACCTAGTGTCTTAAAAGGTTTCATGGAAAGAATAGCCTTGTGCACCTCTTGTTTTGAGATTTCCTCGAAAAGGTGATCTTGATCTTCGGACGAGAGAAAGTTTGCAAAATGATAATGGCTGATGTATAACACTAGCTTCCTTGGAAGTGGTAAACAATTTGGAGAAATGTTCTTTGATGAAATCCTTGATATCAACAAGATTAAAAATCTAGTTTTCCATAGAATCTTTAAGGCCAAGGAGTTTATTTCTTCTCTTGCATTGGATGGTACTCAAGTGATAGAATCATATGTTTCTATCCCTATCCAAGATCCAGTTAACCCTAGATTTCATGGTCCAGAATTCCTCCTCAAGTTTAAGAACATGTTGCAGTTCCTTCTCGAGTTCATTCTCAAGCTTCATAAGCTAATCATAATGAGAATTTGATAGTGATTTTTGAACACCTTCCAATCTTGCTTGTAACCTCCGTTTTCTAAAGAAGATATTTCCAAAAGAATTTTTATTCAAAAAAAAAACATTTTCTTTGAAAAGAGGTATGGCACGAATGACCGAATTTTGAGCTTTTTCCTATGAGATTAGAACCACCTCCTTGAAATCTGAATGATTAAACCATATGGTTTCAAAGCGGAATGGTCGTGGCCCAACACGGATACTGCTTGGGTTAAGGAACACTAAAATTGGATTATGATCGGAGTACACACGAGTGAGAGGGTGACCATAGAGTTGGGGAACATGCAATTAAGGAACTTACGGGCTCAACTTTGACAGATTGGTCTCTCTCCAAATTTTTCAAATTCATAAATCACTTCGTTGAAATCACCCACAATAGACAAAGAAAGGGAATAAGACTGAGCAAAATTTGAATGCTCTTCCCAGAGAGCACGTCTCAGGCATAGACAGGTCACACATAAACAGTGGAAAGGATCCAAGGTTGAGAAGAATTAGAAGGAATTAAAAGAAAAGGATCGAAAATTACCTTAATAAAGGCATGGATCACTTGGCTTGTCACACAGAGGATATCCATAAAAACTTCATCTTTCTTCCAAAGCAGCCAGTTTCCATTAGAAAAGCCATTGACATCCACTCTGAAGAAACATTCAAAACCCAGCGAGTTGCATATTTGTTGCGTTGTGTCTCCTGAGACCCTTTTCTCTACAATGATTGCAACACTTGGACAGTTAATGTTGATGAGTTCCATAAATATTATTCTAAATTCTGGGCTACCAACCCCCCCAAGCATTCCAAAAAAATACCTCATTGGAAAGGATTCAAGAGGAAAGGAGTTAAGTAGTAGCCCTGCTAATTCTGGCAGTAGCTTGACATCCTCGGATGGAGTTTTGCAAAGGAGATTCGGCGATTGATAGTGCTGTGGCATTACCAACATCTTGTAGTCCACTCTGTTCATCCATTCTTGTCAGTTCGGCTTGATCACCACTGTTAAGGGATTGGTCATTGGACGTGATTTCCATAGGACAACTATGTCATTGTTCCACTAAAGAGTCATTTCCTTCGCTCTGTCAATTAGAACTTGACTTAACGAGATCCGCCTTCGTGGGGGTAAGTTCTCTATCAAGGATGGAACAAACACCAGGGTTTGGCTCTTTAGGAGGTGCTTGTAAAGATGGAGATTCTGTATGTCCAAAGAGATGACCACGCTGTTCCACGCCCACATGATCCGATCCACGTCCCAATCTAGTGTTTGTGGGCGATATTTGAGTAAGATCGATATGGCTTCCTTTAGCTTGATGCTCTCGCCGTGTTGGAACAAGAACATCACTTCAAGGTTTTTGAACTGATTAGTCGGATCTGCCACGGCTTCTTACAACAAGAACATATTTCCCTCTGTTTTTGAATTCATTATTTTTTGAACTTTCACCCGTGAATGTGAATATTGAATTACTTGGGTTAAACTTACCCTGGTTAAATTTCTGCCATGATGGATTATTGTTGACTGGTTCTTTCATGACAACCTTGTCTTTTGACAAGACTGAATTGTCCGAGCCCCAGCTATTGAAAGGGCTATTACCATTAGCTCTTTGCTGAGAATTTGACCTTTGCTCTCCATTTTTCCTCTGCTCCAAAATTTTTCCTTTGCCTTTCTCCTTAACCGATTGGGATGGGTGCCCGTTCGAGTTTTCTTAACTCATTCTCTAATCTTTACGTTGCTTTGTTTTCTTTTTAGTTACTAGCATCCGTGGCTCGAAGGTCTCTTTGGAGCATTCTTCCTTCTTATTTTCTTCATGCTCACCAACCTCAGGTTCTCCAACCTTTTGAACGTCGGGAAGAGGTTCAGAGACCTCTATGCTTTCTTTACCTTGGGTGCAATTTTATTTTCTATGACTAATGCACCCATATTGAAAGCAAATATTAACTCTTTCATACAGAATTGGTTGGATAAGTTTACCAATCCTTACCTTAGGTATGAGAGGTTTGTCAAGATCAACTTGAATGCAGATGCGAGCAAACCTTCCTCTGGTATTCATTTCGGTAAAGGAGTCAATCTTAAGGAGTGTCCCCAACTGATTTCTAATTCTTCGTAAAATACTTTTGTCAAATAACTCAATTGGAAGGCTAGGAACCTTACCCAGATGGCTGTGGTCGAGATGGCTTTAGACGATTCTGCAATGAAACCTGGCTCTCAAATCCTCATGGTAAGGTAGTAGGATCCAATGAACCATAGGCCACCATAAATGACTTTATGAAAGTCTTCTAAAGAGGAGAACCAGAACAGGAAGAAATCCTATCCCAAGTCAACACAATCCATTTTGCCACTTGGTTTCCACAGAGCATTGACACAGGGGAAGAGGAAATTATAACCCACCGTTTTACCAAAAGTTTTAACAATCACAATAATCCTCCATGAACTTCTAATTCTATTTTTCTCTTCTTTAGATAAGAGAATAGTGCGTATTTCATCACCCTCTTCTAGTTCAGCATCAGATTCTTCATCAATGAAGGTGGGGAGACAATTTAATGAATCGAAAGAAAAATCTTTCGAGTTAAGTAAAGAATCCTTGTAGGATGTAGGCTGATTAGAACCGTCAAGCATTTCGCAATCGGTGGTTTTGTATTCCCCATTTCTTGTTTGTTTTACACTTCGAGCTTTTAGGTCATCTTTCTCAGAGCAAACAGGAGAGTTTTCTTTTTGGTACACTCTAAGAGATTAAAGATTATACTTAATATTTATATCTTTTTTAGATCACATCCAACTATAAAGTATTAGTGTATTACCAATTGAATTTTTGTTCTAGTTGTAGCATTCTATTTTATCTGGAATTTGAGAATTTGGGCTTATTGAATTCATTTTAATTCAAGTTTGAATTTAGTTATGAGTTTGAGTGACTGAATTTGAAGGTTTGATAATTAAGTCCAAAAATTACTTTAGATTACTTGAATATTTAAGATGTTAATTAGATATCGGATTAATTGTGATCACGAGCTTTTGGGTCCTAATATGCTAGTTAAGCTTTGATTGATTTTGAAGTGCTGGACTTGGATTTTAATTAAATTAAGAATGAATTTAGCTTTGGACCTTGGACCATTTCATAAACCCTGTATATATTTCAATTTTATTTTAAATTTTACGTTTTCATTTATCTATTTTCAGAAGAACTAAAAAAAAGAAAAAAATTTCTGAAATTGGAGTCTCATTCGACTTGGGTAAAACTCAAGCAGAAGTTCAGTAAAACTCAAATTCTAAGCAAGAACAATAGATAAAGATTAGATAAAATCAAGAGAAATAATAAGATAAAATTGAAATTTGATATTCAGGAACTTAATTAGAATTAATAAGAAGTTTGAGCTCGACTCGATAGAATATTTGAATCGTTTAAGCTCGATTTGATAGGTTTGAACTTGTCTCGATAAACTTGATCGATCTGTCAATTTTTAATATTATTAGATAAAATCAAGAGAAATAATAAGATAAAATCGAAATTTGATATTCAAAAACTTAATTAGAATTAATAAGAAGTTTGAGCTCGACTCGATAGAATATTCGAATCGTTTAAGCTCGATTTGATAGGTTTGAACTTGTTTCAATAAACTTGATCGATCTGTTAATTTTTAATTATATATTATGAGTATAAAATGGTAAATTAATAATAAAATATTAAAAAAGGCTTAATAAAGTTCATAAGCTACTTAAATCGAATATTAAAAAAGGTCAAAATTGGCTTGATTCGTTACTTGAGTAGCTCGAGCTTGACTCAAAAATAAACGAATCAAACTCGAGTAATTATCGAATCGAGCTCGAGTAACTCATGAGTAGTTTAACTTGTTTACACCTACATGGGCAAGAAAGAAAATGCTTAACTTTATAAACTCTACTTTTTTTTTCTTCTTTCAAGTGATGGCTGTTGAATCAAATTCTGAAAGGACAAATGGGTTCAAGATATTATCTTGAAAACTCTTTTAGAAGATTATATGCTTTTGCAGGAAACAAAGAAGGATTGATCAAGGATTGTGATAGATGGACAGGATCAAAATGAGAATGGGAGATTCCTTTAAGGAGGAATCTATCTGACTGGGAACTTGATTCATAGAATAATATTATCAAACTTCTTAACTCCACCACTTTTTCTCCACAAGCTTATGACAGACTAGTTTAGCGTCATTCTTCAAATGGAATTTATATCTCCATTCCTTCAGATGTGAATTGATAGATCAGATAGCATTGCTGTTCCTATTGAAAGCTACATATGGAAACGGATCGCTCCTCCAAAAGTTGGGCTTTTTGGTTGGAATGCTCTTAGGGGATCATTACCTGCTTTACAAGTTCTTCAAAGGAGAGGCGCTTGAATGATATGGAGAACAAATGCACTTTCTGCAACAAGCCTAAATCAGTTGATCATCTTTTACTACTGTCGAAGCATAAGATGGCCCTGAAGGAGAAATGAAGGAATTTGAGATGAAGGAGTAGTTTCAGCCTTTTTTTCTCAGTGGGACGAATGGTATTTATAGGCGAGGACTGCCTAGATGGTTGGATACGTGGTCGAATAGTAATATGAGGAAGAGCTGACCTGTACCACTGGTCAGTTGAGCCATCCTCCCGCCAAAATGTTCATGCGTGCTTAGTCCCAAGGCTGAACCTCGGTTCTGTGGTAAATGATGATGTTAAGCGAGGGTTAGCGCTTAAGGCGCTGACCTGAGTTGATGGGTCATTCCTGACAAGTTTGATCTGAATCGATAGATGTTTTTCTTGATCACGCGTCTTCATGTTTCGTACCGTGGGCCCTATTTTGACCCAGTAGATGTTTCGAGATGAAAGACTAAAACAGGCCTGATCTAAAATTTCCCACATCATTCTGTCCCCCTTGAAGTTAGTCTTGAAAGCTGGGTCCAGGAGATGAGGTCGGTCTGCGAGCTATGGTGCCAACTTATTATTAGGTTGGGTCAGCACTAAGAGGGGGTGTTGAGGTGTTTTTGACCTCGCCCTTCAGGAGGTCAGTCACGTTTATTATATCGGTTGAACTAAAATTGTATTGGCCGAATTGAATTTATTAGAAAGTTAAAGAGTAGTTTATATTTGGGACGGAAACCGATTTTTAGCTCTTCATTTGAACAAAATGCGCCCGACCTATCATGCATGCTTGACGTGAGAGCTTAGGCATGCTGGCCTAAGGTGCACCGAGATGAGTTCAACGCGTGAGAAATTAGGCATGCCGACCTAAGGTGCATCGAGATGAGCTTTGTGCGTGAGAGCTTAGGCGTGTCGACTTGAGGTGCACCGAGATGATTTTTGCGCGTGAGAGCTTAAGCGTGCCGACCTGAGGTGCACCGAGATGTGCTCTGCGCGTGAGAGCTTAGGTGTGTCGACCTGAGGTGCACCGAGATGAGCTCTGCACATGAGAGCTTAGGCGTGCCGACCTAAGGTGCATCAAGATGAGCTCTGCACGTGATAGCTTAGGCATGCCAACCTTGGTTGTTCATGAACTATTCTAGCTTTCATTCATAAGCAAGAGTTATTCTGACTTCTACTCATAAGCTATGGCAACGTTTAACGACTAGCTTTTCCATGTGCCTTGATGGTCTTTTCCCTAAGCCTTTAGTTTGGCGAGCTCTGCCTTTAGCTTAGCGAGCTCTTCCTTGAGCTTTTAACCTAGCGAGCTCTTAGCTTGAGTTTGGTGAGCTCTTCCTTGAGCTTAACTTGACAAGTTCTTATCTTGAGTTTAGCGCGCTCTTCTTTGAGCTGAGCTTGGCGAGCTCTTCCTTGAGCTTTTAGCTTGACGCGCTCTTAGCTTGAGTTTGACGCGCTCTTCCTTGAGCTTAGCTTGAGTTTGGCGAGCTCTTTCTTGAGCTTTGGACTGGCGAGCTCTTCTTAATTTGGCGAGCTCTTAACTTGAGTTTGATGAGCTCTTCCTTGAGTTTAGCTTGACGAGTTCTTTCCTGAGCTTTTAGCTTGAGTTTGGCGTGCTCTTCCCTAGGCTTTTATCATGGCGATCTCTTCCTTGTTGTTAATTAGGGGAGCTTTTTTCTCTAAGCTTTAGTTTGGTTAGCTCTTCTTTATTCTCAACTTGGCGTGCTCTTCCTCGATTTTTCAATTTGGTGAGCTTTGCCTTCACTTGGTGAGCTCTTCTCTAGGTCTCAACTTGGCGAGTTCTTTCTCAAGCTTTTAGCTTGGCGAGCTCTGCGTATTTTGGCTTGACAGGCTGTTTCTTGACCCTTATTTAGGCGAGCTATTTTCTGGGGCTTAGCTTGGCAAGTTCTTCCTTGAGCTTTAGCTACTCGAGCTCTCCCTTGAGCTTTAACTAGGCGAGCTCTTTGGAGGTTTTGGTTTGGTGAGCTTTTCCTCTTGAGTGGCTCAGTTTGGCGATCTCTTCCTCAATCTTTAGCTAGGCGAGCTCTTGCGTTGGCCTTTTAGCTTGGCAAGCTCTTCTGTAGCTTTTTGTTGGGCGAGCTCTTTTCTAGAGATTGGCTAGCTCTCCATTGAGCTTTTTTACCTTGGTGAGTGCCTTTCCTCGAGCTCTAACTTAGGGGCTCTTTCTTGAGATTTAACTTGGTGAGCTCTTTTTTCTAGAGCTTGGCCAGCTCTTTCTCGAGCTTTTGTTGTTCAACGAGCTCTTTTTCTTCAGCTAATATGCGAGGTCTTTCTAAAGCTTTAACTTGGCAAGCTCTTTTCTAGAACTTTTGCCTGCTCTTCCTTTAGCTTTATCTTGGCAAGGTCTTTCTTTGAGCTTTAATGTGGCGAGCTCTTTTTTAGAATTTGGCGAGCTCTTACTTGAGCTTTAAGTTTTGCGAGCTCTTTCTAGAGCTTTAACTCGGCATGCTCTTGCTTGAGCTTTAAGTTTTGCGAGCTCTTTCTAGAGCTTTAACTCGGCGTGCTTTTGCTTGAGCTTTAAGTTTTGTGAGTTCTTTCTTGAGCTTTATCTTGGCGAGCTCTTCCTTGAGCTTTAACTTGACGAGCTCTTCCTTCTTTTGGGCATTTTGTCTCGTTGGCTTAAGCCATTTCAGCTGTGGGTTTTGTTCCTCTTCCTGCGAGGAACGTAGTATTTTTAGTGCCCACTTGTTTTGCTGAATTCTTTTGCCCATTTATTGTTCTCAACCTCTCCCTCCTTTTTGTAGCTTAAAAGCTCTTCTTTAACAACCTTGGTGGCTGTCGTTTTTTCAACATTGATATATTTCTCAGCTCAGTGAAGGAACTACGGTAGAGTTTTAGTGGGTTCTAGCGAGTGGGAGAATTCAAATGTGGAGCTCATCCGCTTTTTTGTAGCTTCGTTGGTTGTTCTCTTCATTTTTATCCATCTTGACGATCTACTCTTGGTAAAAAAATGTTAGCACAAAAAGTTTCAAAAGATGAAGAAGGTTAGAAGTACCATCGTAAATGTTAACGGTGGGCATTCCCAAGCTGGTTTGAGGTTGAGCTCGGTCGATATCTTTCGTGAGCAATGAGCTTTCCAACAACTTTAGCTCATCCATGTGCACCAACTCTTTTTCCTTATCTACCTCACTGTATCATCCATTCGTACCCAAGCTCCTGGTTCTAGCGAGGTAATTTGGGCTTATTGGTGACGCTAAGGTGCCATGGGTTCTTCCTTCTATGTCACTCTCCTTCTGGGGGCCATTCTCGACCGCGATTGAGAGAAATGCCGGAGACCCCTACCTGGCGCGCCAAATGTCGAAGCACAAGATGGCCTTGAAGGAGAAATGAAGGAATCTGAGGTGAAGGAGTAGTTTCAGCCCACTTTTCTCGGTGGGACGAATGGTATTTATAGGCGAGGACCGCCTAGATGGCCGGATAGTAATATGAGGAAGATTTGACCTGTACCACAGGTCAGCTAAGCCATCCTCTTGCCAAAATGTTCACGCGTGCTTAGTCCTAAGGCCGAACCTCGGTTTCGTAGTAAATGATAATGTTAAGCGAGGGTCAACGCTTAAGGCGCTGACCTGAGTTGATGGGTCATTCCTGACAAGTTTGATCTAAATCGATAGTTGTTTGTCTTGATCATGCATCTTCATGTTTTGTACCACGGGCCCCATTTTGATTGGGTTGATGTTCCGAGATGAAAGACTAAAACAGGCCTGATCTAAAATGTCCCATATCAACTACTATGTAACTTTGCATGGAAAATTTAGTGTCAATGCAACAGATGGTGGAATATTTCATGGGTTTTGCCCAAAGACCTAAAGTCCTTATTTCAAAGTTGGGTGGATCTCAATGTCTAAACAAATCAAAAGATCAATTGGATTACTTTGTTTTACATTGTCATCTGGTCTATGTCATAACGTTTCCTAGGGCTAGGACGCTAGACATTAAACAAATGGAGTCGCCACCAATCATTTTTAACCTAGGTGTGATTGGCCACCTAAATGACTCTAAGGACTGGTCTACATTTTTAAGTTTTGGGTTCGGGAGTTCATATACGTGTAGGGAAGGTTATAGCACCCCTACAACGCCCAAAATTGGAACCATTTTAATCTTGTATTATTTTAACTTAGTCTTAGTTATGTGGCCTTTATATTTTATTGTTTAAATATTCAAAATTCTTTTAAGACTCCTCTATCATTCTGGATGAACTCTTAAAAAATCTTCTCACCTTAAGAGTATTCAAGGGGTATCATTCGACTCCCCTGAAGAGACTCCGTCGTCGAAAATATTTTAGAAATTTATTATTTCTTAATTTATTTTTTATTTCATTATTTCATTACTTTTATCTCTTTATTTATTTTAAATATTATTTATATATATTTTAATATTTTTAGGATTTTAGTATTTAATTTTTGAGAATATCTCCTAAATTTTCCATCGTTCTGGATAAACTTAGAAAAATCTTCTCACCTATGAATTCCTCAAGTGTTACTCATTCGCAATCGCCTTGAGGATTCCATCATCGGATTTATTATTTTATTATTTATTATTATTTTTTATTTTATCTTTATTATTTAATTAGAATATAAATTTTATTATTATTATGTTATTATCTTTATTATTTATTTATTTGTTTATTTATTTTGAAAATACCTTCTAAATCTTCCATCATTCTAGATAAACTTAGAAGGATTCTCTCACCTAAGAATTCCTTGAGTGTTACTCGTTCGCAATCGCCTCAAAGATTCCATTATCGGAATAATTTGTATAATTTAATTTTTCATTATTATTATCCTAAAAATTTTTACTATTATGTTTGTTATTATTTTTTGTTACAATTATGATTTTTATTTGTTATTTTATTTTAATTATTTGGAGAATAAAGTTTAACCTTCATTTTTTGAAAATGCCATTTAAGTCTTCCATCATTCTGGATAGACTTAAAAGGATCCTCTCACCTAAGAATTCCTCGAGTGTTACTCATTTGTAATCGCCTCAAAGATTCCATCATCGGAAAGGTCTAACCAATTCTCAATATTTATTATACCATAATTTATTAATCTTAATATAAATTCCTTAATTTTATTTATTTTTATTCACTTTATTATTTATTATCTTAGTTATTCGATTTGCATTATTTATTCTTTTCTATTTATTATGTTTGATTATTTTTATTGTATATTACTCTTATTATTATATTTGAAAAAAAATTAATATACAAATACTAGCTAACAAATAAAACACACATACATAAAAATAAAACATGATGAGAAACTTACCAATTTTGCCAACGCCAAGTGTAAAAAATATTTATTTAAATTTATTTCACCTAACTCCTATTTCACCAACAAATGAACCAAATTCCCAAGCTTCAAAGTTTCACGTGGGCCTCAATTATCGCTTATTGTGTAAAGATAATGGGTTGGAATTTTAGACCGAAGCTAGCTTGTTTAATCGCCGATCCTTGAGTCCTGTTGGCAACCGCATGCTACCGGCCACAATCCAATACTGCCTCGTCCCTGCTCCAACCGAAAAATATCGAAGCCTTGATGCCACCGTGGGCGTCGTCCTCACTGTTTTTTTTTATTTCTGTTTCTGCTTGTGTATTTTTGTTGTTCTCCCTTAAGTTATGGGTTTAACCCCTTTTTATAGTCATAAACTTGTTAGAGTCCTAATACAACTAAACATATTCTATTAATTATCTCTTATTTTTAATATTTTATCTATTCAATTTTTATGTTAATCCTAATCTAACTCTATCAACTTTAATATTAATCTAAATAATTATCCTAAAAAATCTAATTATCCTATCCTAAAATTAATTTTATTTTCTTTTCTTATCTCTTCTCTTTTTTTTTATTATCATTCCTAAATCCTATTTTAATTTTAATTTACTAATTAATGTTAATTCTTAAATCTAAAAAATTCTAATTTAATTCTAGCTTAATTCTAAATTATTAAATTAAAATACAATATCACCCAATCCAATTAATTATTTTTATAAATTAAGATTTCGGACAAAATAAGGTGTCTACAGCTGCCCCTCTTTACACATTTTCTGAAAATCAGGAATTGTGCAAAGACAATTAGACAACTATTTTGTCCGGAAAATATTTACAATTTTTAAGAAACATTTAGTTCCTCTCACCAGAGGCTGTAACACTTTGAAAAATAACTTTGTGCTCCTCTCACCAGAGGCATTGGAACTTTGAAACATAACCTCGTGCTCCTCTCACCAGAGGCATTGGAACTTTGAAGAATAACCTTGTGCTCCTCTCACCAGAGGCATTAAAACTTTGAAAAATAACCTTGTGCTCCTTTCACCAGAGGCATTGAAACTTTGAAACATAACCTTATGCTCCTCTCACTAGAGGCATTGGAACTTTGAAAAATAATCTTGTGCTCCTCTCACCAGAGGCAATGAAACTTTGAAAACTAATCTTGTGCTCCTCTCACTAGAGGTATTGGAACTTTAAAAAAAATAACTTTATGCTCCTCTCATCAGAGGCTTTGAAACTTTTCGAAAAATAAAGAGCTTCTCTCAACAGAGGCTTTGAGACTTTTGAAAATAAAGAGCTCCTCTCAACAGAGGCTTTGAAACTTTTTGAAAAATAAAGAGCTCCTTTCAACAGAGGCTTTGAGACTTTTGAAAATAAAGATTTCATTTCAGAATGCCAGTTTACATGGGTTTGACTGGGCTTAACTTTCATTTTGATGCCAACAATATTGGGCTTCATCCTTCTTTAAGGTGCCAGCTAAACTGGACTCTGCTCTCATCTAAGGTTTTTTTCAAAAAAGTATTTTTCTCATCATCTTCTCATACCTCATCATTTTTTTTCAAATTACCATCTCTTATATTTTCTCTTTTCCTCAAAATTTTAATCATTCAGAACTTCTTATCCTAATGTCTTAACAAATAGTTCAATGTCAAAATGCAATAGTGAAATGTGATGTATGTTATGAATGTAATGAATATCATGAACATCATAATGCCCTAAGTGCTATGAATGTTACCTGAATTACTCCATGAATGTATGTAAATGCAATCTCCATTGTGGTAACAAGATTCTCAAGCTCATCTCATTTTTCTCAAATTCCACATATCTGCTGGATTCTTCTTATTCAAATCTTCTTTCATTTAACATCCTATCTTTTAACGAGTCTTGGTCCAATTATGCTCAAAGACTTGTCATCATATTTTCATCATTCCTTATTTTTGTCTCTTTCTCTCTCTTAGTAATACAAGATTTCTCAAAAGAAATTTTTTTTTTCAAAAATTTACCCAAAAAAGGTTACCAACATTTATTTATTTTCCTTCCAACTCGACCACCAATGTAATGCACTCATACATCTTCTCAATTTATTATAGGGGTGGAATGAATTTAAAATAATCATGAGAGATATGAATATTCATGAAATCAAGAAAAATCAATGGGACAGTTTGGAATAGGGTTTTTAGTATCCATTTAATAAACATTTTGACAATTTCAATCAAGTCAATCTAAAATTCTTTTCCAAAAGCCCACTCTTATTGATATGTTCTTTCATGTAGTGTCTGCCGATCTTACCCTCATATCAGAACTTTTTTTATGCTGATATTTTCCTAAGTCGCCTTTTCAGGTTTTCAACTCAGGTACCCCTTATTTGATTCAAACTACCCTTTTTGGGTTTTCAATTTTGAATCCTTCTTTTTCTTTTTATTTTTCTCTTTTTTCCTTTTTTTTCATTTTTTTATTTTTTTATTTTTTCTTCATTTTCAACTTCGTTGGCTTTGACAAACTTCAACTTTCAGTGCTCAATCCAAATTCATGCCCTTAATAGGCGTTCTTGATTTCGATCCAAGATATCTTCTAAAGCTCATGGGTTTCTTCATTCAAATTGATCTACTTCCTTCAAAGGATCATTATCTCATTATACAAACATGTCTTCATTCAATACATGATTCTTCAATTTAAGCATTTACATTTTATCAAAATGGGCTTTTAAAGGTATGTAATGTAGGCTCAGGTGAGGGTTTATGAAAGAAAAGGATAAAGCAGGCCCAAAATGTGTTTCAGGGTTTATAAACGAAGGGATCACTTTTATTTAACAAGTACAACACTTAAGCATTTAGTACCTTTCTAGTTGATTTCTTTTCTTGCTTCTTCTTCTTCTTCTTCTTCTTCTTCTTTTTGGGTTTTCTTTTGAATTTAAACCCTTTTTTTCTTCTTTTTTTTTTTCACAAAACTGGGTTTTTTTCCCCTCGATTCATCATAAACGCTTTCATCTTTGCCCCCAAAATTTCTTTATAAATGATTTTCATCTTCCTTGCCCCCAGTGTGGAGGGTGATCCTTGGTGGGTTATAATACAAAAATATAATAGGCTCAAAAGGGGTAATCAAAGGATAATTTTACTCATGATTGAAGGATAGTGAAAGAAGACCATTTATCATTTCAAATGTAAATACTCTCATTAAAAATTGTTTATTGAACAATGACAAACTTGTTAGAAGCTTCTGTAAGAGATTCACCTTTCTTGTACCATCTATCAAGTGCGGATGGTGAACAACCTTTCCTTCATTTTCTTGCTTTCGCAACATTAGCAGACTAGTAATTCATCAACAGTAGTAGTTCTTTCAAAATTGAATCCCAGATTTATTGACATCATTATCATCATGTTCATTATTTAGATACTTGTGAATAAAAGGTAAGGTGAGTATGTGGGAAATGGCAAATGAACAAAGAAAAATGACAGTGCATCACACTAGTCGCTTTATTGAAAAGGGAATAAATAAAAGTTAGCCCATACATAAAACTTTATCTTGTGCTTATGGGCTTAAGCACTTTCAAAAACTATCTTGCATTACTTAAAGAAAAGAAAGTAAAAACAAAACTAGAATTTATAAATCTTCAAAATCGCCAGGCTCGAACACTTTATGCCCCCATAGAACTCATCCCTCATTGGTATGGTTAGGCAATGGGTTTGCATCCGTAGCTGGTTTCCCTTTCGTTTCAAAATTCAACATGCCAGCTTTTATCAGTCCTTGCACTCTATACTTTAGCGCAGTGCAATTCTCTAGAGAGTGACCCACGTTCCCGAAGTGATACTCACATCGAGCATTCTCATCATACCACTTTGGATATGGAGGCTTGAGAGGTTCCGCATAGACGGGTGCGATGAGTTATCCTTTGATCAATTTTGGATACAACTCAGTGTAGGTCAAGGGGATTGGGTCAATGGGAGTCCTTTCTCTTTGCGGCCATGATCCTTTAAGATTGCCCTCATGTTTATTGAACTGTGTAGCTGGCTGAGTAATTGGTGCAGGTGTCTGAGGAATAGGTTGAACGTTAACCTTCGGGTATGAATGGTAACTATTCTAAGGAGGATAGTAAGGTTGTGGCATGTGATAAGGGTGTTGTGGGACATAGCCTCCATATTGCCTTCCATATGCAACAGCATGGACTTCTTCTTCCCTTCTTTTGTTAGCTCCTCCTTTCTTCTCAATATTGTTGGGAGCTTCAATCTTTCCACTCTTGATTGCATTCTTAATTATCTCACCAGACAATACCATATCAACAAAATTCTTAGTGGCATTACCGATCATCCTATCGTAATATGGAGCCTTCAAAGTATTAACGAACATAATGGTAAGCTCCTTCTCTGAAAGTGGAGGTTGCACCTCTGCAGCCATGTCACGCCACCTTTGGGCATATTGCTTGAAACTCTCATTAGTTCTCTTTTCCATGCTTTGGAGTGATAGACGATCAGGGGCCATATCAGCAACATGTCGATATTGAGCCGTAAATGCTGTTGCCAAGTCATTCCGAGTGGTGATTCGAGTTCCATCCAATTGATTATACCACTTCGCTGCAGACCCAGTAAGGCTTTCTTGAAAGATGTGAATAAGAAGTTTATCATCTTGAGCATAGGCAGCCATCTTTCGACAGTACATAATGAGATGAGACTTAGGGCAAGAAGTCCCATTGTATTTTTCAAACTCCGGGGCCTTAAATTTGGGTGGGATGATTAAATTAGACACCAAACACAACCCCATAGCATCCATGGGACCATATAGGTCTAAGCCTTCAATAGCTCGAAGTCTTTCCTCCAACATATCGATCTTTTGTTGTGACTTCACCTCATCTTTCTCTTCTACTTGTTTGACTTTTATCTTTTCAACTTCCCTCGGGTCATCCAAGTTAGGTACTTCAATTGGATCAGCAAATTTTGCCTCTAGAGGAGGAAGAGTTTGCCCTTGAGCTAGGCCAAACATTTGAGGTATGGCTGTATGTGCAAATGGATATCCTCCTACTTGAGATGTTTGATTTGGATGAGGATCGAATCCAGGAGGGTATATGGGATCTTCCATGCTACGTTGTTAGACCCCTTCTTGGACAATAGCTTCTTCCATTACTCCTTTGCCCTTGCTCAAGTTCTTCAATAATTCAGTTATTTGAGCCAATTGCCCCCTCATTTCCTCTTGGGCCTTTTCCATCTTCTCAATACGAACACTTTGCTCTTCTTCCATGATTCTAGCTTGATAACGAGTGTGATATGAATGGACTTTTGGTCGAGCTATCTTTGAACCTTTATTACCACAATTAGAGTCAATTATTTTTTGTGTGGTGATACTTGAAAAAGTTTGAAATTGCTTTGTTTGAAAACAATGATTGAAGATGAACAAAATGAGATGATGCTACATGTGTATGAATGGGATGGTATGGTAAAAAGTTGCCATGTAATAATAATGGATGATTGATGCATGAAAATGTTTTGGTGAAGAACACATGGTACCCTTTTTGTGTCTCATGTATAAATCAAAATCAAACAAACTTGATAAAAAATGTGTCCTAAGTAATGGGTACTTTCTATAGCATGGGTTGATATGGCTCTATCTTACAATTGGTCTTCCTAATTTCATTATATGCATGGCTTTAGATAAAAGGGCTAAAGGTTCCCAAATTGTTCCTTACTATCATCCACTATGGACTAGTAAGGCACCCTAATACTTACCCATGACAGGCTACAAGTGGAAAAGGTTTAACTTGAGTGGGAGTATTTTGCTAGCCCATGCGGAGGTTATTACCTCACGAGAGCGGTAGGTACTCTACTCCCTCTTAGAAAGGAATGAGCTCGGGTCGAGAGCTTTATGCATGCAAGTGCAAAGTGTGGTGTGTGAGAAGGAACTTCATTCTATTAATTTCCACAAAACAGTTAAGAAATCAACAAAAGAGCATCAAACAACATCAGAACTTTCCAAATTTAGACCATCAAACTTAGATTTAGTATAACACAAGATTAAATTATGGCTCGACTCTCTTAATTTTCCCCAGTGGAGTCACCAAGCTGTCATAACGTTTCCTAGGGCTAGGACGCTAGACATTAAACAAATGGAGTCGCCACCAATCATTTTTTAACCTAGGTGTGATTGGCCACCTAAATGACTCTAAGGACTGGTCTACATTTTTAAGTTTTGGGTTCGGGAGTTCATTTACGTGTAGGGAAGGTTATAACACCCCTACAACGCCCAAAATTGGTACCATTTTAATCTTGTATTATTTTAACTTAGTCATAGTTATGTGGCCTTTATATTTTATTATTTAAATATTCAAAATTCTTTTAAGACTCCTCCATCATTCTGGATGAACTCTTAAAAAATCTTCTCACCTCAAGAGTATTCAAGGGGTACCATTCGACTCCCTTGAAGAGGCTCCGTCGTCGGAAATATTTTAGAAATTTATTATTCCTTAATTTATTTTTTATTTCATTACTTTTATCTCTTTATTTATTTTAAATATTATTTATATATATTTTAATATTTTTAGGATTTTAGTATTTAATTTTGAGAATATCTGCTAAATTTTCCATCGATTTGGATAAGCTTAGAAAAATCTTCTCACCTAGGAATTCCTCAAGTGTTACTCATTCGCAATCGCCTTGAGGATTCCATCATCGGATTTATTATTTTATTATTTATTATTATTTATTATTTTATCTTTATTATTTAATTAGAATATAAATTTTATTATTAGTATGTTATTATCTTTATTATTTATTTATTTGTTTATTTATTTTGAAAATGCCTTCTAAATCTTCCATTATTCTGGATAAACTTAGAAGGATTCTCTCACCTAGGAATTCCTTGAGTGTCACTCGTTCGTAATCGCCTCAAAGATTCCATTAACGGAATAATTTGTATATTTTTTTTTCATTATTATTATCCTAAAAATTTTTACTATTATGTTTGTTATTATTTTTTGTTACAATTATGATTTTTATTTGTTATTTTATTTTAATTATTTGGAGAATAAAGCTTAACCTTCATTTTTGAAAATGCCGTTTAAGTCTTCCATCATTCTGGATAGACTTAAAAGGATCCTCTCACCTAAGAATTCATCGAGTGTTACTCATTCGTAATCGCCTCAAAGATTCCATCATCGGAAAGGTCTAACCAATTCTCAATATTTATTATACCATAATTTATTAATCTTAATATAAATTCCCTAATTTTATTTATTTTTATTCACTTTATTATTTATTATCTTAGTTATTCAATTTGCATTATTTATTCTTTTCTATTTATTATGTTTGATTATTTTTATTGTATATTACTCTTATTATTATATTTGAAAAAAAAATTAATATACAAATACTAGCTAACAAATAAAACACACATACATAAAAATAAAACATGATGAGAAACTTACCAATTTTGCCAACGCCAAGTGTAAAAAATATTTTTTTTAAATTTATTTCACCTAACTCCTATTTCACCAACAAATGAACCAAATTCCCAAGCTTCAAAGTTTCACGTGGGCCTCAATTATCGCTTATTGTGTAAAGATAATGGGTTGGAATTTTAGACTGAAGCTAGCTTGTTTAATCGTCGATCCTTGATTCCTGTTGGCAACCGCATGCTACCGGCCACAATCCAATACTGCCTTGTCCCTGCTCCCACCGGAAAATATCGAAGCCTTGATGCCGCCGTGGGCGTCGTCCTCACTGTTTTTTTTTTATTTCTGTTTCTGCCTGTGTATTTTTGTTATTCTCCCTTAAGTTATGGGTTTAACCCCTTTTTATAGTCATGAACTTGTTAGAGTCCTAATACAACTAAACCTATTCTATTAATTATCTCTTATTTTTAATATTTTATCTATTTAATTTTTATGTTAATCCTAATTTAACTCTATCAACTTTAATATTAATCTAAATAATTATCCTAAAAAATCTAATTATCCTATTCTAAAATTAATTTTATTTTATTTTCTTATCTCTTCTCTTTTTTTTATCATCATTCCTAAATCCTATTTTAATTTTAATTTACTAATTAATGTTAATTCTAAAATCTAAAAAATTCTAATTTAATTCTAAATTATTAAATTAAAATACAATATCACCTAATCCAATTAATTATTTTTATAAATTAAGATTCCGGATAAAATACGGTGTTTACAGTCTATATAGCTGAGCCGAAATGATAAGCTTTTCA
The DNA here is from genome assembly GCA_031772115.1 of Heritiera littoralis. Lineage (NCBI taxonomy): Eukaryota > Viridiplantae > Streptophyta > Magnoliopsida > Malvales > Malvaceae > Heritiera > Heritiera littoralis. The sequence continues at coordinate 7,965,311 of JAPDPK010000008.1, read as the reverse complement.
ACCATAAGGATTCTACTTGGGAACAAGTCTGTCATCTGATTAAAACCAGATTTGGTTGGTGGTTAAAAGAAAATTTTCCAGAGTTTGATTTGCTGGCTTCTTCGATGAATATTCAAGATATCACTTGGCCATTGAATAAAAAAACTGTTAGACATAATATTTTCTGGACTTCTCCTTAATGTCGACGGTTGTTCATTGGGAAAGTCAGGACTAGCAAGCGTTGGGGGAGTGGTCTGTAATTACAAAGGTCATGTCTTTCTCATTTTTCCGAAAAATATTGGGATAGCTTATTCAAATTTGGCTGAAGTCTGAACTACCAGTTGTTGAAGTTCTCTCAACCATTGTCGATGCTAATATCAACTCGCTTCCCAAATTATCAAAGGTAGTTTTTTGTGACTCAACAAAATCTTGATAGTCCATGAAGTACAATAATTTGTTCAATAAATTGTTTTAACTCTACTCGAGTTCAGGAGATATTTTTGTTCATGTTCTTGGGGAATCAAATTTTTTTTACTGATTTTCTTGTCAAATTGGGAGTTGGCCAAAATTTCGATTTGATAAGATGGTTGTGATGCGATTTCTTATATCTCAGTATATTTCAATTTTTTTTTAAAAAAAAAACACTAGTAATGTACGGACTTTTACACAAGTAATATCTCAAATGTAAATCCTACTTAATTATTAACTTAAATTGCTTAATACATTGGTTTCTTTTTCTCTCCCTCTAGTATCTATCTCCTTTTCATTTTCTTTTTCGTTATCTTATTTTTTTCCACTTTTTTATTATTTTTCTTCTTTCTCACTTTCAAATTAATATATTTCAAGCTTACCAATGAGGTTTTGGCTAAGTCTCAATGAGAAGATCATGAACTTTTGAGGTTTCAAATTTAAATTTCATTATGTATAAGTTTTAATTCTAGTTATTCACTAGTTTAATTAATTAGTTTTGTTATATATGATGCATTGATAATATATAGGTCAACCACTAAGTGTTGCCTCATTGATAAGCAAATACAATGCATAGTAGTTAAACAATAAACACTGTTGGTGTATCAAATATAAACTCAAATGATTTTATATGGTTACAAAATCTATAAATGTAATATATATTTGATTATAATTGTAATTTTTCATGTAAAGCACCCTTACAAAAAATATGTCTCTAGCTTTGACCGCATTGTTGACACTATTCTCCTGCTAAATTTAGTTAATCATGTCTGGAAAGCTATTCCACTGAAGTTGATTACAAGTTCTCTTCCGATGTATTAATTTAGTGGACCACCGCGAGAATCGATCCAGTATTCTTGGCGGAAAAAGCTAAGGCCAGTGTTCCATCATGTTCATCGAAACACCGTGACGGCCACCACCACTTGCCAAGTACATCACAATATATCGAAGGTCCAAAGGGTTAATCATCCGTCTATATAAGCCAATCCGCTAAGCACAACATTCTGCAAGCACTCCTAGTATTTAGTCATCAACTAGTTTCCTGGTTTGCTCTAGCGAACAAACTAAACTATGGCTCAGATTAGGAAGATGGATATCCAGTTTGAGGTGAAGTCCCCAGCTGATAAGTTCTATGATGCCTTCAGGAACAAAACCCAACTCATGCCAAAGATTTCCAATCAAGTAATAAAAGATGTCAAAGTTGTTCAGGGTGACTGGAAGTCTGTCGGCGCTGTCAGGCTGTGGTCTTTTGTTGCTGGAGGTAAGGCCACAATTATATGACCGTCTGCTTCTGATGAACTCTTATAAACAAACTTACCAGTTTGCCTTTTTCCTTTTGGTAAAATTTAATGAGTTTGGGTTGAAGTGGACCTTAACTTTCTATGGTTAAAAATTGTTTGATTTGTTGATAAGTTTTAGATTTTTAATTCCAGTCATGTGATTTATTGGTAGAATAATAAATTATGGGAATACATTATAGGAGGAAGATCCTAAAAACTCAATTTTAGATATCAATAATAAGTTGTCACATCATATATATTTTTTAAACCTTTACGATACTTATTTTGCACACTCCCTCATCAGATCAACACATTAACTAAATAACTTGACCCTAGTTAACCTGATTAAAATAATTAATTTTATTAATTTAAAATTGGTAATCAGTAACCTGGTTAGTCTCCAGTAATCTTGAATAAACAATAGTTTTTGAACCTTTAAGAGAAAAAATTCCTAAACTTACTATTGTCATAATTAAGTTTAGGAATTTTTTCTCTTAAACGTTTAAGAGTTCTTGTTTATTTAAGTTTATTGGAGGCTAATTAGATTACTGATTATTGGTTTTAATTTAATAAAATTAATTTTTTTATTTAGGTTAACTAGAATCAAGTTATTTAATTAATGTGGTGATTTGAAGAGGGAGTGTGCACAATAAGTATTGCAAAGGTTTAAAAAAATATGATGTGGCAACCTAGAATTGGTGCCTAAAAAGTGAGTTTTTAAGATCATCTTAATATAATGTGTTCCCATAAATTATTAATAACTTCATTTATGAAAGTTTAATCTTTATCAACCTGTATATCAAAAAAGACCTTAACTCTCTATCTCATCTTTTTTTTTTCTCCTCCCATTTTATTTTTATCCACTTTAGAACATGTGATTTCAATGGAAAATTCTTCTTTTTTTTTGGTTCATAGAAGGCATAAGAGGAGAATGGAGAATTGAATCTTGGATTTGATTCCCTTATAAGGAAGGATAATAACCACTAAGTTAAATCTTGATTGCTTCAATGAAAAATTCTATAATAAGGTTGACTTTACTATAAAATCAACTTATTTTATACATATTTTAAGCTTATTTTTACTCATTTTTCCGTGTTTATGCTTATTTATCATAAAGTTAACTTATTTTATACTTATTGACATTAAATTTACACTTATTTTCATATATTTGCATTTTTTGTGTGTTTACACTTATTAGTATATATTTACATCTATTTGACACTAAATTTACGTTCTTTTATACGTTTACGCTTATTATGATGTAATTATGCCTATTGACATTAATTATAGATTTATTTTTATGTATTTACTATACTTCTAATATGAAAATAAACGTAAAATAGACATAAAATAGGTTGACCTTAAGGTAAAATCGATCTTATTGTAGAATTTCTCACTTAAACAAGTTACATAATAAGTGTTAGTTTTCTTTCATCTTGTAAATTAATATTCATTCTCTTTGTCTTAAAAATATAAATTCAAGTTTTTTAAATTAAAATTTGGAATTATGTTTTTAACAATTTCTCCTTTTTTTTTTTGCAAAAGTTCTATAATATTGAAAATTTGTAACACAAAAAATATCATGCTTGAAATTAACCGTTACGTACAAAATATATTTCTCACGAAGAATATGCACATAGAAATGTCACAAATTCTTTTCCCCAACAGCTTATTTCAACAATTTATCTTTTGTCTAAAAACACTTGCAGCTTAATTATTTTCATAACAAGTGCAAAAAGAATTATAAAAAATACTTTTGAAATATAACAATTTGTTCATTCAAAGAAAAAAAAAGAAATATAGAAATTTGCAACGTCTTGTAATACTTTGGGCATTTGATTTGCCTAATGGCTTAGCCCAAATAGTTTTGGATCACTTACGAAGTCTCATTCCCCTATTATTTTAAAGCCATGGTAGCCTAAAGATACTTAAAACCAAACTATTCGATATTTGTTGTGTATGATTGAATTTTGTTTTTTGATACAAGAGGAACTTTTAAGTTTCAAATTGGAAGATGACTTTCTTCCATATCATGAACCATATTTTAATTTCTTCATATCACATAATTGAAATTAAGATCCTCACCATTATTAAGCCTCGAATTCTAACTCTTGGATGTAGAATTAAAAAGATTGTCTCCTATTTGTTTCATCTCTCTCTGGTCATAAAACATTCTAAAAATGATATAAAAAATTTCATGAATTTTTTTATTATTTAACAATGTTTATAAATATTGTGAGTTCACTTTTTTTTTTCAAAAATCGCAACTAGAAACTTTTTTTTTTGAAAATTAAAAAATTTTATAAATAAAAGCTAGAAGGCATTACAACCATGCAATCGAATCAAAGCATCTAGAAACACCTGATTTAGTAAGATAATCAACCAAACAATTGGCTTCTCTAAGAACATGAGCAAAGGAAACATCACTTAAATAAGAGAAAAGATTAAACATCTTATTAATCAACTTGCTGCAGTGTCAAGGACTATTCCCAACTTTGTTAAGCTATGAGATCACAACTTTAAAGTCATTTTCAATGATGATAGAAGGCAATGAGCAGAACTTAGCTTTTGCTTTAGCTAAAATGGACATAGCTTCAATAACAATATTTGAATATGCAATATCAATATTCTTTGAGAAACCCTGCTATCTAAGAGAAAGAAAGAAAGAAATTATACTATTGATCTATTTTTTCTCTTCTAGGTAAGACTGAGACTGTCAAGGAGATTTTTGAGAATGCCAACAACAAAAACAGGACAATTGCTTAGAGATTGGTGGAAGGTGAAATCATGAATTATTATAAGAGCATGTTATCCACCGTTAACATCACGCCAATTGGTGAGGGAAGCTTGGTGAAATGGACCATGCAATATGAAAAGCTAGACTAGAGCATCCCTGACCCAGTCGTGTACGCCGACTTCTTGACCACCTGGTCCAAGGATGTCGATGCTTACCTTCTCAACGCCTAATTAAGTAATTAAGAAAAGAGGACGATCATCATCATCATCATCATCATCATCAGAGCCTTTATCCCAATAGATTGGGGTAGGCTATATGAACCAATATCTAAAATCACGTTAGATCGTCCATATGTATTCTCTGCCTCCATAGATTCCTATTCAAGGTTGCTCATCTAATTCTAAAACCTCCATGTCTTTCCAAACTACTTCCTTCCAAGTCTTTTTCGGTCTTCCTCTAGTCTTAACCCTTCTCTCAACATCCATAGCCTCTATTCTCCTAACTGGAGCATCTACAGGTCTACCTCTAGTCTTAAGAAAAGAGGACGATACAAGAAAAAAAATTCGCTTCCTCTGTCGCGAGAAAGCATGATGGCAAAGTACGTGTAATATTATTGTTCACTGTGAAATTATTATATGTATTAGTGTTATGCTTCAATGCTTGTCATCAGCAGCCTTTCCTTTGCACAGACACACGGCTCCCTTATGCTAATTTCTTGGTAAATTACAAGCTAGTGCATAATTGCTATATTGTCATAACAAATAGTTAGTACAAATAATTGATAACTAACCTCAAATACATAGAGGGTCCAAAGACATTTAGGGTTTTTGTTTGGTAGGACGAGCAAAATGGAAGTAAGAATAAGGTTGAATGAAAAATTATAAAGAAAATGAATTTATTAATCTAGAGAAAAATATGAGAAGAAGAAGGAAAGATTATTGGTCCTTTTTGTCTTTATTCACACAAATAAATTATTTCAAATTAACAAAAATTAATGAACAGAAAATAAAAAAAATGTAAGTCAAATATGTATCTTAAAGTTTATTTTGTTATTACTGATGGTATAATTGTCATAATGTGCTAAGTTTAGGAAACCTAGTTGCTTGACTTAAAATCAATTGTAGTTGTTGATTGTGTTCGGCTCAGTATTTTGTGTGCTGGTTTTAGTGCTTTTTGTGTGAGTTTGTAGGAAAAATCAATCATGGTTGCAATTCTTGCAAGTTATAAACAGAGTTGTCTTATCTCTTGGACTTTTATCTTCCTTGAAGAAGCTCTTATTTTAAACGTTATTAAGCCTATAAACATGATTTCTCATTATTTTCTTTTCAGCCTCATCTTGTCTTCTAGCAAAGGCTCCTATAGTCCTACGATCCGTCTCTCTATAAACATTGTTAATCATGTTTCACCTTACGAAGCTATAATGCAAACCCCATCAGTCATTTCTTTCTATTTTGCCTGCATCGATCTATCACTAAGAATAGGAAACAAAATCCAATTTCCAAAATTTCATAGATACCAAAGATGTTGATCAAATTACAGTGGAAACCATGAAATTAAGATGCTCTTAAAGCCGTTGTTGTTGCCCAAAACAACAATGATTCGTTGCTGACGTCGATCCTCGATCTTCCCATTAACCTGTCTCCAAGAATTCTGCAAAATAGGAAACCGTCAGGGGGCGCAGGGGTTTTTCCCCTGCGCGTGCACTCCGATGCTTAAGTCAGACAGGGTTTCAGTAGGTAAATAGAGCTTAGGGTTTAAAGATGATACATGTCACCTATTTATAAGAGTTATTTCGCGCGTAATTACCTTTAAGACCCACAGCTTAAATGATAACCCAGTGGATCATTTATGGGCCTTCTGAGGCTTCTTTTCTCTCAGACTGAGGCTGTCATTAGGCCCAATGTTCTTTAGCCTTATTAATATAAAAGCCCAGTAATCTTTAGCTTGACCCACATCAATTGCTCCCCACTCTTTCGCAGAGTTTATCCTGTGAAAGAGTATATAAAGAATGGGCTTTTCAAACTCTTTTGCTACCCTCTTTTTGGGATTATCACCGGAGTCCTTTCATCTTCACTTGAGGGCTCAACTAGTGAACTTCATTATTATTTGTAGCAGAAACGACATCGTGTCATCATTTCTTTTGTCAAGTGCCTTCTATTAGCCAAGAGGAAGAAAAACGAATCTGGGTTAAGGCCATGAGGGCACATCGTCAAGGAGTGCCATAAGCGGGTGCATATGTTCTTATCTGGTTTCATCAGATGTGGTTTGTACTCGGCATGCTCTTGATTGGTTGAAGCTCGATCCAGATGCTGAGGGTTTGGAACCTTTTCTGAGGATAGGCATTTATAAAGATCTATCTGATCTTACCAGCCCTTAAGCCTTTTCGTCGACCCGAGATGGTCAGGGTTCTCACAGGCTTGGACAAAGATGATTTAGATAATTATAGCACCTCAGGGCGTACATGCTTGGGTGCCTGTTGGTATCGATGCTCCTTTTGAGGCAGAAGTTAATCTAGAGTGCTTCTCAGTTTTTGTGAAAGAGCTTAGTCTTTTACAAACTGATCAACACATTTTTAAACTCATTTACAGAGGCAACTACACATTTACCTTGTATTAGTCTTAAGTAATAATTAGACTTTACTTCGCGCATTTTTCGTTCCAAGCCCTTACACTTTATGCATGGCTTACATCGCGCACTTTTTCGCTTCAAGTACATGCGTAGCCTACATCACGCATTTTTCGCTTCAGGCTTTTGGTTTGCTTGTCTCGCACCCTTTTGTGCTTAGGGACTTTTCTTTTGCCCATTTCGCGCATTTTTCGCTTAGGGACTTTCGAATTTGCCCTTCTCGCACCCTTTTGTGCTTAGGGACTTTATAGAATTGATAAGAATATAACATCGTTTATATCTGGAATGCCAACATAAAATATGATAAAATTGTAACATACCTCACAGCCTGCATACTGTGTGCTCTCCAAGTTTTTCTTTGCGACTTTTTGTGTCCAAAGAAGAATTTTTACTAGAGTATTGGTCCTGTCTTGTATACTATCCGCTTAAGGACTTGTTAGATTTGATAAGCCAATCACAAAATATATATATATATATATTGAATTAATTGTAGCACATATGTATTGTAACGTACCTTGTAATAACAACATATATTTGTGCCCGTTTCGCATATTCTTCTCGTTTAAGGACTTATTTCTGCCAGTTTTGCATTTTTTTTTCGCTTACGGTCTTATTTGTGCCCGTTGTAGACACCTAATTTTATCCTATTATTATTATTATTATTATTATTATTATTATTATTATTATCATCATCATTATTATTATTATCATCATCATTATTA